>JBAMJR010000071.1:1137500-1430000 GCA_038501785.1 Myoxocephalus aenaeus | reverse complement strand
TGCGTGGCTCGTGTTGTGCGTGGCTTGTCTTGTGCGTGGCTCGTCTTGTGCGTGGCTCGTGTTGTGCGTGGCTCGTGTTGTGCGTGGCTCGTGTTGTGCGTGGCTCGTCTTGTGCGTGGCTCGTCTTGTGCGTGGCTCGTGTTGTGCGTGGCTCGTGTTGTGCGTGGCTCGTGTTGTGCGTGGCTTGTCTTGTGCGTGGCTCGTCTTGTGCGTGGCTCGTGTTGTGCGTGGCTCGTCTTGTGCGTGGCTCGTCTTGTGCGTGGCTCGTGTTGTGCGTGGCTCGTGTTGTGCGTGGCTCGTGTTGTGCGTGGCTCGTCTTGTGCGTGGCTCGTGTTGTGCGTGGCTCGTGTTGTGCGTGGCTCGTGTTGTGCGTGGCTCGTGTTGTGCGTGGCTCGTGTTGTGCGTGGGTCATGTTGTGCGTGGCTCTGTTGTGCGTGGCTCGTGTTGTGCGTGGCTCGTGTTGTGCATGGCTCGTGTTGTGCGTGGCTCATGTTGTGCGTGGCTCGTGTTGTGCGTGGCTCGTGTTGTGCATGACTCGTGTTGTGCGTGGCTCATGTTGTGCGTGGCTCGTGTTGTGCGTGGCTCGTGTTGTGCGTGGCTCGTGTTGTGCGTGGCTCATGTTGTGCGTGGCTCGTATTGTGCGTGGCTCGTCTTGTGCGTGGCTCGTGTTGTGCATGGCTCATGTTGTGCGTGGCTCGTGTTGTGCGTGGCTCGTGTTGTGCGTGGCTCGTGTTGTGCGTGGCTCGTGTTGTGCGTGGCTCATGTTGTGCGTGGCTCGTGTTGTGCGTGGCTCGTGTTGTGCGTGGCTCGTATTGTGCGTGGCTCGTGTTGTGCGTGGCTCGTGTTGTGCGTGGCTCGTGTTGTGCGTGGCTCGTATTGTGCGTGGCTCGTCTTGTGCGTGGCTCGTATTGTGCGTGGCTCGTGTTGTGCGTGGCTCATGTTGTGCGTGGCTCATGTTGTGCGTGGCTCGTATTGTGCGTGGCTCGTATTGTGCGTGGCTCGTGTTGTGCGTGGCTCGTGTTGTGCGTGGCTCATGTTGTGCGTGGCTCATGTTGTGCGTGGCTCGTGTTGTGCGTGGCTCGTCTTGTGCGTGGCTCGTCTTGTGCGTGGCTCGTGTTGTGCGTGGCTCGTATTGTGCGTGGCTCGTCTTGTGCGTGGCTCGTATTGTGCGTGGCTCGTGTTGTGCGTGGCTCGTGTTGTGCGTGGCTCGTGTTGTGCGTGGCTCGTGTTGTGCGTGGCTCGTGTTGTGCGTGGCTCGTGTTGTGCGTGGCTCGTGTTGTGCGTGGCTCGTCTTGTGCGTGGCTCGTCTTGTGCGTGGCTCGTGTTGTGCGTGGCTCGTGTTGTGCGTGGCTCGTGTTGTGCGTGGCTCGTGTTGTGCGTGGCTCGTGTTGTGCGTGGCTCGTGTTGTGCGTGGCTCGTGTTGTGCGTGGCTCGTGTTGTGCGTGGCTCTGTTGTGTGTGGCTCATGTTGTGCGTGGCTCGTGTTGTGCGTGGCTCGTGTTGTGCGTGGCTCGTGTTGTGCGTGGCTCATGTTGTGCGTGGCTCGTGTTGTGCGTGGCTCGTGTTGTGCGTGGCTCGTGTTGTGCGTGGCTCGTGTTGTGCGTGGCTCGTATTGTGCGTGGCTCGTCTTGTGCGTGGCTCGTATTGTGCGTGGCTCGTGTTGTGCGTGGCTCATGTTGTGCGTGGCTCATGTTGTGCGTGGCTCGTATTGTGCGTGGCTCGTATTGTGCGTGGCTCGTGTTGTGCGTGGCTCGTGTTGTGCGTGGCTCATGTTGTGCGTGGCTCATGTTGTGCGTGGCTCGTGTTGTGCGTGGCTCGTCTTGTGCGTGGCTCGTCTTGTGCGTGGCTCGTGTTGTGCGTGGCTCGTATTGTGCGTGGCTCGTCTTGTGCGTGGCTCGTATTGTGCGTGGCTCGTGTTGTGCGTGGCTCGTGTTGTGCGTGGCTCGTGTTGTGCGTGGCTCGTGTTGTGCGTGGCTCGTGTTGTGCGTGGCTCGTGTTGTGCGTGGCTCGTGTTGTGCGTGGCTCGTGTTGTGCGTGGCTCGTGTTGTGCGTGGCTCGTGTTGTGCGTGGCTCGTCTTGTGCGTGGCTCGTCTTGTGCGTGGCTCGTGTTGTGCGTGGCTCGTGTTGTGCGTGGCTCGTGTTGTGCGTGGCTCGTGTTGTGCGTGGCTCGTGTTGTGCGTGGCTCGTGTTGTGCGTGGCTCGTGTTGTGCGTGGCTCGTGTTGTGCGTGGCTCGTGTTGTGCGTGGCTCTGTTGTGTGTGGCTCGTGTTGTGCGTGGCTCGTGTTGTGCGTGGCTCATGTTGTGCGTGGCTCTGTTGTGCGTGGCTCTGTTGTGCGTGGCTCGTGTTGTGCGTGGCTCGTGTTGTGCGTGGCTCGTGTTGTGCGTGGCTCGTCTTGTGCGTGGCTCGTGTTGTGCGTGGCTCGTCTTGTGCGTGGCTCGTGTTGTGCGTGGCTCGTGTTGTGCGTGGCTCATGTTGTGCGTGGCTCGTGTTGTGCGTGGCTCATGTTGTGCGTGGCTCGTGTTGTGCGTGGCTCTGTTGTGCGTGGCTCGTGTTGTGCGTGGCTCTGTTGTGCGTGGCTCATGTTGTGCGTGGCTCGTGTTGTGCGTGGCTCGTGTTGTGCGTGGCTCTGTTGTGCGTGGCTCGTGTTGTGCGTGGCTCGTGTTGTGCGTGGCTCGTGTTGTGCGTGGCTCTGTTGTGCGTGGCTCATGTTGTGCGTGGCTCGTGTTGTGCGTCCCTGCAGGTGGATGAGATCCTGACGGCCTTGGGGCTGCTGGACTGCGCTCACACTCGCACCGGCTCGCTGTCCGGCGGGCAGTGCAAGCGGCTCGCCATCGCCCTGGAGCTCGTCAACAACCCTCCCGTCATGTTCTTCGACGAGCCCACCAGGTGAGGCGCAGCGCAGGTGTTGAACTACAGCCAGTACGAGTTGTGACGCGTACACAGGAGGATCTGACCTGGCCGTATGAAAAGGCTACAAAAGGGACACATATTGGAATATAATATACAATTTATAATGTTTTATTTTCTAGTTTTCTACCAACAATATACTTTGCCAAAGTTCATGGGTTAGTAAACAAATTGTCAATGTGAACTTTTCTAAATGATCGGTGACACAGAGGCAGTTTCACATATTTCTGATGAATCTGGTGTCAGAGGACAAGTATAACCTTAATTACAGAGGCTCCATCTGGCTGGGACTCCAGATCTCTGACGAAAGAAGAAGGAATAAATAAACTAAATAAACCAGCTATATATATATATATATATATATATATATAGCGTGTATAGTGTACATGTGAGTAGGTTCCAAAATGTCACACATATTATTACACGTTAATGACGATCTGTCCTCGTCATTACACATGTTATTACACGTGTTATTACACGTGTTATTACACGTGTTATTACACGTGTTATTACACGTGTTATTACACGTGTTATTACACATGTTATTACACGTGTTATTACATGTGTTATTACACGTGTCATTACACGTTAATGACTCTGTCCTCGTCCAGTGGGCTGGACAGCGTGTCGTGCTTCCAGGTCGTCTCTCTGATGCGTTCGCTGGCTCTAGGAGGACGGACCATCATCTGCACCATCCACCAGCCCAGCGCCAAGCTGTTTGAGATGTTTGACAAGGTACGAGTGTGTGTGTGTGTGTGTGTGTGTGTGTGTGTGTGTGTGTGTGTGTGTGTTTGTGTGTGAGTGTGTGTGTGTCTCTGTCTGTGTGTGCGTCTGTTTGTCTGTGTGTCTCTGTTTTTTCCTCTGAAGTAGAAGTACACAGTAAGTAGTATACAGTTGCGTATACAGTATATCTTTCTTATTAATTTGAGTTAGAAGAGTAACATAATTTAATATGTTTCGTATCTAGAGATCATCATAACGTATCTGCAGCTGTGTGGGGCCCTTCAGTTGTGTGGGGCCCTTTTAGTTGTGTGGGGCCCTTTTAGTTGTGTGGGGCTCTTTTAGTTGTGTTGGGCCCTTTCAGTTGTGTGGGGCCCTTTAAGTTGTTTGGGGCTCTTTTAGTTGTGTGGGGCCCTTTTAGTTGTGTGGGGCCCTTTCAGTTGTTTGGGGCTCTTTTAGTTGTGTGGGGCCCTTTCAGTTGTGTGGGGCCCTTTCAGTTGTTTGGGGCCCTTTCAGTTGTTTGGGGCTCTTTTAGTTGTGTTGGGCCCTTTTAGTTGTGTGGGGCCCTTTCAGTTGTGTGGGGCCCTTTTAGTTGTGTTGGGCCCTTTTAGTTGTGTGGGGCCCCAACTGACTCGGGTGTGCGATGCCACTGGTGTGATG
Source organism: Myoxocephalus aenaeus (assembly GCA_038501785.1). Lineage (NCBI taxonomy): Eukaryota > Metazoa > Chordata > Actinopteri > Perciformes > Cottidae > Myoxocephalus > Myoxocephalus aenaeus. Next base: position 1,425,713 of record JBAMJR010000071.1, on the reverse strand, counting down.
CCGACCTTCACCTTTGACCTTGACTGTTATGTGTTGCCCTCCAGCTGTACATCCTCAGTCAGGGGCAGTGCATCTACAAAGGCTCCGTCCCGTACCTCATCCCCTACCTGAAGACGCTGGGCCTCTACTGCCCCACCTACCACAACCCTGCAGACTTCAGTACGTCCCGCATCGCATCCGCACCGCGCGTTCGATGCCGAGCAGGTACTAAATCTCTCCGTGTCTCCCTCAGTCATCGAGGTGGCGTCCGGAGAGTACGGAGACATGAACCCGGTGCTGTTCGAGGCGGTCCAGGGTGGGATGTGTGCGTTGGGGGAGAAGAAGACCCAGAGCGACAGCAACGGCCAGTCGGTGTGTGCAGCGCAGTGTGCGACGGTACGTGGGTTGTTGACATTTGTGTCATTTAAGGTTTACTGTATGCTTTGGAATTCTCACAAAATGTTTGGTCATGGAAAAGTCATGGAAATCCTTTGTGTGTGAACCCTGTTCCTGGTGCCAATCGTTCGTGTTGTGCTGCAGCTTTTTTTTTCGCGTACATTTTAATGTTATGTTATTATCTCTCCCCGCAGGAGGCCGGACACGTAGAGAGACATTCCTTTGCCACGAGCACGCTAACACAGTTCTGCATCCTCTTCAAGAGAACCTTCATCACCATATGTCGAGACCAGGTGGGTGAGATCCGATGAAGCCGGTTCCAAACAGGCGAGGAGCCGCTCCCTAACACGATGGACGTTTGTTTGTTGCCAGGTCCTGACCCACCTCCGGCTGATGTCCCACATCGCCATCGGCGTGCTGATCGGCCTGCTCTATCTGAACATCGGCAACGACGCCAGCAAGGTCTTCAACAACACCGGCTTCCTCTTCTTCTCCATGCTCTTCCTCATGTTCGGAGCGCTCATGCCGACCGTGCTGACCTGTGAGTCCGTGCGAAGGGCAGGGAGTTCTCTTTTTGACACCTTTTTGACTGCAGATGTAAAAAAAGTACCACAACCAGCATTTCACTCACCACATCTCCCTCTGTGTGAAAGGCGTCATCAGTAAATCCACCAGCAAGTCCGTTTCTCAGGCTTCAGCCTGAGATTCTAGGTTCTAGGTTCGAGCTGCTAGCGTCTTCTTCTTCTCTTTCTTCCATTGACAGAAGTCACGCTGCCCCACTGACCAATCACAGCGCATGTTAATGGTCAGGCCGGGCTTTGACTCCATACTGACGGCTTTGTGCGCCTTCTTCTAGTTCCTCTGGAGATGTCCGTGTTCCTGAGGGAGCACCTGAACTACTGGTACAGCCTGAAGGCCTACTACCTGGCCAAGACCATGGCCGACATCCCGTTCCAGGTGAGCTGCCAGTGCTTGGGGGGTCTGAGGGGTTAGGGTTGCACCACTGCACCCTAGTGGCGCATGCAGGTTGTTGCAGTGGGTTATTACACTTTAGTTTCTCTGGTTGGCTCCCGCTTCAACTAAACACAATGTTTACCATTAATATTTACCGTGTATTTCATTGTGTGTGTGGTATTCGAGTCCTCGAGTAAGACAGGATGTAAGAAGACGTCACCACAAGTTTTGAGTTTTGGCTGTTTTGAGTTTTGGCTGTCGCCATCTTGGCTTTTCTGGTGTTGACCTGTCAATCACCTTGTAGCCCCGCCCCTAAAACATCCCCTGCTTTATGGTCTGTTTGACTCTAAATGACCATAATTTACTAAATGAACATCATGCTGTATTGAAGAAGACTTGAAACTAGAGATTGAGACATAAACTCATGTTTACAATGTTTACTGAGGGAATACATCAAGAGAGAAGTAGAGTCATTTATATAGACTTCTATACAACCAGAGGAGTCGCCCCCTGGTGGTCAGGAGAGAGAATGCAGCTTTAACACATGAAGCATAGACTTCTATACAACCAGAGGAGTCGCCCCCTGGTGGACACTAGAGAGAATGCAGCTTTAACACATGAAGCATAGACTTCTATACAACCAGAGGAGTCGCCCCCTGGTGGACACTAGAGAGAATGCAGCTTTAACACATGAAGCATAGACTTCTATACAACCAGAGGAGTCACCCCCTGGTGGACACTAGAGAGAATGCAGCTTTAACACAATTTAGCATTAGCTTCCCTCTTCAGAACTAGAGGCTAAGTTAGCTAGCTAGCTAGCAGGCACTAACATAAAGGTGAAAGAAGGTGTTACTATTGTCTAACTATTGTTTCAGGTGCTCTGCCCCATCCTGTACTGCAGCATCGTGTACTGGATGACAGAGCAGCCTCCTGAGGCCAGCCGCTACCTGCTCTTCCTGGCCCTGTCCACCTGCACGGCCCTGGTGGCCCAGTCCCTGGGCCTGCTGGTCGGGGCCGCCTCCCCCTCGCTACAGGTACGACACGTCGCACGCGCTCAACGCGAGATGAACAAACACACGCTACACACACGGGTGAAGAACGCGTGGTTTCTCCCCGCAGGTCGCCACGTTCGTCGGGCCGGTCACAGCCATCCCCGTGCTGCTGTTCTCCGGGTTCTTTGTGAACTTTGACACGATCCCCAAATACCTGCAGTGGAGCTCCTATGTGTCGTATGTCAGGTGAGTGCAGTGGATATTATAATGATATTATATGTTATTACAACCTGGGTCATTTCTATTCTCCCTGAGTGATCATTTAGATCAGTAGAAAGTATTGCGCAATCACACAAAACCTAACCTAACTCATTATTACGGCTTTCCAGCTCTCGGTTTTAAAATACACACTTCATAAAAAAACATTTATTAAATCTAGTTTTATTTAAATTGCACTTTTCAAACAATTCAAAGTGTGTGTGTGTGTGTGTGTGTGTGTGTGTGTGTGTGTGTGTGTGTGTGTGTGTGTGTGTGTGTGTGTCTCCATGCACCAGGATAAATCAGTGGTTCTCAAACTGTGGGGCGCGACCCTCTAGTGGGGCGCGGAGGTATTACAGGTGGGGCGCGGGAGGTGATGCTGGTTTTTTTTTATATATAAAAATACAAAAAAATTATAATTTTCTTTTTTTATATACTGTATATATATTTTTTATATAATCCTATATTAATCGCACAGTGGGGAAATTATTCTCTGCATTTACCCATCATTAGTGATGAAGGAGCAGTGTGTTGAAGTGTCTGGCTCAAAGACACTTCAACATGAAACTATGAGAACAGGATGAACCGCTACCTTGTGGTTTCAGGACGAACTCTCTCCATGAACATGATAACTTTACATAGTACAAAAATACAAAGTACACGGACATAAAACATCATTAATAAATACATGGAGAAATGCCTGTTCTTTCATGTTAATGTTCAGTTACTCCGTTAACAGGTTACGCTGCTCATGCACGACTCAGCGATTCTTGGCGTTTTGCTAAAAGCCTCCATGAGATCTCCGTGAGGTCTTTCCTGCTGCTGCGTCTCAAAACAGAAAACAGATCTCAGCTCAACATGGAGCATGAATTGAGAGCCGTATCAAATCTACCATCTTATTTAAACAACATTAGTAGAGGAAAGCAGCTCACTGCTCCACTAATGCTGATACAACCTGATGCTCACTCATTCTGTTTTGCACAGGTTGAACGTTATTGTTATTATCTTGAAAATATATTCTGTGTAAAACATGTTATTTGCATCCACAATAAGTAGTTATTTTGCCAAATGTTATTTTTTGCACACATATAACTTTATTTGCATTGTTCTAACAACGTGATTGCACATGTTATTAGTTTCTGTCTGATGGAGCGATCTGGTTTACTTGAAAGAGATTCACATTTTCTTTATTCTATTATTTGAAAAAGCACGGATGGAGGAGTCACAAAAAGTTGAACCATTTTGTTACAATTTAGTTGGGGCGGTGGGGCGCGAACATTTTGCTTCCTCCAAAGTGGGGCGTGACAGACAAAGTTTGAGAACCACTGAGCTAAATGATCCCTTTACGGACGTATTAGTGGCCCAGCTGCCTATATATAATTATATATATAATAATATACAGTATATATATATATCACCGTCCTCTCTCTTCCTCTCAGGTACGGCTTCGAGGGCGTCATCCTGTCCATCTACGGGATGAACCGCTCGGAGCTGGCGTGTCCGGTGCCGGTCTGTAAGTTCCAGAAGCCGGAGGAGGTTCTGCAGCTGCTGGACGTGGAGCACGCAGAGCTCTACCTGGACTTCATCGTGCTCCTCGTCTTCTTCGTGGCGCTGCGGCTGGCGACCTTCCTCGTCCTGCGCTACAAGGTCAACTCTGAGCGGTAGAGCTGTCGCTCGCCCAGAGAGACGCCTGCTCCCGGACCTCGGCTCTGTCTCTCTCTCTCTCGCTCGCTCCCTGTCTCTCTCTTGCTCTCCTCTCTCGTTTTCTCTATCGCTCTCTCTCACTCCCTTTCCCTCTCTCTCCCTCTCTCTCTCTCTCTCTCCTCCCTCACTTTCCCTCGCTCGCTCTTCCTCCCTCTCTCTCACTCCCTTTCCCTCTCTCTCTTCCTCCCTCTCTCCATCTCTCTCATCCCTCTCTCTCCCTCTCTTTCTTCCTTCCTTCCTCTCCCTCTCTCTCTCTCCTCCCTCACTTTCCCTCTCTCTCTTCCTCCCTCTCTCCCTCTCTCTCACTCTTCCCTCTCTCCTCCCTCTTTCCCTCTCTCTCTTCCTCCCTCTCTCTCTATCTTGCTCCCTCTCTCTCTCCCTCCATCTGTCTCTCTCTCTCTCTCTCTCTCCATCTCTCTCTCTCTCTCTCTCTCTCTCTCTCTCTCTCTCTCTCTCTCTCTCTCTCTCTCTCTCTCTCTCCACAGACAAACAACCTCTCATTCATTAAAACACGCCGCTGCTTTAAGGGGCGGAGCTTCTGGTCTGCACTGGGACCGATGGTGCAGATCTTACTGGTTTCACATCTTACTGGTTTCACCTCGGGGACTGGACTGAAGGAGCGAGGAGGCCACGCCCCTTCAGCTGCGAGGAGGCCACGCCCCCTTCAGCTGCGAGGAGGCCACGCCCCCTTCAGATGCGTTCACATTCCTGCAGAAACGTGACGAGTGGACGAGCGAGTTCTCTCTCTCTTTCCTCTCAGAAGAAGAGAGAGAGCGTTTACGTGACGGGGGAGAACACTGAGCTAGTTTTAGTTTTATTATTTCTGTTGTTGTTGTTGTTGGGTGACAGCTGGTTGTTGTCCCCAAACACTCATTAAATCATTGTTTGAGTTTTTTAACATGTTGATAGTTGTAAATTAATCTTTATCATGATTGTCTACGGAAATTTGGTATTTTTTGTACTTCCACGATGACGATGATCTGGAATGAGAAAATGAACCTTAATCATTTTATACTGTGCTGTATTATCCTTAGTATTATATGCATAACAGATTCTCTACTGTTTATTATGTCATGCGATCATTGTTGGTGCTAACCTGAAGGTTCATGTTTTATTCTGAACATAAAGAAGTGACGCAGACCGGAGAACAACCAAAGAAACGCTTCTGTCACTGGGAGTGAGCTCACCTTTTGTTCACTGCCTTGTTGTTGTTGTTGTTGTTGTTGTTGTTTGTCACGACCACTGAGATGTCCGTTCATCCTCCTCTGAGATACATGTTGTGTAACGTTCAGCTCAACTGTCTCTGACGTTCCAATAAACTCGGATCGAACCACTTTGATTAAATATGTCGTGTATCCCTGCTGAGTCAGCGTCTTTAGTACGACCCTGCTGCCTCCTTGTGACTTTGTTTTGAAAGGTGATGTATGAATACCATTAGTATTATTACATATTAGTTTTATCCCTACACAAAATTGCAAGAAATATATTTTATTCAGTGAAATGTAAAACATGTTTTTAATTAGATAATTACCACCTCCTGTGTATGTGTATATATATATATATATATATATATATATATATATATATATATATATATATATCCACGATGATGTGTGATGTGTGTGGGTCTATATATATATATATAATAATAATTAAAAACAATATATATATATGATAAAAAATGATATATATATATATATATAATTTGTAATTTTGTATACATATATTATTTATTATTATTTGATTATTATTATTCTATATATATATATATATATATATAAACCCACACACACCACACATAATATTACAAAAATGTATATACAAAATTACAAATGATATATATATATATATATATATATATTTAATTTTTAATTTTGTATATATTTTTTGATTATTTTTAGTCTCTCTATATATATGCATATATATATATATATATATATATATATATATATATATATATATATATATATGAATAAATAACTAAACCTATCTACCTCCATGATGTTATTGCTGTGGCTGGTGGAGCTCGATGCAAACTATTAAAAGTTAGTATTAATAACTACAGACGTCAAATAAAAACAGTGGTGAAAGAAAAAGTCCACTATTTCCTCTGATAAGTAGACCCGCCCTCCTCTGCCTCTGATTGGCTCATTCTCGTTGCTTTCCGATGGTTGGATTGGTTAGGTTTACCCACAAAGGAGTAGGATTGGTTAGAGTGAGGGTAAAGTATGTATAAGCCAATCAGAGGCGCAGTAGGGCGGGTCCTACCTTTACCACTCTAGAAAAAAAGAAACAAATCCGCCATCCGCGTTAAATGAACTGTGGAGGGCAGCAATGCGCCGTTGCTGCTTCTAGTCTACCGCTTATTGAACAGACGAAGAAGAAGAGACCGGAAAAAGGAAGAAGGAGAAGGAGGAGAAGAAGAGCAGAGCAGAGGTTGTTTGTTTACTCTCATGAAATGACAAGAAGGTCTTTACAATAATAATTAGCCTGCTGACCGTTTTCACTTCCGGTCCACAGCTAAAGTTACAGTAAGTTATCATTATAACCCCGGTGCTATACACCTAGTGCTCTGTTTACACTAAATAATGTTCCTTTATCTACCAAATGTTTACATTTTAACCAGCTACATCTTCATCAGATTAATGTGTCTGATTGTCTGACATTAATTCTCTTGACACATGATACTCTAACAAACTAAAACGAGATATATACATAATTATTATTATTATTATTATTACAGACACTAACAAGAATAACAAGCACATCATGTGCAATATTACATTTGTCCAACTTTGTGCAATAATACATTTCAATTTCATGTGCAATGTTATTATTTATTATATTATTATAATGTATTTGTATATCTCCCTCAATGTTTCTTTTCTATTTTATTTCCGTTAGGAACGTTTTATACACTTTATGCTTTTACTATTGTATTTAATCTTTGTTGTTGTATTTAACTTTTTCTATTTTAGCTTAATTTTTTACTTTATTTATTTACTTTGATTGTGTTCTATTTTGCCCTGGTTGACAAAAAAATTATTTATTATTTATTTTACACTTGTTTATATTTTATTGTTTTTTGCTGTTTTTCTGTTGTAATCTTTAATATAACTGTAATATTATTATTGTGTAGTTTTGTATTTTAATGCTTTGCATGAATCGAATACAACCCCCGTGATTTATGACGGATGTTATTTTTTTGCTGTGCCTAATAACAATAATAATAATAATAACTCCAGTAACCTGGGTGGTGTTGCCCAGCAGCACTGGGACCAGAGGAGGGAATGCTGCCGCTACTGGGATCTGAGTTGACACCAGTGCAGCTCTATCGACTTCTCCTCAGGTGTTGCAGGCAGCTGCCCTCTGCAGCGATGCAGCAGCATTATCGACACGCCATCAGACAGGTGAGCTCACCTGAGCCTGAGCGCCGCCTGACGAGACGGAAACGCTTTGCAGAGGAGCTCGACACTTTAGTACAGGGGTGCCCACACTTTTTTGGCTCGCAAGCTACTTTTAAAATGACCAAGTCAAAAAGATCTACCTACATTAATAATGGTAAATGCCTATATATATATATATATATATATATATATATATATATATATGAGTATACTTTATATTTACAATATTGGCGTACCTTGCATAACTGCATTATGACACAATACAATTCTGTACATTTTTGGTCATTACATTTTACTCTGATGACTTCACTGACTGGAACCAGCAGGGTCCGGACAGTAGCTGCTGGTAGCCAGCCTCAGGCAGACCAAATGGTCATCAGTCATGGTGGAACGGTGTTTGGACTTAATATTTTTATAATATTATTATACAGTCGGCCTTCACCAGATGCGCACGTCTTTCAAGAGCTCTCGCTCGAACAGAACAGGCGATCTTCGTTGCCACATCCATGATCTCTTTCACGGTTAGCATTGTAGCGCATAATGCTTGTTGGTGTATTATGCAGTGGTAATTAAGGAAGTCGGGGAAAACCTCGTCCTCCCTGTACTTGGCAATAAATCCATTCAAGCTGCCAACCATTGCTGGCGCAGCGTCCGTGGTGATTGACAATAATAGGTTCGTTGGAGATGAGCCAGTTCTGCGCAGAATCAATCGGCGCGCAATGCATGCTGGGTAGATTTGTGTCCGACTTGCTCCAGACTTGCTCTGACGTCATGCACACGTGGTCAACGATAATCTCACGAGAGCAAGGCAGCCCCCGATTTCAGAGCCAGGCGCCGCAGTAGCTCTCCACCGACTGCGTGGCCCAGTGCATGATGGGAAACGCCTGGCTCTCGCCACATCAGAGAGCTGATTGTCTCTTAGACCTGACCGCAAACACCACGTGTTGTTGAAAATCCTTATTTTATGTGTAGTTGTAATACTTAACGCTGGATTGTTGACTATTAGTCTCATGTTTAATCTAAAAACACATCTTGTGTGGTTGTTAATACAAAATCGTATTTATACAACACACATAAACCAGTAGTAATGTATTTCACAGGCAGACATAAAAAGAACAAAGGATGCAGCTACACACATTTCTACATAAATATATATTTACAAACACATATGAATAAATCCAAACGTTATCTTTAAACTACACGTAGACAAAAGTTCAGAACTAACAGGAAGTCATTGTTCCTGTGACTTCCTGTGTGTACTTTGAAGTCAGCTGAAAACTGTCCGACTTGACCGAAGTTTTTTGACTCCGCCTCCTGCTCTCGTCTGGATTCCAGGCGAGGCGCAGCTCTTTCGAAGGAGCCTACTCATTTGCACACCGGGAGCTGCGTTTTGTCGATAAAGTTGAATTTTTTTTTAATGGCATGCGATCTACCCGCACTACCTTCGCCGTATTGGGCACCCCTGCTTTAATATGTAGAATATTAAATGAAATACAGCTAACTCTGGAGTCAGGCGTCATAACTCCGGTCCCAAAGGAGTCTTGAGGTCGTCTAGTTTTTATACGATGTGATGAAGTGTCTTGAAAACCAAAAACACTTGGTTACCCGATGCGTTTGGTTTCCAGGGTTACGTCAGTCACTCGGATGAAGACGACCCGGAGAGGATACAGATGATGATCCAAAGAGCCGTTGCAGACGCAGCCTGGGTTCTGGATAAAGTACGGACGAAGGCCTTTTACATTTTATTATTTATATAAATACACACTGCCGTGTTTAATTGTGTTTTTTATTGACAGTACACCAAGAAGAAGTGATGCTCATAACCCACGGGGGGGTCGTGGATGTGATGTTCATCCTGTTATCTGTTCTCGTTATTGTGGAGACGTGAATGATGAAGCAACATCTGATGGACTGTTTGGACTTCTTAAAGAACGAGTCGTCATTATCTAGAAAGAAAAAGTGTGAATACTGATCCTAGATTGAAAGGACATCACTGTATACTGTAATTTTGTTTTGAATAAAATAGTTCTCAACAATTGTAGCTTACAGTGTAAACTTGAAGTTACCACGAGGAACATTCATGTTGTGTTGATTCTGGCGCCCCCTGTGGACTAAAGTGGTAGTGTCTCTGAGCGCCTGACTAATGCTCTAAACATGAACTCTGAACTTTGTGGTGTTTCAGGAGGAAAACTGACTCAGTTATTCTCTCATATTAGTTTTATATTTTATACATCAGCTTTGTGTGAAACCCTGAAATGAAGACAAGAAGAAAATACTTTGTTCATGTTTGTTTATTCATCATGTAAACATTCAGTTTGTCTGTTAAATGACTCTTGATCAACGATTTCATGGACAGATTCACGTCATCCACACAATCAATCAGTTTAAAATGAACCTCATTTATATTAAAGAGAATAATGAATGATCTCCTCATTTATTATGATCATGATAATTAACAAATACATGTAAATGTAATTAAGGATTTGTTCACAAATACACACAAAGAGAACAGATATCTTTGATAAATGAAGGTCTGCTGCTTTCTCTCTTCAGAAACATGCAGTGGAATAGAAACAACAATATAAAAGCATCAATACAAACATTCATCAGACATTTAGAGATCAGAGAAGTTTAAATGTTCATGCAGAGAAAAAACAAACATCATCATGAGCAGTGAGAGCCTCCATGGCTAAACAGACACAGGAAGGAGCGCCACCTAGAGGAGCTCAAACATTTACACAACAATAATGAGAAGACGTCAAAGTACCGCCCACAATGTTTGACTGACAGCTGATCTCTGTGCAGTGAAGAAACGCCTCAACAATCAGCTCTCAGCCACAAACATGGAGACTAAATGAGTTCAAGAGTTCAAACAGAGTTTAACCCTCAAAGGACTTCTGTCTATTTCAGGTTACACAACTCAGCAGTGTCTCCATAACTGAAAAGATAAAGTCCATAAAGATCAACTCCAGCATAGAGAGGCTGAGTGAATGTGGTCTGGACTCTGTGGAGGAGAGTCATGGTTTCAGAGACGCTGTAGAAGGACAGAATACCTGCTCTGTGATCCAGGTACACTCCTACTCTGGAGGACGGAGGACCTGAGAGGGGAGTTTGGACTTTGTTGTGAAAAAATATATAACTGTTATTGTCACATGTTAATGCCCAAGATGTGTTATTGAATCCAAATCCACTTTTACTCCCTTCTCTCTTGATATCCTTGTATGTGACTGCTACATGAACTGCTCCTCTCCTCTCCACCTCAACAAATATGAAACATTTCCAAAATCAAGATTCCATTTTTCAGCTTTAGTCATATTTTCTCTTTACACTTGTGCCTTTGGGACAATGGTGCCTCATTATATAGATGGCTGAGATTGTTCTGTAATTTTTGATATACAACACATGAGTATGTATCATATGCTAGTGACCAGTGGTGTATAAAGTACCCAAAAGCCGTACTTGAGTAAAAGTAAAGATACCTTACTGGAAAATTACTCAAGTAAAAGTAAAAGTCACCTATTAAAATACTACTTGAGTAAAAGTCTTAAAGTATCTGATATTTTCTGTACTTAAGTATCAAAAGTATTTTTCTGATATAAAATGTACTTAAGTATTGAAAGTAAAAGTACAAGTACATGCTTTTAATAAAAAAGCAAAGGGTCAGAATTTTGAGAATTATGAAGTTTATTCTTTTAAGTGCTGTGGTCACCGTGACCAAGGACCAGGAGTTGTGTTGATACAATAACTGGGTTGGCTGTGATCCATCCATATATATTATGTTCAACATAATATATTGTACCTAAGTATACTTTTGCATCTACTATGAACTTATCATCATAATTCTCCAAAAAGCAATATGACACTATGAAGGACTTGTAACAGTGTGGTTATAAGTATGCTCATTCCGCCCGCCGTGGGTCTCTTGGTACCGGTCTGTGGGTCTCTTGGTACCGGTCTGTGGGTCTCTTGGTACCGGTCTGTGGGTCTCTTGGTACCGGTCTGTGGGTCTCTTGGTACCGGGCCACAGAAAGAATGAATGAAACATTTCAATTAAATAAAAAAAAATCAAGGCCGGAAAGATGTTTTATTGTGAAAAATGACCGCATACATCCGTCTGTGGTAACCTCAGACGGAATCTCTTGACACATGTCAAGATGTTACGTTACTCTAAAAATGAAACGTAAGTCTGTTACAACTCTGTCGGTGATCTGGAAACCAAGGCAGAGTATCCTGAGATCGCCAAAAAAGCATGAAAACCTGCTTCCATTTCAACATCCTGTCTTTGTGCAGCGCGTTATAAGTTAAGCAGTAGACTGGACTAAAGGTTTAGTTAGGAGTAGACTGGACATAACGAACACACGTCAGGTGTCGTTGTCTCCCGTCTTTCCGAGGTCGGACCCGGTCTGTGAAAATATTGTCTTCACGTAACCGGTCCGTGACGCATAAAGGTTTGGGAGCGCTGGACTAGAGGACGTAGAGGGAAAATGCAAAACATTGTGATTCGCAAAACCTGCTTGGTGGAGTCTGTGTTCCACCACAGTCCCCGATGTTTTTTTTCTTTTTCTAAAGATAGATTTGATTTTGTAGCGAGTAACGAAGGTTTCAGGAGAAATGTATCGGAGTAAAAGTATCAGTTTTCTTTGCAAAATGTAGTGAAGTAAAAGTAAAAGTAAACAGAAATATAAATAGTAAAGTAGAGTACAGATATCCCCAAAAACTACTTAAGTACAGTAACGAAGTATTTCTACTTCGTTACTATACACCACTGCTAGTGACTTTAAAAAGGGGAATTTAAAAAGTATGTAAAATCGAGAAAAATCGAGAAATTGACCCCCAGACCCCAGAGTGTTAATATAGACGTAGCCTAAATGTTGCATTAACGGGTTTATACTCGAAATAAATAAAGTAGTTAGCTGGTGTCAACAATGAGTTTAATTTCAAATGGTATGGAGATAGTAGTGGTTGGATACACTAATATGAATATAGGTTCTTCTCAGGTAAGTTTAAAATAATCAAGGCATGTGTTAGGCTACATAAAGGTGTTTAACTACAGCAGTAAATTAAGTACATTCAGGGGAAGGATGTCAAAATAAATAGTAGGGAGAGAAAGTATAATGGGAAAGAGTAGGATAATATTATTATATATGGGTATGAATTTGTGTTTGGGCATATATATGTGACGCCTGCTGAGAGGCCCGAGCATTGTGTGTGTGTGTGTGTGTGTGTGTGTGTGTGTGTGTGTGTGTGTGTGTGTGTGTGTGTGTGTGTATATTCTTGTTTCTCAGCAGATGCTCAAACAAAGATGGCGACACGGTGAAGATGGAGGGAAACGGAGAGGGAACCTCCAACTTCTTCTCTTTCAACATGTTCCAGTTCTCCGGGCAACAATCTGAAATCTACCTTCACTGCAAACTGGAGCTGTGTCCCAATAAGGGCTCCGTCCCCTGTGCTCCGTATTTATTCTGCAATTCAGAATATTTCCACCAGTTAATTCATTCTCCATCAGCTGGTTCCTGTACTATCATGTTGACGTGGCCTTCTCTCCGTCCTCTCTGTGTTTCAGGACTGCGTCAGTAAGAGGAAGCGCAGATCTTCTGGATCTAAAGCTGCAGATGGAAACCCAGCACTCATCACTATGGCCTGGAGCCACAAGGAGAAGACCCCGCCCCCTTTTGACCAGTGACCTGGAGATGAATGGATGAATTTAATGGGTTCTAATTAATGATATTATTATATTATAATTGATTATAGGGTTATTCTTGCAGGTGAACATGTAAAGGTCTACCTGTGTGCAGGTGAGAAGCGGTGAGAGGGTTTGATGCACTACTTCCTGGTGCTGTGGTTCTTTTAATTAAAATAAACATCACGTGTTCTACTTTAAATGCACACAGCCTGAATGACACCTCGTGATGCACAAACAGAATCTCTGTGTTTCTGTGACGTGAAGCTGAAAGAAGTTTGTCAGGTTTCAGATGCAAATGAAGGAAAATACTGATGTGAAGATTAAAAAGGTGATTATCAGATTGAGGTTAATGAAGTTAAATGAAGTTAACGAAGATTGTCAATTTAAACTGTGGCTGTAATTACACAGAGACATGCTGGTGTACAATGATTATGTTATTATGAGCATCACAAACACCAACAAATAAATAAAGGGAGTGGTAAAACAAACTTGAGTCTGACTCATCTTTTTATGTATTTGCTTGCTCTATATTGTTTGATTTGGTGGGAGTTTAACTGCATTAAATATGATTGATGTCATCATTTAATGTGCTTGTTTACGTATATTATTAGTCCAACTTGACTTCATGAATATTACATGAACAAAAACATCATGTGTAACCTGGCCTTCTAAAAAAGAAAACTGCGGACACTCGTTTTCATGAAAAATACATGTTCAAACTATTTTGTATGTACTTTGGAAAAACCTAGATATAAATGGCATTAGTCCATAACATGTATTTTGAAACTTTATTTTTTTCATGCGGTGATGTAGATAAATAGAGATGAGACACCTCTGCTGTTCAGGCTCATATTGACCCGCTCACTCAGGTGTCTCTTATTGTGAAAGGATCCTAACTAATACATTAGTTACATTAAGGTGTCTCTTATTGTGAAAGGATCCTAACTAATACATTAGTTACATTAAGGTGTCTCTTATTGTGAAAGGATCCTAACTAATACATTAGTTACATTAAGGTGTCTCTTATTGTGAAAGGATCCTAACTAATACATTAGTTACATTAAGGTGTCTCTTATTGTGAAAGGATCCTAACTAATACATTAGTTACATTAAGATGTCTCTTATTGTGAAAAGATCCTAACTAATAAGTTAGGTCATTATGTAATAAGAGACACCTTTATGTTAGTCGCTTTAAACACAGGTTTTTTCACATTAAATATCACAGTAGTGAAACCTGTGGGATTGGAACCTTCAACCTTCTGCAAAATGAAACAAGTAAACCAATTAATATTTGAACAAGTGAACAAATGATGTGTAGTTCATGAATGAGCCACCAGGTGGCAGCATGACGTCACACCAAGAGTTGAACCAACAAATGAAGAGTTGAAACTCTGATGTGTTTTTAATAAAGTCTTTACATTTAAAATTGCAAGAAGAAGTTTCATACAGAAAAAGTACTTTAACATTTTCTTTCTAGATTTTAAAACTAAAAACGATCGATTTGACCCCAACATAACTGGAGGGTTAAGCTGAACACATGCTGCAACCCGTTATTAAAATAAAGTCATTCTCATCCTCTCAAAGGATGCAGGCTGATGTAGATGCTGCTTCCTGCTCTCTTACAGTGCAGACCCTTTTCTCCTGGCTCTCGCCTCTGTTTGCATTTTTTCTGCTAATACCTTTTGATATTCTTGGTTTTCTTTTGTGAGACTCTTCTGGCAGCAGCTACTGGACACTTGAAAATCACTGGGACTCTGTTTATTTGTAGATTTAATAGGCTATTGCCATAATTCCTCTGGTTTAAAGATACATTGCTATAGGCTACTTAGCAGCTAATTTATCAAATTTAACATTCATTCCTCGTCAGCCTGTCCAAATATATTGGGCAAATAGAGTTTTAAACGCATTAAACTTAGCTTTATTAAATGTCAGGTCTCTGTCAGGAAAAACATTTTTAATCAATGATTTCATTATTAGGCACAAACTTGATTTTTAGTTTTTAACCCAAACTTGGTTAGACCAAGATAACAGTGCAGCTGTTCTTATTGAATCAACACCTCCCAACTTCAGTTTCATGAGTGAAACAAGAGCGCATAAGAACGGAGGTGGAGTTGCTATTTTATAGAATGAGTCTCTTCAATGCAAGCAGATTTCTTTTGGTCATTTTACTTCCTTTGAATATGTGGCTCTGAATTCCACTCAAGTTTTATTCCTCAACATTTACAGACCACCTAAATACTGAGCAACCTTCTTTGCTGCTGTCTATAATCTGTATTGATTTTGATTGTGTTGTCATTGTTGGTGATTTTAATATCCATGTTGATAATCCCCAGGTCTACCTTGTGAACCATCCGGCTCCTCAGGCCGTCTGGGACGGGTCTACTTCCTGTTCCTGAGTCAGAACTAAACATGGAGAAGCAGCGTTCAGCTTTTCTGCTCCACACATCTGGAACAAGGTTCCTGAAAGCTGCAGGTCTGCTGAGACCCTCAGAGACCACCAGAGACCCTCAGCTCCTTTAAGTCCAGACTGAAGACTTTTCTTTGCTGTTGCCTTTAATTGATCCAGATTCAACTGCTGCATCTCACTACTGCATTTCATTTCTTAAACTGCACTGCAACTTTTATTCTATTTTTTGCTTTTTGACTGTTTCTTAATTGTTTCTAAATCTTGTTTTGATGCTTTTAATGGTTTTATGTGAAGCACTTTGAACCGCCTTGTTGTTGAAATGTGCTATACAAATAAACTTGCCTTGCCTAGGCAGAGTTTTTTTAATGGACAATATTAATCCTCACAGCAGCAGCTTAGGCCTCCCTTCCACTGTGGTATTTCCACTCAGTGATCTCTGCAACACCGTCTGCATTCACACAATGACTGACATGTTTTCCCTGTGTTTTACAAGTATTTAACCCTCGCGTTGTCCCGGGGTCAAACTGACCCGCGTCCGAGTGTATGTCTCCCCAACCCTAACCCTTTGTCCAGTTGGCGTTTGAGGAGGTAAAACAGGCTCTCTGTGGGGAACCACTCCTTCATACCGCTAACCTCTCTCTTCCTTTACTCTGCAGACTGATGATTCGAACAGAGGGCTGGGGCCGTTTTGTCCCAGCAGGTACAGGGGGTTGACCACCCGGTCCTCTACATCAGCCGGAAGCTGTCCGAGAGGGAGGCCAGGTAAAGCACGTTGGAGAAGGAGTGCCTGGCCATCGGGTGGGCGGTCAACTCCCTGCGCTAATCAGTGTTTCTAACAAAGAAATTATCTCCTTTGTAAACAAGTGTTAAATACAGTCTCTCTCAAACTGCTCCTCTTCCTGGAATGAACCACAGCTTTAAAACCACTTCCTGTTCTTCCTGCTCTCCAACATAGCGATAGATGGGTGTAACCAACATGAGCTGAAGTGCAGCAGCTGACGCGCCCCGTTCACTGAGAGACACATGTTGTTCAGATCAGAGCTCAAAGTACAGTCGCTTATGAGGAAGTGAAACTCAGACAGTCGTTGTCTTTGAGAGGTGAAATGGCGGAGAAAGGAGTTCAGCTGGACCGGGAAAGCTTCTCTTGTTCCATCTGTCTGGATCTACTGAAGGATCCGGTGGCTATTCCCTGTGGACACAGCTACTGCATGAACTGTATTAAAGCCCACTGGGATGAAGAGGATGGGAAGAAACTCCACAGCTGCCCTCAGTGTAGGAAGACCTTCACACCGAGGCCTGTCCTGGTGAAAAACACCATGTTAGCAGATTTAGTGGAGCAACTGAAGAAGACTGGACTCCAAGCTGCTGCTGCTGATCACTGCTATGCTGGACCTGAAGATGTGGCCTGTGATGTCTGCACTGGGAGGAGACTGAAGGCCTTCAAGTCCTGTCTGCAATGTGTGATCTCTTTCTGTGAGAAACACCTCCAGCCTCATTATCAATCACCTGCCTATGAAAAGCACAAGCTGGTGGAGCCCTCCAACAAGCTCCAGGAGAACATCTGCTCTCGTCATAATGAGGTGATGAAGATCTTCTGCCGTACTGATCAGCAGTGCATCTGTTATCTCTGCTCAATGGATGAACATAAAGGCCACGACACAGTCTCAGCTGCAGCAGAAAGGACCGAGAGGCAGAGAGAGCTGGAGGGGAGTCGACTAAACATCCAGCAGAGAATCCAGAACAGAGAGGAAGACGTGAAGCTGCTTCATCAGGAGGTGGAGGCCGTCAATCTCTCTGCTGATAAAACAGTGGAGGACAGTGAGAAGATCTTCACCCAGCTGATCCGTCTCCTGGAGAAAAGAAGCTCTGAGGTGAAGCAGCAGGTCAGATCCCAGCAGAGAACTGAAGTGAGTCGAGTCAAAGAGCTTCAGGAGAAGCTGGAGCAGGAGATCACTGAGCTGAAGAGGAACGACGCTGAGCTGCAGAAGCTCTCACACACAGAGGATCTCAACCAGTTTCTACACAACTACCCCTCACTGTCACCACTCAGTGAGTCTACACACTCATCCAGCATCAACATCCGTCCTCTGAGATACTTTGAGGACGTGACAGCGGCTGTTTCAGAAGTCAGAGATAAACTACAGGACGTCCTGAGAGAGAAATGGACAAACGTCTCACTGACGGTGACTGAAGTGGATGTTTTACTGTCACAACCAGAGCCCACGACCAGAGCTGGATTCTTAAGGTATTCATGTGGAATCACACTGGATCCAAACACAGTACACACACGGCTGTTATTATCTGATGGGAACAGAAAAGCAACATTAATGAGTAAACAACAGTCTTATTCTAGTCACCCAGACAGATTCACTGGATGTTATCAGGTCCTGAGTAGAGAGAGTCTGACTGGACGTTGTTACTGGGAGGTGGAGAGGAGAGGAGGAGGAGTTTATGTAGCAGTCGCATACAAGGATATCAAGAGAGAAGGGAGTGAATGTGGATTTGGACACAATAACAAATCTTGGGCATTAACATGTCTCAATAACAGTTATACATTTTTTCACAACAAAGTCCGCACTCCCCTCTCAGGTCCTCCGTCCTCCAGAGTAGGAGTGTACCTGGATCACAGAGCAGGTATTCTGTCCTTCTACAGCGTCTCTGAAACCATGACTCTCCTCCACAGAGTCCAGACCACATTCACTCAGCCTCTCTATGCTGGAGTTGATCTTTATGGACTTTATCTTTTCAGTTATGGAGACACTGCTGAGTTGTGTAAACTGAAATAGACAGAAGTCCTTTGAGGGTTAAACTCAGTTTGAACTCTTGAACTCATTTAGTCTCCATGTTTGTGGCTGAGAGATGATTGTTGAGGCGTTTCTTCACTGCACAGAGATCAGCTGTCAGTCAAACATTGTGGGCGGTACTTTGACGTCTTCTCATTATTGTTGTGTAAATGTTTGAGCTCCTCTAGGTGGCGCTCCTTCCTGTGTCTGTTTAGCCATGGAGGCTCTCACTGCTCGTGATGACGTTTGTTTTTTCTCTGCATGAACATTTAAACTTCTCTGATCTCTAAATGTCTGATGAATGTTTGTATTGATGCTTTTATATTGTTGTTTCTCTTCCACTGCATGTTTCTGAAGAGAGAAAGCAGCAGACCTTCATTTATCAAAGATATCTGTTCTCTTTGTGTGTATTTGTGAACAAATCCTTAATTACATTACATGTATTTGTTAATTATCATGATCATAATAAATGAGGAGATCATTCATTATTCTCTTTAATATAAATGAGGTTCATTTTAAACTGATTGATTGTGTGGATGACGTGAATCTGTCCATGAAATCGTTGATCAAGAGTCATTTAAACAAAGGAGCACAGAGTGAATGAAGTGTGAGGCCTTTGTAGGGGGGGGGGGGGGGGGGCACTTCCCCTTCTCCAGAGTTCAAAGTTCACTTTTTAAGGTCAAAGCCTTTGATAAGGTAAGATAAGAGTTTTAAAAATCCTTTATTTGTCCAGCAGTGGGGGAATTGCCGGATTACAGCAGCAAGAGAAATAAAAAACAAGTAATATAAATACACAGTAAAACAGTAAAGCATCTAGCAGCATTATATATACAGATAATACACTGCTGGGTTCGAACCGCCGGTCGGCCGCAAAGCCCCCCTCTCCCTCGCGCTCCCTTCTTCTCGGTTCTGTGACTTCACATGCTGGCTGCTGATTTCCATGCAGAGGATGAATGCCAAGTTAATCGCATTTTTGTAATTTTTTCTAGCTGCGAATTCTCGTGACATTTATAAACATAAATTCAACATACTTTCGAAATTGTCTAAGCGGCATTTATACAACAACCAGGGTAGGACATTTACATATTTTTTAGGGGGCAATTTTTGCCCCCCGACTGACATCCAGGGGTATTTCAATAAAAGTTGGGGGCACTTTTTGAAACTTGTGAAATAACATTGAACCGTTGTTCAAAATAATAAATATACTTATTTAGGCTTACAGTATATGAGCAATTGTCATCAAATGGCAACAATCCGACTATTAGGCAGTAGTCTACATATTCAAAGTGTTTTTATTAGATTTTTTGAACAAAAGAACAAACAGAAAACAGAAATCAGACAATCATATTCAATTTTATTCTTATTTCTTTGTGGTCATGTATTGTTATTACATTTTTAAACGACTATTAACAATTATAACTTTTTTTTTGTTACCTTAATCACGTTGTACCTACTAGGGGTGGGAATCACCAGAGGTCCACGATTCTATTTTATACTGCGATATATTGAGTATTGCGATTTATTCCCTTTTTTCCACCACAAATTGTCCCCAAAGGAAAACTTCGTCAACATATTGTCTCTAAGAAGATCAAGTTTCATCACTTCAATCATTTTTATTGCAGCAAAATGTGATTGTCCAGCAGACAAACTGACCAACATGTGATCAATGTTGTCATCGAGCTGGATGCGCCGGAGAGGGGGCGGGGCTTATCTCCGTGCAAGCAGTTTCCATTCCCGCCTTCCAGCATGGCTTTATAATATTATCCGTAGCCACACAGCTCGGTGGATTCCACGAGAGGAAGTGTGTCTGAATGGCGGCCGCTTCCAGCGCTGCTAGAGAACCAGCAGCCAGTTTGATGCTTTTTCTCACGTCTTTGAGCAGCGGCGTGTCCGCATGTTGTCCTCTGTGTTGCGCAACAGCTGTGAGAGCAGCGGCGCTACGAGTGACCGGAAGTCCAGACGGTTGATTTAAACGCGGACGGCGCAGTTCTCATCTCTAAATTCATGACATTTCTAAGTTCATTAAATTATCATAATTATTAGAGGACATTATGGGGGCATTTTGCGGGGGCTCGTGAGCGCCGCGGAGCATGTCGGGCCGAAACTGTCACAAGAACTAAAATAAATGAACCCGTTTTATTCACTACGTGGTCCCTGGTCCCGGAGGACTACGTGGTCCCTGGTCCCGGAGGACTACGTGGTCCCTGGTCCCGGAGGACTACGTGGTCCCTGGTCCTGGAGGACTACATGGTCCCTGGTCCCGGAGGACTACGTGGTCCCTGGTTCTGGAGGACTACGTGGTACCTGGTCCTGGAGGACTACGTGGTCCCTGGTCCCGGAGGACTACGTGGTCCCTGGTTCTGGAGGACTACGTGGTCCCTGGTCCCGGAGGACTACGTGGTGCCTGGTCCTGGAGGACTACGTGGTCCCTGGTCCCGGAGGACTACGTGGTCTCTAGGGAGGCAGTGCTGCCATGAGGCTGATGCTCAGAGGGAGATCCAGCTGTTTGAGCTGAACCAGAGGTAAGAGTTCAACATGAAGCTGTTCTGATGAGCAGCCAGGACCCTCATCCGGGGTCTCCCTCCTCCTCCAGATGGGGAGCAGCCCGTCCTCTGCTGGCCTTCCTCCTCTTCCTCCTCTTCCTCCTCCTGCCGGTCAGCCTCCTCTTCCTGGACCACCCAGGTCCAGGAAGAGGTCCAGGTCCAGGTCCTACAGGAAGGTCCAGGTCCAGGTCCTACACTCTAAAAAGCCCAACTTCAAATTTGTTGTCCTAACACATTTTTTTAAGTTGAGTCAACAAATACCTTTGAAAAAAGTTGAACTAACTCAAAATGTCAATTTTATTAATAAGGAGTGGAATCCACTGAAAATGTTAAGTTGAGAAAACTTAGTATAGTGGTTTGGGCATCTGCTGAGGTAACTAAGGCCACTGCGCATGTATGTCAGTAAACACACACACACACACACACACACACACACACATATATACTACTTTAATCTTATATTTTAAATAATAAAATTTATATAAAAATATTTTCTTTAGCCCCTGTTTAAGATACATTGATTTTTGATACCATTGTCTGTTTATTATATTTAGATACCTTAGTTCTTCAGATTTCATTTGATTGACATCTACTTTTTATACCTAAATCTTCATCTTAATCTTAACCTGCTGAATGTCTGTCTGTTCACAATAAATGTTCAATAAAGAGTGAGAGAGAGAAGAAAAAAAACGCCAACCGCCGTAAAAGCAGAAGAAGAAGAAGAAGAAGAAGAAGAAGAAAAAGAAAAAGAAAAAGAAGAAGAAGAGAGAAAAATCTCCGTCTACCACTGCGCATGTGCACTTCTGCATGAGATAGCAATTTCGCGCCGGTCCACGCCAGTTTAAGTGTTTCTGCAGAATGCCGTCTACGTCCAGCACAACTTAACCAGGTAAGACTGTGTATGTTCAGTGCGTTAGCTAACTGGCTAGTCAGATAACCTGTTGTTTTTTTAATGCAAAAGTTAACATTAAGAAGTTTACAACGTGACACACCCCAGCCTACTTTTCACGTGTTCATAACGTCATGTGTAATTTCACGATAACAACCCGCTCCTGTTAGCTAGGTTAGCTAACATGTTGCTGCAGTGCTTCTCTGTTCTTTAGCGTTGGTGGCGTCGAAACTGCCTCTAGTTCACTCATAAGTTACCCGCGCGTAGCATTCAGGTGCACTAGATACCGTCCAGGACCTGGACGGTATCTAGGCCGCGGGCACCTGGTCGCCCGCAGGGACCACGTGAGTCGCCCGCGAGGCATGTTCTAAAAATAGAACACATTTTGAGCTTCGTCAAAAATATTTTTGTTTTTATCAACCGGCCTCTCTACATGGTCGCGTTACAACTCTTCTCTGTATCGCGCACGGCGGAGTGCCGCCCCCATGCGATGCACACGGACGGGCGCGCACACAGGTGAACGAGAGAGAGAGAGAGAGAGAGAGAGAGAGAGAGAGAGAGAGAGAGAGAGAGAGAGAGAGAGAGATGCATGCTTTTCACAATGGGATTTGCTGCTTTAAGCCATCACTATTTTAAGCTATCACTTTTAAAGCAGTTAATGTATTGCAACAGGCTGCAGCCTGGAGCTCCATAAATGGACGTTTTCTCTCTTGAGACACTGCAGTGACAAAGCCTGCACACTTTGTGGTTGGTCATGGAGAGGTGGCCTGGGTTGTTTTTGCAAGAACAGGTTTTTAGTGTTAACAACATATTTTGCCAAATGTTCTCCCTTCTTTTGAAAGAACCAACAACAAAGGTTTGAATCAATTGTACATAACATGTACATGAAAACTGTCACCTTTCTTAGATATGTGCAGAATTCTTCAGACTTACCGAGTGGACCTGAAGAAGACCTTCCTGTCATCATTGGATGCACACGCATCGCAATTTATGAAGCTGTACAGATCACACAGCACATCGCTTGGAAAGGACATGAGGATCCTTCTAGACAACTTTGATGAACAGGTAATCAATAAGTAGGAAGTGAATGTGGAATAACAGGGGTTCTCAATTAGATTTGAACTGGGACCAAAAACTGGGGGACAGACGAGGGGCATTTTCACAACTATGTAGTCTGACACAATACATCAATTATAAAATGGACTGAATGAATGGAGGCATCTTGTACTGTTATGGTGACACTAATATTTAGCGTAGTATTATGTGTAGGTTTGGATATTTGCTGACAAATATGATGTGGTTGCTACTTTCCACTTTTTTTTAAGAACTACCAAAATACATGAAATGTGTCTGTCACCAATGTGGTGTTCTACCCCTTTTCTACTGCGGTCAGGACAAATGCTGGAGTCAGTTTGGCACTTGAGTAAACAGGTCCATGTTTACGCCAACCTAGGAGCAGGAGGCACATGTCAGCTTTACAGATTTACAGTCTCAGACAATGCTCAGTGGTCTCAGTCTTGTCGGATATGCATTCAGCCCTCAGCGCTTCGATTATTCGGATTACTTAACAATTGACTAGAAAAGTACATTTCCAACCAGCTTATGAAGCCAGCAGACGCACCATAGAAACAAGTTTTCTGTCCGAAACCCTATTTTTTTGCTGTAGAATCACTGCAAACTGTTTTTTAAATTTTTCTCTTGCCATGGGCTATCTATAGATGCATATCTGCTTAGGAGCACTTGTGAGATTTTTACTTTTTAATTTGAAAAACATGACAAACTATAGTGTGTAATGCTTTTTAAGAAGGTTTAATTAAATAGTAGTAAGGCCATTGAAATTTCAGAGTTGTACCGTGTAACTAAATATTAAAGGCCTATATGGTGTTTTATCACATTGTATTGGGGCAAGAAAACATCAGTCCCAGTTGTTGTGCTAATGTTTCACGATCCCTGTTCTACATTATGCTTTTGGAGCTGGGAAATATCTTAAAATCAATTATATTTTTGCACTCTGAATGGCTTTCGTCTCAACTATGCAAACCATAACATTGGAGCAGAGCATTTACCATCAGATGACCCTTTTTAATATTTCAGAGTTTGTCTTACAATATATATAAATACACGTTAATGTAAACAGGTGTATTGTTAGGCTTAACTGACATTTCAAATTGGGGATTTCAGAGATGAAAAGCAAGAGAGCGTTATTGTTTTCACACTTAAGCTATGTCCAAAAACATGGTGCCCATATGTACAGTAGGAACATATGGGTTCATTTAGTTAGTGAATACAGCCGACCTGAAATGCATGCTACCATGCTGGAAGTATTTTGCCAAATTTATTTGAATAATGCCTTTGTCTTTAATAGTTTGCATTGCATTTTTTGAAAGTGAGACCATTTATTATTTTTTTATGTCAAATTTTTAATCTTCAATTTGTATTTTTCAGACGACTGATGTCCTTGCCCACAGAAAGTGTGCAGCTCTGCGAGGTCTACCTTTCGTTGTGAAGGAGAAGCCGGACGGACGGCTTGCTAAAGACATGTCTGGTAAGACTAATTTGTCATTAAGGTTGCACATACAGCAAGAACACACTAATGTAAACTTTCATCAAACCCTCATTTCTACTTCACTGTTACTTTGTTAATACATCTAAATATTTTAATAAGTGTAACTTCATAGTTTTTAATTTTATGTGATATCGCCAATACTGGCAATATTACTGTAGCATCAAGGTTACAAGTGAGTGTAATGCCTGCATCACATGCATTTTGTAACAACATTTCTCCTTCAAATTTACTGGTAACATTTATAATTCCAAGCCCAAATTGGTCATGGGTTTTGAGACTGATGCATATACACATTTTGTCAGTATTTTAATTATAAAGTTATTCTCTGTCAGTACATTTTCAAAGTCAAAATACATTTTTGTTGAGCTAATCTTTTTGAGAAAATAAAACAAACAAAAAAGCCTACACACCATTAGCACCCTTTGCCAGTCTTTAGGGTGAGAATCTGGCAGATTTGGAATGATATTGTCCATTGTTTAATGGCAGATTTGCTCCAGTTCAGGTTTTTGTCACTTATTGAATTAAAGGGAGCCTGTACCGTGAAGGCAAATGTTTCCCTGTATTTTGCTCAATTAATTTATTTAATTTAACAGACTATGAAGATTTAAATACTACAATACTAATGTGTAGGAGGTGACTCTTGTATGAAAGTGGTATATTTTAGTTTTTAAAATCTTTAAAATGCATAAAAATGTATTTTGACTTTTAAATTGTATTGTTACAGAATGGTAAGAAAAAAAAAATGAAAACTTAAAAGAGGCGGTGAATATTTATTAAAGTCTCTGTATGCTTGTTTTTGTGTAGAATACAGACCCGGAGGAATCTTATGTGAAAGGAGTTGAACTGGGAATACTCACAGTTGTTGAAGATGACGTTGGGACGGTCCGCTCAAGTCCAACAATACTAAGCATCGCCCTGATTATTGAGGAACGGATTGTCCTGGATGATATATGCAACATCCCAACTGCATTTGCCCTTTTGTTTGGACTCATCTATGCTCTCAACCTGGAGTATCCGAAGGACTTGAGGTACACTTTCGAAGTAACTCAAAAGTTGTTCATGAACCTTGGTACCCAGTGCTCTGCCCGGGTTCAGGCCTTAAAAACAGTTTGCTCAAGTAGCCTGCCATATTTAAACCCCGCCTCTGGTCTTGGCTGGATTTTGAGGGGGGGGATAAGAGTTCCAAAAAGTTTCTGAAGGCCAATGTACAGGTTGCAGTTGTCTTGTTACAGACAATACGTTTTTGATGATGTCCATTCATTGTAAAAGCAATATATGACAAATTGTCCCACTGTTGATAGTGTACAGTGCCCATAACGATAAACTGATATTGGAATCAGCATTGTTACTGTGTATGCTCAAGAAAGTATAACTTGTCCTAAATTGTAGTTTTTTGCATCTTAACAGTTCTTGTTAAGATATTGCAGTTTTAAACAGTAGATGGATGGATAAATGCATGGATAAGAGAGGTTTTTAAGCCATTTTATACCTCCCACCAATCTTTACGGTGGGGTCAAGCCGGCCTGACTAGACAGTCTAGTGTTACAACAAAATAAAAAAATTGTTCCTGACTAAAACTGCAACCTGCACCAAAACCATCCTCAAGCAGCCCAGTTTCAAGGGAATGCCATTGTCCTTCTGTGTTGTGTGTATATATATGTTCCATCATATACCATCATATACCATGTTCCAAAGCTTGTTTCAAGGCCTTGATTTTTGGATTCACAAAACTGAAGTTTTTTTTCTTTTCTTTATGCAGCCATTTGGATTTTTAAGGATGTTGACCCTCTGCTGTCTATGTTCAAGTGTTGACACCTGGAATTCATATAGTTATGCAAACAAATGTTTACTTATTGTTAATAAACATTTTGTGTTTGAAGAAGTTTGTTTTCTTTAACTGTTGACTTTTCCAAAGAAAACGGTGTACAATTTTAATTAATTTAAATGAAGGCAACGTTGCAAAGAATTTTGAGTGTACTCAACTAATGGGCAGTGAAATTTAGTAACAACACATTTTAAGTTTAAAGTAAGTTCTCTCAACAAAATATTTTAAGTTAAAAGTAAGTTCTCTCAACAAAAAATGTTAAGTGCTGTTGATGTATGTTTTCAATCTACAAGAACACACAATTTCAAGTTTCTCCAATTTAATATTTTAAGTGTTCTGAACTTAAGTACATGAGTAGATGTAACTATCAAATGCAATATTTTAAGTAGTGTTAACTTGAATACATAAGTAGGTCTGAATAGTAATGTTACGTTTGACAAACTTAAGATATCACTTTGAGTGAACTTCTTATCATAAGTTGACACAACACATTAGCCCTTAGTTGAGTGAACTCAAAAAGGCTTTGCAGCTGGTTGCCTCACTTTTTTAAGTTGACTCAACTTTTTTTTTTTTAGAGTGTACAGGAAGAGGAAGGCAGCCTCGGCCCGGCAGCAAAACCTGCAAGCAGATGACGCAGTACGTCTGCATGAACCCAGAAGACTTGACTCTGTCCACCTTCACATTCATGAGTGACTTACTGCACGTTAGTCAGTGGAACAACTGAAGAGGAGATGAGGGAAAGACACAAGGGGTTACATCATACATATATAATAGTTTCTTATTCCTTTGTATTTATTTATTTACTATTATTTGCAATAATTTATGTTGTTATGTTTTTTTTATGTAATGAATATGCATATAAATATATATATATATATATATATATATATATATATATATATATATATATATATATATATAATAGTTATATCTTATTCCTTTGTATTTATTTATTTACTATTCATTATTTATTTGGTGTTTGTTTTTATTTCAATAAAAGTCTTGCAGTCTGAACTTTGTTTGAAGCTTTATTATTTCTTCTATGATTTTAAATACAAGCTCTCCACATTATGATAGAAATGGTGACATGAGAATAACAATAAATAACTGAACATGGACCATGAAGCTCAGGATGACCAGCTGCTGTCTGAGGACCTCATGTGGTCCAGCATCAGGGGACCAGGACAGATGCGCAGCTTCATACAGCTGTGAATGAGAATAACAATAAATAACTGAACATGGACCATGAAGCTCAGGATGACCAGCTGCTGTCTGAGGACCTCATGTGGTCCAGCATCAGGGGACCAGGACAGATGCGCAGCTTCATACAGCTGTGAATGAGAATAACAATAAATAACTGAACATGGACCATGAAGCTCAGGATGACCAGCTGCTGTCTGAAGACCTCATGTGGTCCAGCATCAGGGGACCAGGACAGATGCACAGCTTCATACAGCTGTGAAGCATCTTCTTTGTCCTTGGCTGGGTTCGAACCGCCGGTCGGCCGTAAAGCCCTCTCTTCTCCGCAGGCTCCCTGAAACCATTCTTCTCTGTCTCATCTGTCTCACCTTGTCTCACCTTCTACGAGCCAATCACGCTAGCAGAGCTTTTGCCGTCCAATCAGATGGCTCGTTTGTCTCACCTCCCGAACCTGTCCGGAAAGTCCCGAGTCTCCCTCAGTCTCCGCCATCTTGGATCCCCGCTACAGCGCAGCACACTTCATCAGTCACCGGAGAAACAGAGACGTGAGGCGTGAGTACAATACGAGTCCATTTTATTACACTTTATCAACGTCGTGCTTATGAACTGCTGTTACATATGACTGTGTAACATATTAGTGCTCATATTAGTGCTGTTATTAGTGGCTGACAGTCCCGGAGTTACTTCTAATCAGCCAGTCTGCTCTGACTGGTGGAGCTTTGTGTAGACAGTCACACGGTGGAGCTTTTTAAATATGTTAAAACTTTACTTTGCTTTACTAAAAACTTATAACGACACTCTATTTATTATAACTCTGTGTTAACCAGCTGACGTCGCTGCTGTTTAAACCTGTTGTTCACGTGTTACTGACGTGTTGTTGTTGACGTGTTGCTCCTGCAGCGCTGAGCTGATAACACACTGCTGTCTGTTCAATGCTCTTTATTAGAGATTATATATTATTATAGTATATAGAGGTTTGTGTAGACAGTCACACAGTGGAGCTTTGTTGTTAACATGTTCAAACTTGACTTTACTAAAAACTTCTAACAACAGTATTTATTCTGACTGTTAGCAGCTAACGTTGCTGCTGTTTAAACCTGTTGTTCACGTGTTGCTCTGCTGCTGCTGCCCTCTGAGCTGTCTGTTCAATACACTGTTATATATTATATATTACATATTACATTCCTATATATATTGTGTTATTATTGAACATTCATGAGTGACTTACTGCGTGTTCGTCAGTGGAAAAACTGAAGACGAGTGGAGGGGATACATCATATATATATATATATATATATATATATATATATACATATATATATATATGTATATATATATAATAATTTCTTATTCCTTTGTATTTCTTTATTTACTATTCATTATTTATTTTATGTTTGTTTTTATTTCAATAAAAGTCTTGCAAGCTGAACTTAGTTTGAAGCTTTATTATTTCTTCTATGATTTTAAATACAAGCTCTCCACATTATGATAGAAATGGTGACATGAGAATAACAATAAATAACTAAACATGGACCATGAAGCTCAGGATGTCCAGCTGCTGTCTGAAGACCTCATGTGGTCCAGCATCAGGGGACCAGGACAGATGCGCAGCTTCATACAGCTGTGAATGAGAATGACGATAAATAACTGAACATGGACTATGAAGGTCTCCAACGGTGAGACTCTCTACAAATATGAATGTGTCCTCTCTTAAATATCGGCCCTATATTAACCCACGCTTTTCTCTCCACGACTCTTTCAGCTGCCTCCTCGGCGGTCCCTCGTCCTCGAGGACTACGTGAACATCCAGGAGGCAGTGCTGGCCACGAGGCTGACGGCTCAGACGGAGATCCAGCTGTTTGAGCTGAAGCACCCTGACCCAGTGGTGAGTTCAACATGGAGCTGTTGTTTTATAATCTGTGATTTCATGTTTGATGAAGAGTCTCCAGGTTCTCTCGGCGCCAGAAGGCTGAAGGGAGGTCTGTGCGGCGTCGTCCCTGCAGCAGCTGTTGCCGTCCAGGACGGCTCCTCCTCCGAGGGAGTGCAGGACAGCAGGGTGGGATTCGGGGACCGCGCTGGACTCTCTACCGGGAGTCTTCAGACGCTGTAGTGCAGAGGCGAGTCGTGATCCAAACGTCACTGAGAAGCGTTTCCTGTTGTCGTCTAACGAGGCTTCGTCCCTCTCCACAGCTACAGGGTGTGGCTCAGGAGAGCCCGCATTACTTCAAAGGGCTCCAGCACGGCCCACCTGAAGAGGGACGTGCTGGAGAGGGACCAGAAGAAGAAGAAGAAGCCTACTCAACGTCTGCTGCAGCGACCTCGACAGGCCGCCTCCTCCGCCCCCAGGGCCTCCTCGTCTTCCTCGGGGCCTTCACATGCCAAACGGAGTAGGGTTCTCAAAGGTAAAGACATATTGCAGATGTGATATTGTAAGTTGTGTTGTCTGTTAACGTGGTTTCTATGTGTGTGTGTGTGTGCTACAGGTTCCTCTCCCAGAGGGCTGGAGGAGCTCACTCTGCAGGGTGCAGCACCCGTGGGTGAGCCAGGCTCTGTTCACCAGGGGCCACAGAGGGAAGCCTGTGCTCAACACCGAGCTGCAGACCTGGTTTACCCTCCTGGCCCTCGCCGGGTGTACCGCCAGCCTCCGGCCTCGCTCCACGCCTTCTTCCAGCGGCCGTTCTTCCTCTGGTACCCTACAAGATGTGGCAGTGCCCCATCAGCTGCCCAGTCTGGACTCATCACATGACCGGATGTGGTCTGAACAAGACCGTCCGCAGGGTCCTGGACAGAGACGGGTGGTACTTTATGGGCACAGAGTACCTGGAGTGTCACCGCTGTGGGATTCTTCTTGTTCTTCTTGCTCTTGTTCCTGTTCTTTATCTTCAAGAACATAAAGAAGAACAAGAGCAAGAAGAACAAGAAGAAGAACAAGAAGAAGAGGAAGAACAAATAGTGCTCAAATACAGGTACATCACACTTAATAAGAATACATACATTTTTATTGTTTCTATATATATATATATATATATATATATATATATATATATATATACACACACTGCTTTTGTAGATGCTTCCCTGTTTTACTGATTATTTATATTACTTGTTTAAATTCATTCTCCATCCTCCTACTCATAATATTAATAATTTATGTCACATTCATTGAATGTGCTTTAACTTCATTGCATTTAATTTAATTAAATTGAACTGAATTGAACTGAACTGAAGCATACTCCTGAACTGAAGGGTACTCGGAGTTTGGGGGCGTGTCTTAGGAACACAGGGATACTCGGAATTTGCACCGGCCCATAAATGAGGCGGAGTTCCGAGAACAAGTGGGTCAAATAGTAGGCATCACCTTTGGGGTCAATGTGCTTGCTAAGGCAGCGCATATAATAAATTGGAAACGATACAGAGAAGATTAGCATGGCCCCTGCGAAAGGATGACACGCAAATTCGTGAAGCGTTTCTACATTTTAATATGCCGAGCTGAATTCCCGGCGTTCCTAGCCGGATCTTGCAGCTGCAGTCGCAATGCTGGACTACATGAGGTCATTGGACAGCCTAAACTTCATTCTCCATCCTCCTACTCATAATATTAATAATTTATGTCATATTCATTGAATGTGCTGTAACTTCGTTGAATTTAATTATATTGAATCCTGCGAAAGGATGACACGCAAATTCGTGAAGCGTTTCTACATTTTAATATGCCGAGCTGAATTCCCGGCGTTCCTAGCCGGATCTTGCAGCTGCAGTCGCAATGCTGGGCTACATGAGGTCATTGGACAGCCTAAACTTCATTCTCCATCCTCCTACTCATAATATTAATAATTTATGTCATATTCATTGAATGTGCTGTAACTTCGTTGAATTTAATTATATTGAATCCTGCGAAAGGATGACACGCAAATTCGTGAAGCGTTTCTACATTTTAATATGCCGAGCTGAATTCCCGGCGTTCCTAGCCGGATCTTGCAGCTGCAGTCGCAATGCTGGACTACATGAGGTCATTGGACAGCCTGAACTTCATTCTCCATCCTCCTACTCATAATATTAATAATTTATGTCACATTCATTGAATGTGCTTTAACTTCATTGCATTTAATTAAATTAAATTGAACTGAATTGAACTGAACTGAAGCATACTCCTGAACTGAAGGGTACTCGGAGTTTGGGGGCGTGTCTTAGGAACACAGGGATACTCGGAATTTGCACCGGCCCATAAATGAGGCGGAGTTCCGAGAACAAGTGGGTCAAATAGTAGGCATCACCTTTGGGGTCAATGTGCTTGCTAAGGCAGCGCATATAATAAATTGGAAACAATACAGAGAAGATTAGCATGGCCCCTCGCAGGCTCCCTGAAACCATTCTTCTCTGTCTCATATGTCTCACCTTCTACGAGCCAATCACGCTATCCAAGCTTTTGCCGTCTAATCAGATGGCTCGTTTGTCTCACCTCCCGAACCTGTCCGGAAAGTCCCGAGTCTCCCTCAGTCTCCGCCATCTTGGATCCCCGCTACAGCGCAGCACACTTCATCAGTCACCGGAGAAACAGAGACGTGAGACGTGAGTACAATACGAGTCCATTTTATTACACTTTATCAACGTCGTGCTTATGAACTGCTGTTACATATGACTGTGTAACATATTAGTGCTCATATTAGTGCTGTTATTAGTGGCTGACAGTCCCGGAGTTACTTAATAATCAGCCAGTCTGCTCTGACTGGTGGAGCTTTGTGTAGACAGTCACACGGTGGAGCTTTTTAAATATGTTAAAACTTTACTTTGCTTTACTAAAAACTTATAACGACACTCTATTTATTATAACTCTGTGTTAACCAGCGGACGTCGCTGCTGTTTAAACCTGTTGTTCAAGTGTTACTGACGTGTTGTTGTTGACGTGTTGCTCCTGCAGCGCTGAGCTGATAACACACTGCTGTCTGTTCAATGCTCTTTATTATATATTATATATTATTATAGTATATAGAGGTTTGTGTAGACAGTCACACAGTGGAGCTTTGTTGTTAACATGTTCAAACTTGACTTTACTAAAAACTTCTAACAACAGTATTTATTCTGACTGTTAGCAGCTAACATTGCTGCTGTTTAAACCTGTTGTTCACGTGTTGCTCTGCTGCTGCTGCCCTCTGAGCTGTCTGTTCAATACACTGTTATATATTATATATTACATATTACATTCCTATATATATTGTGTTATTATTGTACATTCATGAGTGACTTACTGCGCGTTCGTCAGTGGAAACACTGAAGACGAGTGGAGGGGTTACATCATACATATATATAAATATATATATATATATATATATATATATATATATATATATATATATAATTTCTTATTCCTTTGTATTTCTTTATTTACTATTCATTATTTATTTTATGTTTGTTTTTATTTCAATAAAAGTCTTGCAAGCTGAACTTAGTTTGAAGCTTTATTATTTCTTCTATGATTTTAAATACAAGCTCTCCACATTATGATAGAAATGGTGACATGAGAATAACAATAAATAACTAAACATGGACCATGAAGCTCAGGATGTCCAGCTGCTGTCTGAAGACCTCATGTGGTCCAGCATCAGGGGACCAGGACAGATGTGCAGCTTCATACAGCTGTGAATGAGAATGACGATAAATAACTGAACATGGACTATGAAGGTCTCCAACGGTGAGACTCTCTACAAATATGAATGTGTCCTCTCTTAAATATCGGCCCTATATTAACCCACGCTTTTCTCTCCACGACTCTTTCAGCTGCCTCCTCGGCGGTCCCTCGTCCTCGAGGACTACGTGAACATCCAGGAGGCAGTGCTGGCCACGAGGCTGACGGCTCAGACGGAGATCCAGCTGTTTGAGCTGAAGCACCCTGACCCAGTGGTGAGTTCAACATGGAGCTGTTGTTTTATAATCTGTGATTTCATGTTTGATGAAGAGTCTCCAGGTTCTCTCGGCGCCAGAAGGCTGAAGGGAGGTCTGTGCGGCGGCGTCCCTGCAGCAGCTGTTGCCGTCCAGGACGGCTCCTCCTCCGAGGGAGTGCAGGACAGCAGGGTGGGATTCGGGGACCGCGCTGGACTCTCTACCGGGAGTCTTCAGACGCTGTAGTGCAGAGGCGAGTCGTGATCCAAACGTCACTGAGAAGCGTTTCCTGTTGTCGTCTAACGAGGCTTCGTCCCTCTCCACAGCTACAGGGTGTGGCTCAGGAGAGCCCGCATTACTTCAAATGGCTCCAGCACGGCCCACCTGAAGAGGGACGTGCTGGAGAGGGACCAGAAGAAGAAGAAGAAGCCTACTCAACGTCTGCTGCTGCGACCTCGACAGGCCGCCTCCTCCGCCCCCAGGGCCTCCTCGTCTTCCTCGGGGCCTTCACATGCCAAACGGAGTAGGGTTCTCAAAGGTAAAGACATATTGCAGATGTGATATTGTAAGTTGTGTTGTCTGTTAACGTGGTTTCTATGTGTGTGTGTGTGTGCTACAGGTTCCTCTCCCAGAGGGCTGGAGGAGCTCACTCTCCAGGGTGCAGCACCCGTGGGTGAGCCAGGCTCTGTTCACCAGGGGCCACAGAGGGAAGCCTGTGCTCAACACCGAGCTGCAGACCTGGTTTACCCTCCTGGCCCTCGCCGGGTGTACCGCCAGCCTCCGGCCTCGCTCCACGCCTTCTTCCAGCGGCCGTTCTTCCTCTGGTACCCTACAAGATGTGGCAGTGCCCCATCAGCTGCCCAGTCTGGACTCATCACATGACCGGATGTGGTCTGAACAAGACCGTCCGCAGGGTCCTGGACAGAGACGGGTGGTACTTTATGGGCACCGAGTACCTGGAGTGTCACCGCTGTGGGATTCACATTGTTCTTCTTGCTCTTGTTCCTGTTCTTTATCTTTAAGAACATAAAGAAGAACAAGAGCAAGAAGAACAAGAAGAAGAACAAGAAGAAGAGGAAGAACAAATAGTGCTCTAATACAGGTACATCACACTTAATAAGAATACATACATTTTTATTGTTTCTATATATATATATATATATATATATATATATATATATACACACACTGCTTTTGTAGATGCTTCCCTGTTTTACTGATTATTTATATTACTTGTTTAAATTCATTCTCCATCCTCCTACTCATAATATTAATAATTTATGTCACATTCATTGAATGTGCTTTAACTTCATTGCATTTAATTAAATTAAATTGAACTGAATTGAACTGAACTGAAGCATACTCCTGAACTGAAGGGTACTCGGAGTTTGGGGGCGTGTCTTAGGAACACAGGGATACTCGGAATTTGCACCGGCCCATAAATGAGGCGGAGTTCCGAGAACAAGTGGGTCAAATAGTAGGCATCACCTTTGGGGTCAATGTGCTTGCTAAGGCAGCGCATATAATAAATTGGAAACGATACAGAGAAGATTAGCATGGCCCCTGCGAAAGGATGACACGCAAATTCGTGAAGCGTTTCTACATTTTAATATGCCCGAGCTGAATTCCCGGCGTTCCTAGCCGGATCTTGCAGCTGCAGTCGCAATGCTGGACTACATGAGGTCATTGGACAGCCTAAACTTCATTCTCCATCCTCCTACTCATAATATTAATAATTTATGTCATATTCATTGAATGTGCTGTAACTTCGTTGAATTTAATTATATTGAATCCTGCGAAAGGATGACACGCAAATTCGTGAAGCGTTTCTACATTTTAATATGCCGAGCTGAATTCCCGGCGTTCCTAGCCGGATCTTGCAGCTGCAGTCGCAATGCTGGACTACATGAGGTCATTGGACAGCCTAAACTTCATTCTCCATCCTCCTACTCATAATATTAATAATTTATGTCATATTCATTGAATGTGCTGTAACTTCGTTGAATTTAATTATATTGAATCCTGCGAAAGGATGACACGCAAATTCGTGAAGCGTTTCTACATTTTAATATGCCCGAGCTGAATTCCCGGCGTTCCTAGCCGGATCTTGCAGCTGCAGTCGCAATGCTGGGCTACATGAGGTCATTGGACAGCCTGAACTTCATTCTCCATCCTCCTACTCATAATATTAATAATTTATGTCATATTCATTGAATGTGCTGTAACTTCGTTGAATTTAATTATATTGAATCCTGCGAAAGGATGACACGCAAATTCGTGAAGCGTTTCTACATTTTAATATGCCGAGCTGAATTCCCGGCGTTCCTAGCCGGATCTTGCAGCTGCAGTCGCAATGCTGGACTACATGAGGTCATTGGACAGCCTAAACTTCATTCTCCATCCTCCTACTCATAATATTAATAATTTATGTCATATTCATTGAATGTGCTGTAACTTCGTTGAATTTAATTATATTGAATCCTGCGAAAGGATGACACGCAAATTCGTGAAGCGTTTCTACATTTTAATATGCCCGAGCTGAATTCCCGGCGTTCCTAGCCGGATTTTGCAGCTGCAGTCGCAATGCTGGGCTACATGAGGTCATTGGACAGCCTGAACTTCATTCTCCATCCTCCTACTCATAATATTAATAATTTATGTCATATTCATTGAATGTGCTTTAACTTCATTGCATTTAATTAAATTAAATTGAACTGAATTGAACTGAACTGAAGCATACTCCTGAACTGAAGGGTACTCGGAGTTTGGGGGCGTGTCTTAGGAACACAGGGATACTCGGAATTTGCACCGGCCCATAAATGAGGCGGAGTTCCGAGAACAAGTGGGTCAAATAGTAGGCATCACCTTTGGGGTCAATGTGCTTGCTAAGGCAGCGCATATAATAAATTGGAAACGATACAGAGAAGATTAGCATGGCCCCTGCGAAAGGATGACACGCAAATTCGTGAAGCGTTTCTACATTTTAATATGCCCGAGCTGAATTCCCGGCGTTCCTAGCCGGATCTTGCAGCTGCAGTCGCAATGCTGGACTACATGAGGTCATTGGACAGCCTAAACTTCATTCTCCATCCTCCTACTCATAATATTAATAATTTATGTCATATTCATTGAATGTGCTGTAACTTCGTTGAATTTAATTATATTGAATCCTGCGAAAGGATGACACACAAATTCGTGAATCGTTTCTACATTTTAATATGCCCGAGCTGAATTCCCGGCGTTCCTAGCCGGATCTTGCAGCTGCAGTCGCAATGCTGGACTACATGAGGTCATTGGACAGCCTAAACTTCATTCTCCATCCTCCTACTCATAATATTAATAATTTATGTCATATTCATTGAATGTGCTGTAACTTCGTTGAATTTAATTATATTGAATCCTGCGAAAGGATGACACGCAAATTCGTGAAGCGTTTCTACATTTTAATATGCCCGAGCTGAATTCCCGGCGTTCCTAGCCGGATCTTGCAGCTGCAGTCGCAATGCTGGGCTACATGAGGTCATTGGACAGCCTGAACTTCATTCTCCATCCTCCTACTCATAATATTAATAATTTATGTCATGTTCATTGAATGTGCTTTAACTTCATTGCATTTAATTAAATTAAATTGAACTGAATTGAACTGAACTGAAGCATACTCCTGAACTGAAGGGTACTCGGAGTTTGGGGGCGTGTCTTAGGAACACAGGGATACTCGGAATTTGCACCGGCCCATAAATGAGGCGGAGTTCCGAGAACAAGTGGGTCAAATAGTAGGCATCACCTTTGGGGTCAATGTGCTTGCTAAGGCAGCGCATATAATAAATTGGAAACGATACAGAGAAGATTAGCATGGCCCCTGCGAAAGGATGACACGCAAATTCGTGAAGCGTTTCTACATTTTAATATGCCGAGCTGAATTCCCGGCGTTCCTAGCCGGATCTTGCAGCTGCAGTCGCAATGCTGGACTACATGAGGTCATTGGACAGCCTAAACTTCATTCTCCATCCTCCTACTCATAATATTAATAATTTATGTCATATTCATTGAATGTGCTGTAACTTCGTTGAATTTAATTATATTGAATCCTGCGAAAGGATGACACGCAAATTCGTGAAGCGTTTCTACATTTTAATATGCCCGAGCTGAATTCCCGGCGTTCCTAGCCGGATCTTGCAGCTGCAGTCGCAATGCTGGGCTACATGAGGTCATTGGACAGCCTGAACTTCATTCTCCATCCTCCTACTCATAATATTAATAATTTATGTCATATTCATTGAATGTGCTTTAACTTCATTGCATTTAATTAAATTAAATTGAACTGAATTGAACTGAACTGAAGCATACTCCTGAACTGAAGGGTACTCGGAGTTTGGGGGCGTGTCTTAGGAACACAGGGATACTCGGAATTTGCACCGGCCCATAAATGAGGCGGAGTTCCGAGAACAAGTGGGTCAAATAGTAGGCATCACCTTTGGGGTCAATGTGCTTGCTAAGGCAGCGCATATAATAAATTGGAAACGATACAGAGAAGATTAGCATGGCCCCTGCGAAAGGATGACACGCAAATTCGTGAAGCGTTTCTACATTTTAATATGCCCGAGCTGAATTCCCGGCGTTCCTAGCCGGATCTTGCAGCTGCAGTCGCAATGCTGGACTACATGAGGTCATTGGACAGCCTAAACTTCATTCTCCATCCTCCTACTCATAATATTAATAATTTATGTCATATTAATTGAATGTGCTGTAACTTCGTTGAATTTAATTATATTGAATCCTGCGAAAGGATGACACGCAAATTCGTGAAGCGTTTCTACATTTTAATATGCCCGAGCTGAATTCCCGGCGTTCCTAGCCGGATCTTGCAGCTGCAGTCGCAATGCTGGGCTACATGAGGTCATTGGACAGCCTGAACTTCATTCTCCATCCTCCTACTCATAATATTAATAATTTATGTCATATTCATTGAATGTGCTTTAACTTCATTGCATTTAATTAAATTAAATTGAACTGAATTGAACTGAACTGAAGCATACTCCTGAACTGAAGGGTACTCGGAGTTTGGGGGCGTGTCTTAGGAACACAGGGATACTCGGAATTTGCACCGGCCCATAAATGAGGCGGAGTTCCGAGAACAAGTGGGTCAAATAGTAGGCATCACCTTTGGGGTCAATGTGCTTGCTAAGGCAGCGCATATAATAAATTGGAAACGATACAGAGAAGATTAGCATGGCCCCTGCGAAAGGGTGACACGCAAATTCGTGAAGCGTTTCTACATTTTAATATGCCCGAGCTGAATTCCCGGCGTTCCTAGCCGGATCTTGCAGCTGCAGTCGCAATGCTGGACTACATGAGGTCATTGGACAGCCTAAACTTCATTCTCCATCCTCCTACTCATAATATTAATAATTTATGTCATATTCATTGAATGTGCTGTAACTTCGTTGAATTTAATTATATTGAATCCTGCGAAAGGATGACACGCAAATTCGTGAAGCGTTTCTACATTTTAATATGCCCGAGCTGAATTCCCGGCGTTCCTAGCCGGATCTTGCAGCTGCAGTCGCAATGCTGGGCTACATGAGGTCATTGGACAGCCTGAACTTCATTCTCCATCCTCCTACTCATAATATTAATAATTTATGTCATATTCATTGAATGTGCTTTAACTTCATTGCATTTAATTAAATTAAATTGAACTGAATTGAACTGAACTGAAGCATACTCCTGAACTGAAGGGTACTCGGAGTTTGGGGGCGTGTCTTAGGAACACAGGGATACTCGGAATTTGCACCGGCCCATAAATGAGGCGGAGTTCCGAGAACAAGTGGGTCAAATATTAGGCATCACCTTTGGGGTCAATGTGCTTGCTAAGGCAGCGCATATAATAAATTGGAAACGATACAGAGAAGATTAGCATGGCCCCTGCGAAAGGATGACACGCAAATTCGTGAAGCGTTTCTACATTTTAATATGCCCGAGCTGAATTCCCGGCGTTCCTAGCCGGATCTTGCAGCTGCAGTCGCAATGCTGGACTACATGAGGTCATTGGACAGCCTAAACTTCATTCTCCATCCTCCTACTCATAATATTAATAATTTATGTCATATTCATTGAATGTGCTGTAACTTCGTTGAATTTAATTATATTGAATCCTGCGAAAGGATGACACGCAAATTCGTGAAGCGTTTCTACATTTTAATATGCCCGAGCTGAATTCCCGGCGTTCCTAGCCGGATCTTGCAGCTGCAGTCGCAATGCTGGACTACATGAGGTCATTGGACAGCCTAAACTTCATTCTCCATCCTCCTACTCATAATATTAATAATTTATGTCATATTCATTGAATGTGCTGTAACTTCGTTGAATTTAATTATATTGAATCCTGCGAAAGGATGACACGCAAATTCGTGAAGCGTTTCTACATTTTAATATGCCCGAGCTGAATTCCCGGCGTTCCTAGCCGGATCTTGCAGCTGCAGTCGCAATGCTGGGCTACATGAGGTCATTGGACAGCCTGAACTTCATTCTCCATCCTCCTACTCATAATATTAATAATTTATGTCATATTCATTGAATGTGCTTTAACTTCATTGCATTTAATTAAATTAAATTGAACTGAATTGAACTGAACTGAAGCATACTCCTGAACTGAAGGGTACTCTGAGTTTGGGGGCGTGTCTTAGGAACACAGGGATACTCGGAATTTGCACCGGCCCATAAATGAGGCGGAGTTCCGAGAACAAGTGGGTCAAATAGTAGGCATCACCTTTGGGGTCAATGTGCTTGCTAAGGCAGCGCATATAATAAATTGGAAACGATACAGAGAAGATTAGCATGGCCCCTGCGAAAGGATGACACGCAAATTCGTGAAGCGTTTCTACATTTTAATATGCCCGAGCTGAATTCCCGGCGTTCCTAGCCGGATCTTGCAGCTGCAGTCGCAATGCTGGACTACATGAGGTCATTGGACAGCCTAAACTTCATTCTCCATCCTCCTACTCATAATATTAATAATTTATGTCATATTCATTGAATGTGCTGTAACTTCGTTGAATTTAATTATATTGAATCCTGCGAAAGGATGACACGCAAATTCGTGAAGCGTTTCTACATTTTAATATGCCGAGCTGAATTCCCGGCGTTCCTAGCCGGATTTTGCAGCTGCAGTCGCAATGCTGGACATTGGACAGCCTAAACTTCATTCTCCATCCTCCTACTCATAATATTAATAATTTATGTCATATTCATTGAATGTGCTGTAACTTCGTTGAATTTAATTATATTGAATCCTGCGAAAGGATGACACGCAAATTCGTGAAGCGTTTCTACATTTTAATATGCCCGAGCTGAATTCCCGGCGTTCCTAGCCGGATCTTGCAGCTGCAGTCGCAATGCTGGGCTACATGAGGTCATTGGACAGCCTGAACTTCATTCTCCATCCTCCTACTCATAATATTAATAATTTATGTCATATTCATTGAATGTGCTGTAACTTCGTTGAATTTAATTATATTGAATCCTGCGAAAGGATGACACGCAAATTCGTGAAGCGTTTCTACATTTTAATATGCCGAGCTGAATTCCCGGCGTTCCTAGCCGGATCTTGCAGCTGCAGTCGCAATGCTGGACTACATGAGGTCATTGGACAGCCTAAACTTCATTCTCCATCCTCCTACTCATAATATTAATAATTTATGTCATATTCATTGAATGTGCTGTAACTTCGTTGAATTTAATTATATTGAATCCTGCGAAAGGATGACACGCAAATTCGTGAAGCGTTTCTACATTTTAATATGCCCGAGCTGAATTCCCGGCGTTCCTAGCCGGATCTTGCAGCTGCAGTCGCAATGCTGGGCTACATGAGGTCATTGGACAGCCTGAACTTCATTCTCCATCCTCCTACTCATAATATTAATAATTTATGTCATATTCATTGAATGTGCTTTAACTTCATTGCATTTAATTAAATTAAATTGAACTGAATTGAACTGAACTGAAGCATACTCCTGAACTGAAGGGTACTCGGAGTTTGGGGGCGTGTCTTAGGAACACAGGGATACTCGGAATTTGCACCGGCCCATAAATGAGGCGGAGTTCCGAGAACAAGTGGGTCAAATAGTAGGCATCACCTTTGGGGTCAATGTGCTTGCTAAGGCAGCGCATATAATAAATTGGAAACGATACAGAGAAGATTAGCATGGCCCCTGCGAAAGGATGACACGCAAATTCGTGAAGCGTTTCTACATTTTAATATGCCCGAGCTGAATTCCCGGCGTTCCTAGCCGGATCTTGCAGCTGCAGTCGCAATGCTAGACTACATGAGGTCATTGGACAGCCTAAACTTCATTCTCCATCCTCCTACTCATAATATTAATAATTTATGTCATATTCATTGAATGTGCTGTAACTTCGTTGAATTTAATTATATTGAATCCTGCGAAAGGATGACACGCAAATTCGTGAAGCGTTTCTACATTTTAATATGCCCGAGCTGAATTCCCGGCGTTCCTAGCCGGATCTTGCAGCTGCAGTCGCAATGCTGGACTACATGAGGTCATTGGACAGCCTAAACTTCATTCTCCATCCTCCTACTCATAATATTAATAATTTATGTCATATTCATTGAATGTGCTGTAACTTCGTTGAATTTAATTATATTGAATCCTGCGAAAGGATGACACGCAAATTCGTGAAGCGTTTCTACATTTTAATATGCCCGAGCTGAATTCCCGGCGTTCCTAGCCGGATCTTGCAGCTGCAGTCGCAATGCTGGACTACATGAGGTCATTGGACAGCCTAAACTTCATTCTCCATCCTCCTACTCATAATATTAATAATTTATGTCATATTCATTGAATGTGCTGTAACTTCGTTGAATTTAATTATATTGAATCCTGCGAAAGGATGACACGCAAATTCGTGAAGCGTTTCTACATTTTAATATGCCCGAGCTGAATTCCCGGCGTTCCTAGCCGGATCTTGCAGCTGCAGTCGCAATGCTGGGCTACATGAGGTCATTGGACAGCCTGAACTTCATTCTCCATCCTCCTACTCATAATATTAATAATTTATGTCATATTCATTGAATGTGCTTTAACTTCATTGCATTTAATTAAATTAAATTGAACTGAATTGAACTGAACTGAAGCATACTCCTGAACTGAAGGGTACTCGGAGTTTGGGGGCGTGTCTTAGGAACACAGGGATACTCGGAATTTGCACCGGCCCATAAATGAGGCGGAGTTCCGAGAACAAGTGGGTCAAATATTAGGCATCACCTTTGGGGTCAATGTGCTTGCTAAGGCAGCGCATATAATAAATTGGAAACGATACAGAGAAGATTAGCATGGCCCCTGCGAAAGGATGACACGCAAATTCGTGAAGCGTTTCTACATTTTAATATGCCCGAGCTGAATTCCCGGCGTTCCTAGCCGGATCTTGCAGCTGCAGTCGCAATGCTGGACTACATGAGGTCATTGGACAGCCTAAACTTCATTCTCCATCCTCCTACTCATAATATTAATAATTTATGTCATATTCATTGAATGTGCTGTAACTTCGTTGAATTTAATTATATTGAATCCTGCGAAAGGATGACACGCAAATTCGTGAAGCGTTTCTACATTTTAATATGCCCGAGCTGAATTCCCGGCGTTCCTAGCCGGATCTTGCAGCTGCAGTCGCAATGCTGGACTACATGAGGTCATTGGACAGCCTAAACTTCATTCTCCATCCTCCTACTCATAATATTAATAATTTATGTCATATTCATTGAATGTGCTGTAACTTCGTTGAATTTAATTATATTGAATCCTGCGAAAGGATGACACGCAAATTCGTGAAGCGTTTCTACATTTTAATATGCCCGAGCTGAATTCCCGGCGTTCCTAGCCGGATCTTGCAGCTGCAGTCGCAATGCTGGGCTACATGAGGTCATTGGACAGCCTGAACTTCATTCTCCATCCTCCTACTCATAATATTAATAATTTATGTCATATTCATTGAATGTGCTTTAACTTCATTGCATTTAATTAAATTAAATTGAACTGAATTGAACTGAACTGAAGCATACTCCTGAACTGAAGGGTACTCGGAGTTTGGGGGCGTGTCTTAGGAACACAGGGATACTCGGAATTTGCACCGGCCCATAAATGAGGCGGAGTTCCGAGAACAAGTGGGTCAAATAGTAGGCATCACCTTTGGGGTCAATGTGCTTGCTAAGGCAGCGCATATAATAAATTGGAAACGATACAGAGAAGATTAGCATGGCCCCTGCGAAAGGATGACACGCAAATTCGTGAAGCGTTTCTACATTTTAATATGCCCGAGCTGAATTCCCGGCGTTCCTAGCCGGATCTTGCAGCTGCAGTCGCAATGCTGGACTACATGAGGTCATTGGACAGCCTAAACTTCATTCTCCATCCTCCTACTCATAATATTAATAATTTATGTCATATTCATTGAATGTGCTGTAACTTCGTTGAATTTAATTATATTGAATCCTGCGAAAGGATGACACGCAAATTCGTGAAGCGTTTCTACATTTTAATATGCCGAGCTGAATTCCCGGCGTTCCTAGCCGGATTTTGCAGCTGCAGTCGCAATGCTGGACATTGGACAGCCTAAACTTCATTCTCCATCCTCCTACTCATAATATTAATAATTTATGTCATATTCATTGAATGTGCTGTAACTTCGTTGAATTTAATTATATTGAATCCTGCGAAAGGATGACACGCAAATTCGTGAAGCGTTTCTACATTTTAATATGCCCGAGCTGAATTCCCGGCGTTCCTAGCCGGATCTTGCAGCTGCAGTCGCAATGCTGGGCTACATGAGGTCATTGGACAGCCTGAACTTCATTCTCCATCCTCCTACTCATAATATTAATAATTTATGTCATATTCATTGAATGTGCTGTAACTTCGTTGAATTTAATTATATTGAATCCTGCGAAAGGATGACACGCAAATTCGTGAAGCGTTTCTACATTTTAATATGCCGAGCTGAATTCCCGGCGTTCCTAGCCGGATCTTGCAGCTGCAGTCGCAATGCTGGACTACATGAGGTCATTGGACAGCCTAAACTTCATTCTCCATCCTCCTACTCATAATATTAATAATTTATGTCATATTCATTGAATGTGCTGTAACTTCGTTGAATTTAATTATATTGAATCCTGCGAAAGGATGACACGCAAATTCGTGAAGCGTTTCTACATTTTAATATGCCCGAGCTGAATTCCCGGCGTTCCTAGCCGGATCTTGCAGCTGCAGTCGCAATGCTGGGCTACATGAGGTCATTGGACAGCCTGAACTTCATTCTCCATCCTCCTACTCATAATATTAATAATTTATGTCATATTCATTGAATGTGCTTTAACTTCATTGCATTTAATTTAATTAAATTGAACTG
Organism: Myoxocephalus aenaeus; assembly: GCA_038501785.1. Taxonomy (NCBI): domain Eukaryota; kingdom Metazoa; phylum Chordata; class Actinopteri; order Perciformes; family Cottidae; genus Myoxocephalus; species Myoxocephalus aenaeus. The sequence continues at coordinate 1,380,829 of JBAMJR010000071.1, read as the reverse complement.
AATTGAACTGAACTGAAGCATACTCCTGAACTGAAGGGTACTCGGAGTTTGGGGGCGTGTCTTAGGAACACAGGGATACTCGGAATTTGCACCGGCCCATAAATGAGGCGGAGTTCCGAGAACAAGTGGGTCAAATAGTAGGCATCACCTTTGGGGTCAATGTGCTTGCTAAGGCAGCGCATATAATAAATTGGAAACGATACAGAGAAGATTAGCATGGCCCCTGCGAAAGGATGACACGCAAATTCGTGAAGCGTTTCTACATTTTAATATGCCCGAGCTGAATTCCCGGCGTTCCTAGCCGGATCTTGCAGCTGCAGTCGCAATGCTGGGCTACATGAGGTCATTGGACAGCCTAAACTTCATTCTCCATCCTCCTACTCATAATATTAATAATTTATGTCATATTCATTGAATGTGCTGTAACTTCGTTGAATTTAATTATATTGAATCCTGCGAAAGGATGACACGCAAATTCGTGAAGCGTTTCTACATTTTAATATGCCCGAGCTGAATTCCCGGCGTTCCTAGCCGGATCTTGCAGCTGCAGTCGCAATGCTGGGCTACATGAGGTCATTGGACAGCCTGAACTTCATTCTCCATCCTCCTACTCATAATATTAATAATTTATGTCATATTCATTGAATGTGCTTTAACTTCATTGCATTTAATTAAATTAAATTGAACTGAATTGAACTGAACTGAAGCATACTCCTGAACTGAAGGGTACTCGGAGTTTGGGGGCGTGTCTTAGGAACACAGGGATACTCGGAATTTGCACCGGCCCATAAATGAGGCGGAGTTCCGAGAACAAGTGGGTCAAATAGTAGGCATCACCTTTGGGGTCAATGTGCTTGCTAAGGCAGCGCATATAATAAATTGGAAACGATACAGAGAAGATTAGCATGGCCCCTGCGAAAGGATGACACGCAAATTCGTGAAGCGTTTCTACATTTTAATATGCCCGAGCTGAATTCCCGGCGTTCCTAGCCGGATCTTGCAGCTGCAGTCGCAATGCTGGGCTACATGAGGTCATTGGACAGCCTAAACTTCATTCTCCATCCTCCTACTCATAATATTAATAATTTATGTCATATTCATTGAATGTGCTGTAACTTCGTTGAATTTAATTATATTGAATCCTGCGAAAGGATGACACGCAAATTCGTGAAGCGTTTCTACATTTTAATATGCCCGAGCTGAATTCCCGGCGTTCCTAGCCGGATCTTGCAGCTGCAGTCGCAATGCTGGGCTACATGAGGTCATTGGACAGCCTGAACTTCATTCTCCATCCTCCTACTCATAATATTAATAATTTATGTCATATTCATTGAATGTGCTTTAACTTCATTGCATTTAATTAAATTAAATTGAACTGAATTGAACTGAACTGAAGCATACTCCTGAACTGAAGGGTACTCGGAGTTTGGGGGCGTGTCTTAGGAACACAGGGATACTCGGAATTTGCACCGGCCCATAAATGAGGCGGAGTTCCGAGAACAAGTGGGTCAAATAGTAGGCATCACCTTTGGGGTCAATGTGCTTGCTAAGGCAGCGCATATAATAAATTGGAAACGATACAGAGAAGATTAGCATGGCCCCTGCGAAAGGATGACACGCAAATTCGTGAAGCGTTTCTACATTTTAATATGCCCGAGCTGAATTCCCGGCGTTCCTAGCCGGATCTTGCAGCTGCAGTCGCAATGCTGGGCTACATGAGGTCATTGGACAGCCTAAACTTCATTCTCCATCCTCCTACTCATAATATTAATAATTTATGTCATATTCATTGAATGTGCTGTAACTTCGTTGAATTTAATTATATTGAATCCTGCGAAAGGATGACACGCAAATTCGTGAAGCGTTTCTACATTTTAATATGCCCGAGCTGAATTCCCGGCGTTCCTAGCCGGATCTTGCAGCTGCAGTCGCAATGCTGGGCTACATGAGGTCATTGGACAGCCTGAACTTCATTCTCCATCCTCCTACTCATAATATTAATAATTTATGTCATATTCATTGAATGTGCTTTAACTTCATTGCATTTAATTAAATTAAATTGAACTGAATTGAACTGAACTGAAGCATACTCCTGAACTGAAGGGTACTCGGAGTTTGGGGGCGTGTCTTAGGAACACAGGGATACTCGGAATTTGCACCGGCCCATAAATGAGGCGGAGTTCCGAGAACAAGTGGGTCAAATAGTAGGCATCACCTTTGGGGTCAATGTGCTTGCTAAGGCAGCGCATATAATAAATTGGAAACGATACAGAGAAGATTAGCATGGCCCCTGCGAAAGGATGACACGCAAATTCGTGAAGCGTTTCTACATTTTAATATGCCCGAGCTGAATTCCCGGCGTTCCTAGCCGGATCTTGCAGCTGCAGTCGCAATGCTGGGCTACATGAGGTCATTGGACAGCCTAAACTTCATTCTCCATCCTCCTACTCATAATATTAATAATTTATGTCATATTCATTGAATGTGCTGTAACTTCGTTGAATTTAATTATATTGAATCCTGCGAAAGGATGACACGCAAATTCGTGAAGCGTTTCTACATTTTAATATGCCCGAGCTGAATTCCCGGCGTTCCTAGCCGGATCTTGCAGCTGCAGTCGCAATGCTGGGCTACATGAGGTCATTGGACAGCCTGAACTTCATTCTCCATCCTCCTACTCATAATATTAATAATTTATGTCATATTCATTGAATGTGCTTTAACTTCATTGCATTTAATTAAATTAAATTGAACTGAATTGAACTGAACTGAAGCATACTCCTGAACTGAAGGGTACTCGGAGTTTGGGGGCGTGTCTTAGGAACACAGGGATACTCGGAATTTGCACCGGCCCATAAATGAGGCGGAGTTCCGAGAACAAGTGGGTCAAATAGTAGGCATCACCTTTGGGGTCAATGTGCTTGCTAAGGCAGCGCATATAATAAATTGGAAACGATACAGAGAAGATTAGCATGGCCCCTAGCAGGCTCCCTGAAACCATTCTTCTCCGTCTCATCTGTCTCACCTTGTCTCACCTTCTACGAGCCAATCACGCTATCCAAGCTTTTGCCGTCCAATCAGATGGCTCGTTTGTCTCACCTCCCGAACCTGTCCGGAAAGTCCCGAGTCTCCCTCAGTCTCCGCAATCTTGGATCCCCGCTACAGCGCAGCACACTTCATCAGTCACCGGAGAAACAGAGACGTGAGGCGTGAGTACAATACGAGTCCATTTTATTACACTTTATCAACGTCGTGCTTATGAACTGCTGTTACATATGACTGTGTAACATATTAGTGCTCGTATTAGTGCTGTTATTAGTGGCTGACAGTCCCGGAGTTACTTAATAATCAGCCAGTCTGCTCTGACTGGTGGAGCTTTGTGTAGACAGTCACACGGTGGAGCTTTTTAAATATGTTAAAACTTTACTTTGCTTTACTAAAAACTTATAACGACACTCTATTTATTATAACTCTGTGTTAACCAGCGGACGTCGCTGCTGTTTAAACCTGTTGTTCACGTGTTACTGACGTGTTGTTGTTGACGTGTTGCTCCTGCAGCGCTGAGCTGATAACACACTGCTGTCTGTTCAATGCTCTTTATTATAGATTATATATTATTATAGTATATAGAGGTTTGTGTAGACAGTCACACAGTGGAGCTTTGTTGTTAACATGTTCAAACTTGACTTTACTAAAAACTTCTAACAACAGTATTTATTCTGACTGTTAGCAGCTAACGTTGCTGCTGTTTAAACCTGTTGTTCACGTGTTGCTCTGCTGCTGCTGCCCTCTGAGCTGTCTGTTCAATACACTGTTATATATTATATATTACATATTACATTCCTATACATATTGTGTTATTATTGAACATTCATGAGTGACTTACTGCGCGTTCGTCAGTGGAAAAACTGAAGACGAGTGGAGGGGTTACATCATACATATATATATATATATATATATATATATATATATATATATATATAATTTCTTATTCCTTTGTATTTCTTTATTTACTATTCATTATTTATTTTATGTTTGTTTTTATTTCAATAAAAGTCTTGCAAGCTGAACTTAGTTTGAAGCTTTATTATTTCTTCTATGATTTTAAATACAAGCTCTCCACATTATGATAGAAATGGTGACATGAGAATAACAATAAATAACTAAACATGGACCATGAAGCTCAGGATGTCCAGCTGCTGTCTGAAGACCTCATGTGGTCCAGCATCAGGGGACCAGGACAGATGTGCAGCTTCATACAGCTGTGAATGAGAATGACGATAAATAACTGAACATGGACTATGAAGGTCTCCAACGGTGAGACTCTCTACAAATATGAATGTGTCCTCTCTTAAATATCGGCCCTATATTAACCCACGCTTTTCTCTCCACGACTCTTTCAGCTGCCTCCTCGGCGGTCCCTCGTCCTCGAGGACTACGTGAACATCCAGGAGGCAGTGCTGGCCACGAGGCTGACGGCTCAGACGGAGATCCAGCTGTTTGAGCTGAAGCACCCTGACCCAGTGGTGAGTTCAACATGGAGCTGTTGTTTTATAATCTGTGATTTCATGTTTGATGAAGAGTCTCCAGGTTCTCTCGGCGCCAGAAGGCTGAAGGGAGGTCTGTGCGGCGGCGTCCCTGCAGCAGCTGTTGCCGTCCAGGACGGCTCCTCCTCCGAGGGAGTGCAGGACAGCAGGGTGGGATTCGGGGACCGCGCTGGACTCTCTACCGGGAGTCTTCAGACGCTGTAGTGCAGAGGCGAGTCGTGATCCAAACGTCACTGAGAAGCGTTTCCTGTTGTCGTCTAACGAGGCTTCGTCCCTCTCCACAGCTACAGGGTGTGGCTCAGGAGAGCCCGCATTACTTCAAAGGGCTCCAGCACGGCCCACCTGAAGAGGGACGTGCTGGAGAGAGACCAGAAGAAGAAGAAGAAGCCTACTCAACGTCTGCTGCAGCGACCTCGACAGGCCGCCTCCTCCGCCCCCAGGGCCTCCTCGTCTTCCTCGGGGCCTTCACATGCCAAACGGAGTAGGGTTCTCAAAGGTAAAGACATATTGCAGATGTGATATTGTAAGTTGTGTTGTCTGTTAACGTGGTTTCTATGTGTGTGTGTGTGTGTGTGCTACAGGTTCCTCTCCCAGAGGGCTGGAGGAGCTCACTCTCCAGGGTGCAGCACCCGTGGGTGAGCCAGGCTCTGTTCACCAGGGGCCACAGAGGGAAGCCTGTGCTCAACACCGAGCTGCAGACCTGGTTTACCCTCCTGGCCCTCGCCGGGTGTACCGCCAGCCTCCGGCCTCGCTCCACGCCTTCTTCCAGCGGCCGTTCTTCCTCTGGTACCCTACAAGATGTGGCAGTGCCCCATCAGCTGCCCAGTCTGGACTCATCACATGACCGGATGTGGTCTGAACAAGACCGTCCGCAGGGTCCTGGACAGAGTCGGGTGGTACTTTATGGGCACAGAGTACCTGGAGTGTCACCGCTGTGGGAAGAAGTTGGCGTCCTGGTCCATGAGCATCATGGACCAGCTGGGAGCGGGGAACAGGATGTCGTTTCCAGCGGTGCTCAAATACAGGTACATCACACTTAATAATAATAAATACATTTTGAATACATTTTTTATTGTATCTGTATATATAATACTGCTATTGTAGATTCTTTACTGTTTTATTACGGTTTTACTGTGTATTCATATTACTTCTTTATTTCTCTTGCTGCTGTAATCCGGCAATTTCCCCACTGCGGGACAAATAAAGGATTTAAAAACCTTATCTTATCTTAAGGCTTTGACCTTAATAAGGGGACTTTGAACTCTGGGGGAGGGGAAGTGAGGAGGGGGGAGGAGCCTGATGGCCCCATCAGCTCTTCACAGCTCTCAAAGCTCACAACAAAGGCCTCACACTTCATTCACTCTGTGCTGCCTTTGTTCAAGGGTCAGGGTTCCTTCAGTTCAGCTGACAAAGTTCAGTGTGATGTGCGTGTTTGTATAAGTGTGTAAAAAACTATATCGTAAAAAAATCCTCAAATGTATTCAGAATTAAATCATAATCAAATCAAAAAGCAGCAATAAGGAACGCTTGATGAATTTGCGTGTCATCCCAGAGCAGACCTGGGCATCTTACGGCCCGCGGCTCTCCCAGTCCGGCCCGGTGAGGTCCATCAAAAATGACAATAAATAAATAAGATGCACGGCAAAAATGAAAATGGTATCTTCTTTGTATCGTTGTAATTTTAGTATATGTGCTATCGATCTTCTCTGTTTCTGAAATTCTTTAAAAACATTTTTATTGGACTTTCCCTAGAGGGGCCATGCCAATCTTCTCTGTGTCGTTCTAATTTTAGTATATGTGCTATCGATCTTCTCTGTTTCTGAAATTCTTAAAAAAACATTTTTTTGGACTTTCCCTAGAGGGGCCATGCCAATCTTCTCTGTGTCGTTCTAATTTTATTATATGTGCTATCGATCTTCTCTGTTTCTGAAATTCTTTAAAAACATTTTTATTGGACTTTCCCTAGAGGGGCCATGCCAATCTTCTCTGTGTCGTTCTAATTTTAGTATATGTGCTATCGATCTTCTCTGTTTCTGAAATTCTTTTTTTATTTTTATTGGACTTTCCCTAGAGGGGCCATGCCAATCTTCTCTGTGTCGTTCTAATTTTAGTATATGTGCTATCGATCTTCTCTGTTTCTGAAATTCTTTTTTTTTTTTTATTGGACTTTCCCTAGAGGGGCCATGCCAATCTTCTCTGTGTCGTTCTAATTTTAGTATATGTGCTATCGATCTTCTCTGTTTCTGAAATTCTTTAAAAACATTTTTTTGGACTTTCCCAAGAGGGGCCATGCCAATCTTCTCTGTGTCGTTCTAATTTTATTATATGTGCTATCGATCTTCTCTGTTTCTGAAATTCTTTAAAAACATTTTTATTGGACTTTCCCTAGAGGGGCCATGCCAATCTTCTCTGTGTCGTTCTAATTTTAGTATATGTGCTATCGATCTTCTCTGTTTCTGAAATTCTTTTTTTTTTTTTATTGGACTTTCCCTAGAGGGGCCATGCCAATCTTCTCTGTGTCGTTCTAATTTTAGTATATGTGCTATCGATCTTCTCTGTTTCTGAAATTCTTAAAAAAACATTTTTTTGGACTTTCCCTAGAGGGGCCATGCCAATCTTCTCTGTGTCGTTCTAATTTTAGTATATGTGCTATCGATCTTCTCTGTTTCTGAAATTCTTTTTTTTTTTTTATTGGACTTTCCCTAGAGGGGCCATGCCAATCTTCTCTGTGTCGTTCTAATTTTAGTATATGTGCTATCGATCTTCTCTGTTTCTGAAATTCTTTTTTTTTTTTTATTGGACTTTCCCTAGAGGGGCCATGCCAATCTTCTCTGTGTCGTTCTAATTTTAGTATATGTGCTATCGATCTTCTCTGTTTCTGAAATTCTTTTTTTTTTATTGGACTTTCCCTAGAGTGGCCATGCCAATCTTCTCTGTGTCGTTCTAATTTTAGTATATGTGCTATCGATCTTCTCTGTTTCTGAAATTCTTTTTTTTTTTATTGGACTTTCCCTAGAGTGGCCATGCCAATCTTCTCTGTGTCGTTCTAATTTTAGTATATGTGCTATCGATCTTCTCTGTTTCTGAAATTCTTAAAAAAACATTTTTTTGGACTTTCCCTAGAGGGGCCATGCCAATCTTCTCTGTGTCGTTCTACTTTTAGTATATGTGCTATCGATCTTCTCTGTTTCTGAAATTCTTTTTTTTTTTATTGGACTTTCCCTAGAGGGGCCATGCCAATCTTCTCTGTGTCGTTCTAATTTTAGTATATGTGCTATCGATCTTCTCTGTTTCTGAAATTCTTTAAAAACATTTTTATTGGACTTTCCCAAGAGGGGCCATGCCAATCTTCTCTGTGTCGTTCTAATTTTAGTATATGTGCTATCGATCTTCTCTGTTTCTGAAATTCTTTTTTTATTTTTATTGGACTTTCCCTAGAGGGGCCATGTCAATCTTCTCTGTGTCGTTCTAATTTTAGTATATGTGCTATCGATCTTCTCTGTTTCTGAAATTCTTTTTTTTTTTATTGGACTTTCCCTAGAGGGGCCATGCCAATCTTCTCTGTGTCGTTCTAATTTTAGTATATGTGCTATCGATCTTCTCTGTTTCTGAAATTCTTTTTTTATTTTTATTGGACTTTCCCTAGAGGGGCCATGCCAATCTTCTCTGTGTCGTTCTAATTTTAGTATATGTGCTATCGATCTTCTCTGTTTCTGAAATTCTTAAAAAAACATTTTTTTGGACTTTCCCTAGAGGGGCCATGCCAATCTTCTCTGTGTCGTTCTAATTTTAGTATATGTGCTATCGATCTTCTCGGTTTCTGAAATTCTTAAAAAAACATTTTTATTGGACTTTCCCTAGAGGGGCCATGCCAATCTTCTCTGTGTCTTTCTACTTTTAGTATATGTGCTATCGATCTTCTCTGTTTCTGAAATTCTTTAAAAACATTTTTATTGGACTTTCCCTAGAGGGGCCATGCCAATCTTCTCTGTGTCGTTCTAATTTTAGTATATGTGCTATCGATCTTCTCTGTTTCTGAAATTCTTTTTTTTTTTATTGGACTTTCCCTAGAGTGGCCATGCCAATCTTCTCTGTGTCGTTCTAATTTTAGTATATGTGCTATCGATCTTCTCTGTTTCTGAAATTCTTTAAAAACATTTTTATTGGACTTTCCCTAGAGGGGCCATGCCAATCTTCTCTGTGTCGTTCTAATTTTAGTATATGTGCTATCGATCTTCTCTGTTTCTGAAATTCTTTTTTTTTTTATTGGACTTTCCCTAGAGGGGCCATGCCAATCTTCTCTGTGTCGTTCTAATTTTAGTATATGTGCTATCGATCTTCTCTGTTTCTGAAATTCTTTAAAAACATTTTTATTGGACTTTCCCAAGAGGGGCCATGCCAATCTTCTCTGTGTCGTTCTAATTTTAGTATATGTGCTATCGATCTTCTCTGTTTCTGAAATTCTTTTTTTTTTATTGGACTTTCCCTAGAGTGGCCATGCCAATCTTCTCTGTGTCGTTCTAATTTTAGTATATGTGCTATCGATCTTCTCTGTTTCTGAAATTCTTTTTTTTTTTATTGGACTTTCCCTAGAGTGGCCATGCCAATCTTCTCTGTGTCGTTCTAATTTTAGTATATGTGCTATCGATCTTCTCTGTTTCTGAAATTCTTAAAAAAACATTTTTTTGGACTTTCCCTAGAGGGGCCATGCCAATCTTCTCTGTGTCGTTCTACTTTTAGTATATGTGCTATCGATCTTCTCTGTTTCTGAAATTCTTTTTTTTTTTATTGGACTTTCCCTAGAGGGGCCATGCCAATCTTCTCTGTGTCGTTCTAATTTTAGTATATGTGCTATCGATCTTCTCTGTTTCTGAAATTCTTTTTTTTTTTATTGGACTTTCCCTAGAGGGGCCATGCCAATCTTCTCTGTGTCGTTCTAATTTTAGTATATGTGCTATCGATCTTCTCTGTTTCTGAAATTCTTTTTTTTTTTTTATTGGACTTTCCCTAGAGGGGCCATGCCAATCTTCTCTGTGTCGTTCTAATTTTAGTATATGTGCTATCGATCTTCTCTGTTTCTGAAATTCTTTTTTTTTTTTTATTGGACTTTCCCTAGAGGGGCCATGCCAATCTTCTCTGTGTCGTTCTAATTTTAGTATATGTGCTATCGATCTTCTCTGTTTCTGAAATTCTTTTTTTATTTTTATTGGACTTTCCCTAGAGGGGCCATGCCAATCTTCTCTGTGTCGTTCTAATTTTAGTATATGTGCTATCGATCTTCTCTGTTTCTGAAATTCTTTTTTTTTTTTTATTGGACTTTCCCTAGAGGGGCCATGCCAATCTTCTCTGTGTCGTTCTAATTTTAGTATATGTGCTATCGATCTTCTCTGTTTCTGAAATTCTTTTTTTTTTTATTGGACTTTCCCTAGAGTGGCCATGCCAATCTTCTCTGTGTCGTTCTAATTTTAGTATATGTGCTATCGATCTTCTCTGTTTCTGAAATTCTTTAAAAACATTTTTTTGGACTTTCCCTAGAGGGGCCATGCCAATCTTCTCTGTGTCGTTCTAATTTTAGTATATGTGCTATCGATCTTCTCTGTTTCTGAAATTCTTTTTTTATTTTTATTGGACTTTCCCTAGAGGGGCCATGTCAATCTTCTCTGTGTCGTTCTAATTTTAGTATATGTGCTATCGATCTTCTCTGTTTCTGAAATTCTTTTTTTATTTTTATTGGACTTTCCCTAGAGGGGCCATGCCAATCTTCTCTGTGTCGTTCTAATTTTAGTATATGTGCTATCGATCTTCTCTGTTTCTGAAATTCTTAAAAAAACATTTTTTTGGACTTTCCCTAGAGGGGCCATGCCAATCTTCTCTGTGTCGTTCTAATTTTAGTATATGTGCTATCGATCTTCTCTGTTTCTGAAATTCTTTAAAAACATTTTTATTGGACTTTCCCTAGAGGGGCCATGGCAATCTTCTCTGTGTCGTTCTAATTTTATTATATGTGCTATCGATCTTCTCTGTTTCTGAAATTCTTTAAAAACATTTTTATTGGACTTTCCCTAGAGGGGCCATGCCAATCTTCTCTGTGTCGTTCTAATTTTAGTATATGTGCTATCGATCTTCTCTGTTTCTGAAATTCTTTTTTTATTTTTATTGGACTTTCCCTAGAGGGGCCATGCCAATCTTCTCTGTGTCGTTCTAATTTTAGTATATGTGCTATCGATCTTCTCTGTTTCTGAAATTCTTTTTTTTTTTTTATTGGACTTTCCCTAGAGGGGCCATGCCAATCTTCTCTGTGTCGTTCTAATTTTAGTATATGTGCTATCGATCTTCTCTGTTTCTGAAATTTTTTTTTTTTTATTGGACTTTCCCTAGAGTGGCCATGCCAATCTTCTCTGTGTCGTTCTAATTTTAGTATATGTGCTATCGATCTTCTCTGTTTCTGAAATTCTTTTTTTTTTTTTATTGGACTTTCCCTAGAGGGGCCATGCCAATCTTCTCTGTGTCGTTCTAATTTTAGTATATGTGCTATCGATCTTCTCTGTTTCTGAAATTCTTTAAAAACATTTTTTTGGACTTTCCCTAGAGGGGCCATGCCAATCTTCTCTGTGTCGTTCTAATTTTATTATATGTGCTATCGATCTTCTCTGTTTCTGAAATTCTTTAAAAACATTTTTATTGGACTTTCCCTAGAGGGGCCATGCCAATCTTCTCTGTGTCGTTCTAATTTTAGTATATGTGCTATCGATCTTCTCTGTTTCTGAAATTCTTTTTTTATTTTTATTGGACTTTCCCTAGAGGGGCCATGTCAATCTTCTCTGTGTCGTTCTAATTTTAGTATATGTGCTATCGATCTTCTCTGTTTCTGAAATTCTTTTTTTATTTTTATTGGACTTTCCCTAGAGGGGCCATGCCAATCTTCTCTGTGTCGTTCTAATTTTAGTATATGTGCTATCGATCTTCTCTGTTTCTGAAATTCTTAAAAAAACATTTTTTTGGACTTTCCCTAGAGGGGCCATGCCAATCTTCTCTGTGTCGTTCTAATTTTAGTATATGTGCTATCGATCTTCTCTGTTTCTGAAATTCTTTAAAAACATTTTTATTGGACTTTCCCTAGAGGGGCCATGGCAATCTTCTCTGTGTCGTTCTAATTTTAGTATATGTGCTATCGATCTTCTCTGTTTCTGAAATTCTTTAAAAACATTTTTATTGGACTTTCCCTAGAGGGGCCATGTCAATCTTCTCTGTGTCGTTCTAATTTTAGTATATGTGCTATCGATCTTCTCTGTTTCTGAAATTCTTTTTTTTTTTTTATTGGACTTTCCCTAGAGGGGCCATGCCAATCTTCTCTGTGTCGTTCTAATTTTAGTATATGTGCTATCGATCTTCTCTGTTTCTGAAATTCTTTTTTTATTTTTTTTATTGGACTTTCCCTAGAGGGGCCATGCCAATCTTCTCTGTGTCGTTCTAATTTTAGTATATGTGCTATCGATCTTCTCTGTTTCTGAAATTCTTTAAAAACATTTTTATTGGACTTTCCCTAGAGGGGCCATGCCAATCTTCTCTGTGTCGTTCTAATTTTAGTATATGTGCTATCGATCTTCTCTGTTTCTGAAATTCTTTTTTTTTTTTTATTGGACTTTCCCTAGAGGGGCCATGCCAATCTTCTCTGTGTCGTTCTAATTTTAGTATATGTGCTATCGATCTTCTCTGTTTCTGAAATTCTTTTTTTTTTTTTTATTGGATTTTCCCTAGAGGGGCCATGCCAATCTTCTCTGTGTCGTTCTAATTTTAGTATATGTGCTATCGATCTTCTCTGTTTCTGAAATTCTTTAAAAACATTTTTTTGGACTTTCCCTAGAGGGGCCATGCCAATCTTCTCTGTGTCGTTCTAATTTTAGTATATGTGCTATCGATCTTCTCTGTTTCTGAAATTCTTTAAAAACATTTTTTTGGACTTTCCCTAGAGGGGCCATGCCAATCTTCTCTGTGTCGTTCTAATTTTATTATATGTGCTATCGATCTTCTCTGTTTCTGAAATTCATATATATTTTAATAAATTACAGTAAAACGTTGGACTTTTGTGTTCAACTGACTTTCTCAACATGCGAGAGAGCGTTCAACTAAAAAAGGGATTTAAATGTGTTTTTTTTAAATAAGTTTTGTTGATTTCTATGCGCTTGTCTGTGTCCCCACGGTAAGCGTATTGCGTCACTTCCGGTTCCACCGTGTGTGTTGATAACGTACTTGTCTCAGCTCCAGCTAAACCGAGCTAATTGTGTGATATTCTCCAGTACAAGCGCCTGATCACCTGTTGTACATCTTTCACATCTAAACACTCAACTCTCTTCTTCTTTTAGCGGCTCACCGCCTGCATCTAACTGTCCTGTTTTCACTTTGCTTGTTCTGCTAATCGTTAGCTACCTCACTTAGCCTAGCAGCTAGCGATGTCTTCCTCCTCTCCCTCTTCTGCTCTCTCCTGCTCAGCGTGTCACATGTTTAGCTATTCCCCTGCCTTCTTTAATGATAACGATACATGTAAGAAGTGTAGTTTATTTGCTAGGTTGGAGGCAGGTCTCAGTGGGTTAGATGCACGGCTCCGCACCATTGAAGCTCAGACGTTAGCTACGATAGCCATCCCAACTCCCATAGTCGGTGCGGACCAACTAGCTTTAGCTTCTGATAACGTTAACTGTTCCCCGGCAGCCCCCGAGCAGCCGGGGGACTGGGTGACTGTACGAAGGAGGCAGAAGCCGGGATCTAAGCAGTCCTCTGGACACCGCCACCCTCTTCCCGTTTCTAGCCTCTCGCCACTCAGCGGCACTGAGAAACCAACCTTGGTTGTCGGGAGCTCAATTGTTAGAAGCGTGAAGATTGCGAAACCAGGGACCACAGTCAAATGTATTTCTGGGGCCAGGGCGGGCGACGTTGAGTCCTATTTAAAACTGTTGGCTAAAGACAAACGTAAATACAGTGAGATTGTAATACACGTCGGCTTTAATGACTCCCGGCTTCGCCACTCGGAAGTCACTAAAATCGGCGTGGAGTCGGTGTGTGCTTACGCCAAAACAATGGCGGACTCGGTAGTCTTCTCTGGCCCGCTCCCAAACACGGTGACTGATGAGATGTATAGCCGCATGTCAACTTTCCACCGTTGGTTGTCACGGTGGTGTCCAGCAAACAATGTGGGCTTCGTAGATAACTGGCGGTCTTTCCGGGGAAACCCAGGTCTGATTAGGGGTGACGGCATCCATCCCACTTCGGATGGAGCGGATCTCCTTTCTGCAAACATGACCAAGCTTATTGGTCGACTTCGTGCATGACAGACCAGGAAGCAGAAGCAGAGTTGTAGTCTTACACCCTTCTCTGCACTTCCTGCATTTTCTTTAGGGCAGCTGCCCATCTTTAACTCTATAGAGACTGTGTCTGTCCCACGGCCACTTAAATTAATTAAATCAAAAGTAACCAAAAGAGGAGTTATAGAAAACAACCTCATAAAGGTTAACACCACTACTGCAATAGTGCAACACGATAGGATAATTAAATGTGGACTCCTAAATATTAGATCTTTGTCTTCTAAAGCTGTATTAGTAAATGAATTAATATCTGACAACCATATTGATGTATTTTGTCTTACTGAAACCTGGCTGAGACATGAGGAATATGTCAGCCTAAATGAATCTACTCCTCCAAGTCATGTTAATATGCACATTCCTCGAGACACCGGCCGAGGAGGTGGAGTAGCTGCCATCTTTGACTCGGGTCTGCTGATGGGTCCTAAACCTGGATTGAGCTGCAACTCATTTGAAAGCCTCGTTCTTAGTATTTCACATCCAACCTGGAAAACAGTACAGCCGATTCTGTTTGTCGTGGTATACCGAGCACCAGGTTTGTACTCCGAATTTATATCTGAATTTTCTGAGTTTTTGTCAAGTTTGGTCCTTAAGACTGATAAGGTTATTATTGTAGGTGATTTTAATATTCATGTGGATGTTAGCAATGATAGCCTTAGTGTTGCATTTAGCTTATTGTTAGATTCGATTGGCTTCTGTCAGAGAGTACAGGAACCGACTCACTGCTTTAACCACACCCTCGACCTTGTTCTTACATATGGCATTGATGTGGAGCATTTAGTAGTGTTTCCACAGAACCCTCTTTTATCAGACCATTGCCTTATAACTTTTGAGTTTATGCTACCAGATTGTACAGCGTTAGGCAAGAGTTTTTACACCAGATGTCTAACTGACGGTGCTGTTGCTAGATTTACGGAAGCGATTCCTTCTGTATTTAATTCATTACCATGTCTCAATATAACAGATGACTCCTGTGCTAACTTTACTCCCTCCCAGATTGATCAGCTCGTCGATAGTGCTACTGGCTCACTGAGAGTGACGCTGGACTCGATAGCCCCTCTAAAAAAGAGGATCATTAAGCAAAGGAGGCTCGCTCCATGGTACAACCCTCAGACCCGCATATTGAAGCAAGCATCACGGAAGCTTGAGGGCATATGGCGCTCCAACGGTCTGGAGGAGTCCCGGTTGGTTTGGCGGGATAGTCTGAGAACATATAAGAAGGCCCTCCGTAATGCCAGAGGAGCCTACTACTCATCACTAATAGAGAAAAACAAGAGCAACCCTAGGTTTCTCTTTAGCACTGTGGCCAGGCTGGCTGAGAGTCATAACTCGGTGGATCCGTGTATTCCTATAGACCTCAGTAGTAATGACTTTATGAACTTCTTCAATGATAAGATTATGGCCATTAGAGACAGGATCGGTGATCTCCTGCCCTCGACTACTGCCGGTCCATCCTCAGGTGGGATGACCATGGAGGAGGCTGTGGGCCCTGTTGTGCGTCTGGATGGATTTTTTACCATCAACCTCGACCAACTGTCTTCAATGGTTTCTACTTCTAAATCTTCTACCTGTCTCCTAGACCCTGTTCCGACAAAGCTGTTTAAAGAAGTTTTACCCTTAATTTGTGCCTCTGTACTAGATATTATCAATGGGTCTTTACTAATGGGTCATGTACCACAGTCTTTTAAAGTAGCTGTAATTAAACCTCTTCTTAAAAAGCCCACCCTGGATCCAGAGGTGTTGGCTAACTACAGACCTATCTCTAACCTTCCCTTCCTCTCTAAGATACTGGAGAAGGTAGTCGCAAATCAGTTGTGCGACTTTTTACATAACAATAGTTTATTTGAGGAATTTCAGTCAGGATTTAGAAAGCATCATAGCACAGAGACAGCACTAGTGACAATTACTAATGACCTTCTAGTTGCATCAGATAGGGGACTTGTCTCTGTACTTGTCCTGTTAGACCTTAGTGCAGCATTTGACACCATTGACCATGGCATCTTATTACAGAGACTAGACCAGTCAATTGGTATTAAAGGTACAGCATTAAGCTGGTTTAAGTCGTATTTATCAGATCGATCTCAGTTTGTATTTGTAAACGATGAGGCCTCGATGACCACCGCCGTTCGTCATGGAGTTCCACAAGGTTCTGTGCTTGGACCAATTTTATTCACCTTGTATATGCTTCCTTTAGGCAATATTATCAGAAAACACTCCATAAACTTTCACTGTTATGCCGATGATACTCAACTATATCTGTCAATCAAGCCAGATGAAATCCACCAGGTCACTAAACTTCAAGCGTGTCTTAAAGACATCAAAACCTGGATGACCTGCAACTTCCTGTTGCTGAACTCTGACAAGACTGAAGTTATTCTACTCGGCCCAGAACACCTCAGAAATCAACTATCTGACGATATGGTTTCCCTGGATGGCATCGCTCTGGCATCCACCACCACCGTAAGGAATCTCGGAGTTATTTTTGACCAGGACCTATCCTTTGGCTCCCACGTGAAACAGATCTCAAGGACTGCCTTTTTTCACCTACGGAACATCTCAAAGATCCGGCACATCCTGTCTCAAAGCGATGCAGAAACATTGATCCACGCATTTGTTACTTCAAGACTGGATTACTGTAACTCCGTATTATCAGGCTGCTCCGGAAAGTCCCTTGGGTCTCTCCAGCTGATCCAGAATGCTGCAGCTCGTGTACTAACAAGGACTCGGAAGAGAGATCACATTACTCCTGTACTAGCTGCTCTCCACTGGCTTCCTGTAAGATCGAGAATCATATTTAAAATCCTCCTCCTCACCTATAAAGCCTTAGCTGGTGATGCACCATCATATCTTAAAGAGCTTATAGTGCCATATTACCCCACCAGAGCGTTACGCTCACTGAATGCAGGGTTACTTGTGGTTCCCAGAGTCTTAAAAAGTAGGTTGGGGGCTAGAGCTTTCAGTTATCGTGCTCCTCTTCTGTGGAATCAGCTTCCACTTTCAGTCCGGGGGGCAGACACAGTCACCTCATTTAAGAGTAGACTTAAGACTTTCCTCTTTGATAGCGCTTATACTTAGGGCTGTTTCAGGCTTATAGTTAGGGCTGGCTCAGGTTTGCCCTGGTCCAGCCCCTAGATATGCTGCTATAGGCCTAGACTGCTGGGGGACATCTTAGGATACACTGAGCTCCTCTTCTCTTCCTCTTTCGCTCCTCTTCTCTTCCTCTTTCACTCCTCCTCTCCTCTTCTTTCTCTCCATCTGGATAAACTATTGTCTCTTCAATGCACATTACTAACTCTACTTTCTTTTTCCATGGATTCATGGCTGCCTGGAACCGGTCCTGCCCCGGGTCCTACCCCGGGTCCTGGCCCGGGTCCTGCCGCCCCCCCACCCACCCCTCCTGCCATGGATCCATGGCTGCCTGGAACCGGTCCTGCCTGCTGCCATGGCCCTGCTGATGGAACCGGCCTGGAACTGGTCCTGCCTGCTGCCATGGCCCTTCTGATGCCCCCCTCCTCTCTACCGCCTTCTGCTTCATGGATTATCAGGATCATGGACCATGCCTAATACTCATTATATGAATAATTTCTGTCATATTCATTGAATGTGCTGTAACTACGCTATTCATTCTGGCCACATGACATCTATTGCTTCTGTCCATCCGGGGAGAGGGATCCTCCTCTGTTGCTCTCCCTCAGGTTTCTTCCCTTTTTTCCCTGTGAAAGGGTTTTTACTATCTTTCTAGGGGAGTTTTTCCTGATCCGATGTGAGGTCCCGGGACAGGGATGTTATGTGTACAGATTGTAAAGCCCTCCGAGGCAAACTTGTATTTGTGATGTTGGGCTATATAAAATAAACTGAATTGAATTGAACTGTAGTAATAATACATACAGTTGAAAACGATAAGTCAAAATATCAGTGGCGGCCCGTGGGTTTTCTACCTCTAACAATTACATTTTAAAATATATATATTTTTTCCAAATATATTTTTCTTCCAAATTGAATTTTTTTCTTCAAAATGTTTTTTTTTTTTTTAAATAGTTTTTTTTTTAGATTTTTTTTTTTTGGGAAATTCTTTTTTTTGGGGATTTTTTTTTTAGGAGCAGTGCAATGAGAAAATAAGCTAATAGGGAAAGACAATGATAATACATGTATTTGTGAAAAACAATTACATTATAAAATAGATATATATTTTTTTTTATTGAATTTTTTTCAAAATTGATTTTTTTTTTTTTTTGAATTTTTTTTTTTTTGAATTTTTTTTTTGAAATCACATTTTTTTTAGAAATTTTTTTTTTTTTGGGATTTTTGTTTTAGGAGCTGTGCAATGAGAAAATAAGCTAATAGTGAAAAATTATGATAATACTTGTATGTGTGGAAAACAATTACATTATAAAATAGATATAACTTTTAATTATTAAACTTTTAGAAATTTACATTTTAAAATTAAATTATAAAATCAGTTTAGGCCAGCAGAGAAGATTTAGCAGGCCCTGACGGCCCGTCACTGCAAAATATACATAGCATTGTAAAAAAAATCGTGAAAAATCATTAAACAATCTTAAATTCACATAAAAAAGCAGAAATAAGGAACGCTTCACGAATTTGCGTGTCATCCTTGCGCAGGGGCCATGCTAATCTTCTCTGTATCGTTCCAATTTTAGTATATGTGCAATCGAAATTACACAACTAACCAATGTTCCTGGGGGGTATATAAGGGGTTCTGCCCGGGAGAAACCTCCATGAAGGTCCTGGAGCCCGGGGGCTACATGAGGGAGCCGAAACCCGGCTTTAAATGCCTCTCTCTGGGCAGGAAACACAGGTCTGGGAGCTGCATGTGAAGCCCTGAACCTCCACTGGCTCCAGAACCTGGTCTTACCCGGTCTGACCCACTTCAGGTTCTGCCCGCCCTGGTGAGGAACTCAAGAGGCTGCTGGGAAACTATTCAGTGAGATCGTCTACGTCAGAGGGTCATGATTGGTGAGCTGCAGACGAGAGGACAAAAGGATCTGCTCACAGCTCCGCCTGCATTCCTCCAAACGCCCTTTGACCCCCCCCAGGACACAGAGAGAGTGGCGGGGGAGGACGCAGAGAGAGAGAGACGGGGGAGGACGCATAGAGAGAGAGACGGGGGAGGACGCATAGAGAGAGAGACGGGGGAGGACGCATAGAGAGAGAGACGGGGGAGGACGCATAGAGAGAGAGACGGGGGAGGACGCATAGAGAGAGAGACGGCTGTGGAGAGAGACGGGCGAGGACGCATAGAGACGGGGCACACGGAGAGAGAGACGGGGCACACGGAGAGAGAGACGGGGCACACGGAGAGAGAGACGGGGCACACGGAGAGAGAGACGGGGCACACGGAGAGAGAGACGGGGCACACGGAGAGAGAGACGGGGCACACGGAGAGAGAGACGGGGCACGGAGCAGGAGGATGTTTGAGGATCCACAGCGAGACAGCAGCCTGAGGACAGAAAGCAGGAAACACAACACAGTCTCCAGCTGGAGTTTCACGCCTTCATCGTGTTGTTCTGCTGCAGATGAAGCTCTTCATCTTCAGTCTGCCTTCATAACCCAACCAGCACACGATCAGGACTGAGGGGGACAACAGGGACATCTAGTCCACCTCGTCCAGACTCCTTCTAGAGTCAAGACGTGTGTTTAAAACAACAGGACTGTTTGTATTCTCTATTCACATCATGTGGGTTCTTCCTGCTTTCCGACTTCCTGTTTTCATTTAAAAAAAAAAAAAAACTGGTGCAGTTTCACCAACTCACCAGCAGGTGTCGCTCTAAGACCAGTGTGTGGAGAGAGGGGCGCTGTGGTCTGCCTGCAGAACGAGGAGGGAAACACACAAAGTACTGCATGAAACATGAGTACACGACTACTGGATGTATTTAAATACACTTTCACGTCCTTTATGGGAATTGTTGAACTGTTCAACGATAATGAATAATCAAACACGTGCGGTTAAAGTATGCAGGGCAATCACCAAACCATATTCCCATAATACAGTCGCACAATTTAAATTTGTTTTTACTTATTCATAAAGAATAAACTCGAAAAACACAAATTCAGATTTTTTTAAATCCAGAGTTTGGACTCGAGGATTCGGCATGCGATGAACACACCAATCTTCTTTTATTATAATGAAAACGTAATTTTTTTAAATCCAATGCAGTTTCATGAACTCACCAGCAGGTGTTGCTCTGTGACCAGTCTGTGGAGAGAGGGGTGCTGTGGTCTGACTGCAGAACGAGGAGGGAAAAACAGGGGAATCATAGCCAAACCATACTCCTTGCCCCCCAGACGTGGGGGATGAGGGGTTCTGGGGTTCCCTCTATCCATTCTTCAAGTAGTCGCATGAACCCCCTATGAGTTCTAATAGTTGTGTTATTTTATATCATTTTTTTTCCGAATTTAGTTTTTAACTCACTTTTATACCATATTTTGATCATAACTATGTTACATATAATGTTATTGAGATTCCCCAAAATGGCTTGTCGAGCCGCCCCCAACTCCATGGTTCAAGGCCTAAACAACAACTTGCAGAGATGTAGGACCCGTCTTTGTAAAGATAATGACCGGAATCTGAAAGAAAAATCACAATAAAGCATTTGGGAGTTACCATGGAGTTTTAGTCAAAAAAACTTTGTCGTTCGGTTAAAACATTTAAAGGTTATAAGCTTTTTGCTTTCTCACCATATGTTTGGTGCATGCTGGGATTTCAAATTTGCATAAAGCTCTGACAAAGACTGGCTAAGAAACCTCCCACCTTCACAGAAGCAGGCAGAGACAAAAAAGCAACAAGGAAGTAGGAGAAAAAAAACAGTCGATTTTTCAGGTACTAATATCCAGAGATGAATGAATATTTCATTTTATAGACTCCTACAAGCTCGTAGGGTTACAAAGAGGTGTCGTTTATTGAAATCCGACTTTGTAAAGTGTACTTATGAACGCTTTTGTCAAAAGTTACGGCCGCCGCCGAAAATGACGGCAGGGTTACGGGGTTTATATAATTACATAAACTTAACGGTAAGTTACATTTTTTATGTTCGGATAGAACTCTTCCCACAAGGCTTTACTGTATTTCAGCAATTTAAATGAAGTTAATCAACGTTGTGGTTCCGGAGATACTTTAGGAACATCACTTTACTTATTTTTCTCTTTTCCTGTTCGATAATAGGCGCCGCGGGGCTCTGGGGTTAAAGAGGTTAAGAAATCTAACAATTTGCTATTTGTTTTGCTTTTTCATTAAACAAACATGAATTGTCAATGTATTAAATCATGGGTACAGGGGGCGGCTGCGGGGACAGGGGGGGACAGGGGGGGACGGGACGGCTGCGAGGCGGCAGCGGGGACAGACAAAGCCTCAGCAAGATATCAACCACATTCCAGCCCAAAAACTGAAATATGACTTACTTATGGATGAAATGATATTCCACACGGCCTTGCTTGGTTTGTGGAACCAGAGGCGTACAAGGTCCAGGAAGAAAGCTAGGGCATTTTGACCTAAAGCTAGGGCAGACCTAATTCTACGGTACACAAAATGTGCACTAAATTAATTACTACAAATATTTAACCTCACTTAATCAAAGTCAAACTTTGCAGAGATACTGTTACCACATAGTGCTATATTATAGTAGGGGGGAAAGCAATGATATGCATAATTAAACAGAGAAAATACATCCTGGAGGTTTTTTGTTTTTCTGAATATCAATTTCTCTTTTTTCTTTCCTGTGTTCTATCATCAACCAATAAACCATTTGGAATTTTTGAGAAAAATGTCTGGGGCTTAACCGGGGTTTAAAAGTTAAGATGATCACGTTGTTACGTGTTCACGTTGTTACGTTTTGTTACGCATTCACGTAGTCACGTGTTCACGTTGTTAACTCTCTGTCCGCGGTATCGCGGTGGGACACTCTTTACGTTTCTCCACGTTTCTAAAATATTCATAGCGTCGCGATAATACATCGCAGAAATATAATTTTACGTTTGCCGGAAAGAGGAGACTTCCTTCTTCCGCTGCCTGCGCCCTGCAATTTTTTAACACCATCAGACAATAGTTAGGGCCATCGGCGTGTCATATGACGCTTTGCCAAAAAAGTACTCGTCACACGAAATCCTTCTCTGGGATTTGTTGAATCATATGTCCGTCAACATTTGGTTAAATAAACGAATCAATGAACACTCAAGAAACGCCCAAACAACAAGCATGTACCTACACACCTGAGCTCTGAAAACACGCTGGCGTGTTCACTCATAAAGAAGAGATATTATGGCAAAGGACGCACTTTACTACAGAGGAAGCTGTGGCGACGATTTTGGCGACGAGGACGACCCTGCAGGCTTTGACTCCTGCGACCAAGAGGAAGATGCAGACAGAAGGGATCCATTTGAAGATGGGTAAGTGTATTTAGATACTACACTTTGTGTTGCAATAGCATATTTACGCTAGCAGAGTGAGCACATTTAGCTGGTCCCTTTCTGCTCGAGTCTGGCGTAACACAGGTACGCACGTAGTCTGTTTACGTTAGCCGTTAGCACAGTTAGCTCAGGCCCTGATCAAAGTCCCTGCTGGAGCTCTGTTACTGTTTTGGTGTGTAATCGTAACTTTCTTTCAGTGAACTTAGTAGTGACCGGTAGTCATTTATTTTACAGAGGATTCACATCTGCAGCAGTGGACAACATCGCTCCAGACACTACGTCGTCGTGAAAGACTGACGACGACCCGGACACTGTTTACCAGGTAGCGTAGGTACACAGCTCCGCTGCACACGTACACCTGTGAACTGTTCAAACTGTGTGTAGTTAGTATTGACTAAGAGTAATTTATTTTACAGAGAGGATTCACCACTACCAGACCCTCTACCACAGCCATCCCCACCAACCCGGGTCTGTTTTCTATTTCTGAACATGTATATTGTGTAAATATATTTTTAATTTATAATACATATTTTTATTTAAAAAAAAATTCATTCGCACACACCCCATGAAGCTTTATCTGCAGTATGAAGTCATTTCTCAGTCCCATTTTATCATGTTGGTGAAAGGTGTGAAAGACCATATTTCTACTAAAAAAACTATAATATTTTGTTTTTGTTTTAGACATTTATTTACATGTATCTACCATTGTATTCATATACTTCACTGCTTTTGTGAACCTAAAACCAATTTCCATCACCTAAACCGAGTTACCACCTATATACCACCTGTAAAGTTATGTTTGAACACGAAATATGAAGAAATCGAGATTACATTTTTCAGCTTTAGAGTCATATTTTTTCTTTACACTTGGGCCCCTTTTTTTAGTTTGAGCACCTGCCCCCCAAAATGTCTGTGCACGTGCCTGGCCCAACATCCCAAATACAAATTTGCCTCGGAGAGCTTTACAATCTGTACACATAACATCCCTGTCCCGGGACCTCACATCAGATCAGGAAAAACTCCCCAAATAAAGATAGTAAAAACCCTTGCACAGGGAAAAAAGGGAAGAAACCTGAGGGAGAGCCACAGAGGAGGATCCCTCTCCCCGGATGGACAGAAGCAATAGATGTCATGTGACCAGAATGAATAAGGTAACGGAGTTACGGCACAGCAGCTTCCAGAAAGAGACCAAGACCAAGAGAGAGACCAAGAGAGAGACCAAGGCCACGAGAGACCAAGAGAGACGGAGAGGCCATGACCAAGAGAGACCAAGACCAAGAGAGAGACAGAGAGACTTTTCCATTTTCACAAATGATCTCCCTTTGTCAATTAAGAATTCCAAAATGGTAATGTATGCTGATGACACAACACTGTATACAGAGATGGGCAGTATTTCTATTACTTTTGAGTATTTTGTCATTTGTATTTGATAGGGCCGATAAAAAATCTAATGTAATTTGTAACAAAATACTTTAGAGTGGAGTCATTTTGTATTTAAAATACTCAAAATACTTTCTCCACAAATCCAAAGACAGTTCACTTATCAAGCTCCTGTTTGTTTGATTTAACACAACCCTCCCCTCTTCAGCTCCGGTTTTGAGACTGTTCTCGTTTGCAGGGATAATATTCCATCCGCACGGGAGGCGGTTAACACCAGAAATATTTGAAAAGTTAGTTGTTCCAACTAAACTGGCTACTCAGTGGTTGGGTCTCAAGAACCAAAATGGAAGGATCATTATACCATAAAGATGTCAGTGTGAACCTGTATGAGACACTTAACACTGTAATATAGAACTATGTGGCCTACCATGCCACTGGCCAATGTAAGAGAGAAATAAGTAGGTCCGAAAAAAAAAAAAACCTCAAGGATGTATTTTCTCTTTTTAATTATGCATATCATTGCTTTATTTTCTACCATAAAATAGCACTATATGTTAACAGTATCTCTGCAAAGTTTGACTTTGATTAAGTGAGGTTAAATATTTTTAGTAATTGATTTAGGGCACATTTCGTGTACCGTAGGTTTAGGTCCCTGAAAGCAAAAATGCCCTAGCTTTCTTCCTGGACCTTGGACGCCTCTGGTTCCACAACAGAGGTGCTCTGCTCAAGCAGATGCACCAATACATACAAAGCAAGGCCGTGTGAAATATAGTTTCATCCATAAGTAAGTCATATTTCAGTTTTTGGGCTGGAATGTGGTTGCCTCTCAGGGCAGCCCACTGCTCCTTAACCATGGATGGGTCAAATGCAGAGAAGAATTTCCCCAAGGGGATTAATAAAGGATCATTTCTTTCTTTCTTATATTGCCGGATTCCATAGATCGTATGCTTTCCAGAAAGGTGTGCCAATCATGTGTAGCATTAAGCTAGGGATATAAAAATAGATATTTTCATAACTTGGGGAGCTCTCTCGAGTCATGTTCGAGTCCTTGAGTCATATTTATGGTTTATGTTAATATTTATGGTTGAATTGTGTTATAAACATGTAAAATGGACATATATACTCTTGTAAGGCCAGGCTTTGTCACATCAGTGGCTCTGGTATCGATTCATGGTAGTACGAGGACTTGGAGAGTGAGGAAGACCTCCTGATGAAGAATTCTGGCCCCATTTTTTATGTTTTAAGTCCCATTAATAAAAATATATATACATAATCAATCAAGTTGTTGTCTTTTAATAGCTTTTCTTAGTTCCACTGACATTCTGTGACTTGCAACCATTCTGAATCAGGATCTGGAGGGAGTGTCTGATTGGGTGAAAGTGAACACATTAGCCCTGAACATTTCGAAAACTGAATGTATTGGCCGTTTCTCAATACCCAAGTACACAAGTACGGACTTGTGAACTTCTGGAGTCTGGACTTGGAGTCCGGACTTCAAAAGTACGGTGAATTGGAACGGCTGCTTACTTGATGACGTCACCACGTTGGCCGCACGTATATTTTAAGAGCCAGTGGTGGGAAAAGGGTTGTGGAGTATAGGAGATTGGAGATTGCTTTGGATACAAGTTACGTGAGTTAAGAGAGAAGAACGACATATTAGATATAATACCGTTATAATATAGCTGCTTCTGATTATTATTATATATATATATTATTATAGATTATATAGATATAGTACACATCTATATATTATAGATATATTATATATTATAATAATGGATCGGACCCGGAGGGTTGCGATTGCGATCGCAGTCGGCCATCTGTATCAAGAAGCCGAAGAGGAGGCGAATCCGTCAAAGAAGAGCCACGATGCAGCGGAGGACGGAGAGGAGACGTGCCTTAATCGCATGTCTTTATTGCTTTGTAAGTCTGTCTTAACATTACGTTTTTTTTTAAACAGGCTACCCATTGTTCTTCTGTGTAAACTGTCCTCCCACTTATAGCTAGACATGACAGCTTACTTCCTACACCCAAAGAAAAATTAATGTAGTTTAATATTGTGTAAAACTTAGATTTAATGTTTTAGGGACATGATCATTTAGTTTAATGTAGTTTCTGCTGCTGTTGTACTGGTTATACTGGGAGGTGTATCTAATATCTATTCTTTCATATTGGATGAAGGACATACCTGAAACTAGATTACATAGAAAATACCTTTACATTAGAACATTGCTCATGTTAACATGTATTGCTTGGCTGTTGGAACATTAATATATATATAAGGTGACAGGTACAGAGGAGGTTTGATACAGTAACATTATAACAGTATTTAAATATTAAATCAATTAGTCTATATTTCACATACACACCTACCATGTGTCTTCTTGGTCCACAAACATCAAGAGGTTGATCATCAGTGCAGTTAGATACACAAACACCACTACACGTTAAACTAAGGTACTTTGAACCTCATCTGCGTCTCGTATATTAGTCATTAACCAGGACAGACACAAACAGTGTTCATGTCTACGATCCAGAGATCATGGAGGCTACAGTGACTTCTGGATTCTGGTAAGATAGGTGTGTGTTTTACACTGCCTGTCGAGCAGTAACATACATAGAAACCTTCTCCAGCATAAGCAAGCACCTGACCACACAGGTCAGATATTAGAGAGACATTTAATACTGGTAGACTTCAACAATATATATATTTAGAAATCATTCTTTATTATTAAATGGTCAAAACACAAATAAATATACTATATACATTAATGCTACAACAATTAATGAACAATGTTTAAAAATAATATCCTTTTTTTCTTTTTAAATAGGACCAGGACCAAACTCCTGTTCAAAGATATGTGCAACTGAAGGACCATGTCCCCATGCTTTGCATGTCCTGGTCTGAAGCTGACCTGAGACCAGCCTTCAGGCTCTCCAGGAACAGCATTAACATGCTGGTCCAGATGCTGCCCCGGCAAAAAAACCACGGATGGAGCCATGAGCTTGAGCTGCTGGTGACGGTGTACTGGCTTGCTTGTGGCGCCTCCTACAGGGTCACCTCTGGCATTTTCGCCATGCCACTGTCCACAGTGTGCAGGATCGTCCACAACGTGGTGGATGAAATTATGACGATCCTCCATAGAGTGGTGCATTTCCCCAAAGCAGAGGAGATGGAGGAGGTGGGGACCGGCTTTGCTCGCCTTGCCGGCCATGAGGCGTTCTGCTGTGCTGCCGGTGCAATCGATGGGTGTCACGTCCGGATCCTTCCTCCTGCAGAGCACAAGAGGTCGTACATCAATCGGAAAATGTTCCCCTCAATTCTACTGCAGGGGATCTGTGATGCCAAGGGCACATTTCTAGATGTGTACATCGGAAACCCAGGATCGGTCCATGATGCGCTCATGCTGCGGAGGTCGCCGATGTATAAGCGGGCCCTGTACCCACCAGCTGGGTACTTTCTGTTGGGAGACGGAGGGTACCCGTGTCTGCAACATCCCGTTGCCATCATGACACCCTACCGCCAGCCTGTAGCAAGTAAGAACAAACACACACACACACCAAATTGTCACTTTGTTGACATCTTACATTTTCTATGTTAATTCACAGGCCAAGTGGAAGCCCGCTACAACAGGCACCATGCGAGGGCAAGAAACATCATTGAACGCACCTTTGGGGTCCTGAAAACACGCTGGCGCTCCATTTTCTTGAAGGCCCTGGAGATCAAACCGTTGTTTGCCCCAAAGGTGATCGCTGCCTGTTGTGTCCTTCACAACATTTGTGTGGCAGCAGGTGACATCCTGGAGGAGGAGGAGGAGGAAGGCCCAGAAGAAATGGAGGAAGACACTGCTGACAGGAATCTGTCTGGGAACGGGGTCAGAGGAAGGCTTGCTGCCCAGATTTCGGCTCCCGAAGGACTGCCTGCATGTCTGGGTCAACATGACTACCTGTAGATAACCTCCCCAGAAAATAATTCATTAAGTTTGTGTATATAGTCTTTCGTGTATAAGTTTGTGTATATAGTCTTGTTCTGCCTAATTAAAGTGTAACTGCCTGACAAAAAATAGGACTGTGTTGTTGTAAATATACTCAATTGCTTTCAAAAATGAATATCCTGGGTTGAAATTCAAACATATTTACAGTTTATTTACAAGTTTCTCAAACAGAGACAAGTATCTTTCTGCTCTCTCTGTTGCAGCCCTCTGGCTCTCTGCCTCTCTTGCCACTGCCTCTCTTTGTCGTTCTTCGTCTCTCTCTGCCTGCTCTTTTAGGAAGTCCAAGACACTCTCTCTTTCCCTGGTCCTCTTCCTTCTCGGCTGCTTGGCACCCCTTGCTTCTTCAGTAGAAGGGGCAGAGGCCGGTGCACTGACGCTACCACCTGCAGTGGCAGTCAGGTTTGCTGCAACTACCAGGGGCGGACTGATAGAATGCTGCCCCTGGAGTGCAGCATCCATGACGCTGTACCACTGCCAGGTGGCAGCAGTCACACTACCGGCCTCTACCCCTTTTCCTGTTGGAGGGTCCCTAAGCTCCTACAAGTAGGGAATGATTTACTAGTGAGGCTGACTGTTTGAATGTATTCAAAGTCCCAAAGAGCACCCACTGCATCCCTGTTGTCTTTGTTGAGTTTCACAATTGGCCTGGCAAATTACTCTTTTTGGGGAATCATATTAAATTGAAATATAATACAAAGAAGAGATTACCTTGTACTTGTTCCTCAAATTGTTCCACTTTTTCCGGGCCTGTTTCACAGTAACCCCCAGGCCAGCTGTGGTAACAAAGTCCCTGGGCAAAACATAAAACCACAGTGACACGGGTCCAACCCTAACCCTCTTCAATAAGATGTTAAATATTTCAGATTGGGACTGCACAAGGCTACAACCCTTACCTAGACGCAAGAGAAAAGCACTCAAAATCAATACTCACTCCCATCCAGTCTTGCATGAATATCGACGGCCTGTGAAAAGGCTCTCATTGGCCACACGCCAGTCTATAAGGGCCCGGGTTTCCTCAGATGTCCCTTAATTTAAATTGCAGGTTATAATGCACATTGATAGACAGCATAATCAGTCTGTATAATATGGATAGAGAGGAGCTAACAAGTCGGTCAGAAGTTAAAAGACAGGGCTCTAGGTCAACGTTAAAGTTAAATTAAAATCTAATTATAATAATAAAACGGATTTAACGTTACCTGTAAACAAACCATAGACTATAGAGACCAAAAGATTGTTCGTTGGATTCAACCAAACCGAATTATAGCTCATGTTTAACCGTTCAACAGAGACGTCAATACCACCGGCAAATTTCAAACAGACTGGCCGAGAGCAGGCTGTTCTAGCCGGGCCCCGTGACGCTGAGCCCCCGGTGCTGGTTTACTGACGGTCCCGCTAGCGGCTCCGACATTGTCGGCGAATTTTTTTTTATCGGCTGAATCTCGACAAACCGAAGACCAATTTGATTCTTAAACAACTAACTTATCGCCTAAAAACATCCTAAAATTACTTCGCGTGACTTAACAGCGGTAGTATTTAGAAAGTTTCAACTTACAGTTGTGTGTCGTCTCCTCCGCCATTTCTTCATTCGCTGGAGTGAAATGTATTCTGGGATATTTGGCCATCCAAAGTACACACAAGTCAGCACCGATGCAGGCTCGGTAAAATGGGAGGAGCGAGCCACATCCGGGCATTTCGACCGTGCTTGGCTTGATGCGAACTTTGAATTGGAACAGTACTTGGGCTCGGACTGATGACGTTTCAGAAGTTCACGAGTACACAAGTACAGAGAAGTACACATATTGAGAAACGGCCATTGTGTTTGGCTCAAGGAATATACTTAATGGTGACACACAGCTTCACCTGTCAGGTTCAGCAATAGAACAGGCCAAGAAGGCCAAACTACTGGTGTAGTGTTGAACCAACAGTTGTCGTGGTCTGAGCACATTGACGACATTGTCACTAAAATGGGGAGGGGCATAGCTATGACCAGAAAGTGCTTTGCTTATTTAACACTCTCTATTGTTTGTCAGATGTTACACTCCCTGGTCTTTTGTCACCTGCTATACTGTCCATCCATATGGTCAGTAGCTGCTAAGAAGAACATAAATAAACTACAACTGGTTCAAAACCGAGCTGCCAGATGAGCAGTCCAGTGTTCAATGACAACTAATACAGCATATATGCATCTCGCCTGTCATGGTTCTCAGTGGAAACTCAACTTCACTATGGCCGTCTCACGTTTTTCAGAAAGGTAGTATTTAATCAGAAACCTGAATATTTCTTCAATCAGTTACAATATACATCTAACAGACATAACCATCACACAAGGAATGCTAGCTTAGGTCACTTAATACCTCCAACCCCAAGAATAAGCCTCCTCAAATTTTCGTGCAATTACTGCTTGGAATTTACTACCTC
Source organism: Myoxocephalus aenaeus (assembly GCA_038501785.1). NCBI lineage: Eukaryota > Metazoa > Chordata > Actinopteri > Perciformes > Cottidae > Myoxocephalus > Myoxocephalus aenaeus. The sequence goes on along the minus strand of JBAMJR010000071.1, from coordinate 1,350,709 downwards.
CTCATATAACTGTACACAGCAAAATCAAAAGTGTTGGATTTTCAGTGTTAGGGTTGAGTGTTAAAATATAGAGTTATTTCAACTCAGGTTTAGTGTTAATCAACTCCAAGAGAGTTATTCTTCAAAAAGAGTTGGTGTTAATACAGGGAGTCAAATGTCATATTCTGCAAACAACTCTACAGTGTTGATTTTACACTACAGCTAGTGTTACCCATTCCCCCAGAAGTCTGCATGTTTGAAAGAGGCGGGAGATTGTTTGACGCAGCCAGACAGACACTCAGACTCTTTTCTGTGGACTGGACATGTTCGGACATCATTCCAACTGTGACTAGGAAGATTTGTGTGTAAGTATGTCTAAGCATATGTCTAATCATTACATTTTTCTACCCTAGTGTGTATTTCTACAGGTAACATTAACGTTGGTAAAGGTATATCCTTGTGGGTTAGCTAACATTAGCTAGCTATCCAGCTCACCATGTTTAGCTAACAGAATAACATAAAAGAATGTTTAGCCAAAGACTGTGGTGTTAGCCAAGTAGGATGAATAGTGATATTTTTCTCATTAAGAAATTAGAATAATCAACACACGTTGCAATCACGTTATATTATGAACCGTGATATTTTCATGTATAAATCTGCTTCTTAGTAAAGACGTGCGTCAAGGTCTGTGGGTACGGCTGCCATGTGGCTAACGTTCTAAGCTAGCATGTACAGTCAAGAACGTTTGCTAGCATTTGTGTGTGTCGATATAATGCGTGACCAGATGTCAAATGTCAGAAGGAGTAGTCATTAAAACAAGCTGTAGACAAAAATGTCTGCACAGTGGAGACGTGAAGAGATTTGCAAGCTTGCTGTTCTGGCCGACACATAACGTTAGCTAAATAGACAGTCAGGCTCTTTTAAGTGAACAGTGGGAGAGCCGGGCGCTCCATGCAATCGTCGCAGAAGTCAAGGCGCTGCCACTCTTCCAAATGACCTGCATTATGTTAACACGTCCCACACAGACGATCTCCTCAAGGGTTGGGCCGAACAAAGTGTAGAAAAGCGGGTCAGTACACCACTTTTATCACCGTTTTAAAAACCGGACGCGTGTCTGTTTTCAATCCGCCCAAAATGGTCGGAATTCGGACGCCAGATTTAGACAAACCACGCCGAATTGTAGAGCCACGGATAACCTTCAATTCGGCTGGAGGAAGTTTTCAATAGCGGGTCCGTAAACCGCTTTACCCGAAGAAAGCTAGGGCATTTTTGCTTTCAGGGACCTAAACCTACGGTACACGAAATGTGCCCTAAATGAATTACTAAAAATATTTAACCTCACTTAATCAAAGTCAAACTTTGCAGAGATACTGTTAACATATAGTGCTATTTTATGGTAGAAAATAAAGCAATGATATGCATAATTAAAAAGAGAAAATACATCCTTGAGGTTTTTTTTTTTTTCGGACCTACTTATTTCTCTCTTACATTGGCCAGTGGCATGGTAGGCCACATAGTTCTATATTACAGTGTTAAGTGTCTCATACAGGTTCACACTGACATCTTTATGGTATAATGATCCTTCCATTTTGGTTCTTGAGACCCAACCACTGAGTAGCCAGTTTAGTTGGAACAACTAACTTTTCAAATATTTTTGGTGTTAACCGCCTCCCGTGCGGATGGAATATTATCCCTGCAAACGAGAACAGTCTCAAAACCGGAGCTGAAGAGGGGAGGGTTGTGTTAAATCAAACAAACAGGAGCTTGATAAGTGAACTGTCTTTGGATTTGTGGAGAAAGTATTTTGAGTATTTTAAATACAAAATGACTCCACTCTAAAGTATTTTATTACAAATTACATTAGATTTTTTATCGGCCCTATCAAATACAAATGACAAAATACTCAAAAGTAATAGAAATACTGCCCATCTCTGTATACAGTGTTGTGTCATCAGCATACATTACCATTTTGGAATTCTTAATTGACAAAGGGAGATAATTTGTGAAAATGGAAAAGTCTCTCTGTCTCTCTCTTGGTCTTGGTCTCTCTTGGTCATGGCCTCTCCGTCTCTCTTGGTCTCTCGTGGCCTTGGTCTCTCTCTTGGTCTCTCTCTTGGTCTCGGTCTCTTCTTTGGTATTGGTATTGGTCTTGGTCTCTCTCTTGGTCTTGGTCTCTCTCTTGGTCTTGGTGTCTTTCTGGAAGCTGCTGTGCTGTAACTCCGTTACCTTATTCATTCTGGTCACATGACATCTATTGCTTCTGTCCATCCGGGGAGAGGGATCCTCCTCTGTGGCTCTCCCTCAGGTTTCTTCCCTTTTTTCCCTGTGCAAGGGTTTTTACTATCTTTACTTGGGGAGTTTTTCCTGATCTGATGTGAGGTCCCGGGACAGGGATGTTATGTGTACAGATTGTAAAGCTCTCCGAGGCAAATTTGTATTTGGGATGTTGGGCCAGGCACGTGCACAGACATTTTGGGGGGCAGGTGCTCAAACTAAAAAAAGGGGCCCAAGTGTAAAGAAAAAATATGACTCTAAAGCTGAAAAATGTAATCTCGATTTCTTCATATTTCGTGTTCAAACATAACTTTACAGGTGGTATATAGGTGGTAACTCGGTTTAGGTGATGGAAATTGGTTTTAGGTTCACAAAAGCAGTGAAGTATATGAATACAATGGTAGATACATGTAAATAAATGTCTAAAACAAAAACAAAATATTATAGTTTTTTTAGTAGAAATATGGTCTTTCACACCTTTCACCAACATGATAAAATGGGACTGAGAAATGACTTCATACTGCAGATAAAGCTTCATGGGGTGTGTGCGAATGAATTTTTTTTTAAATAAAAATATGTATTATAAATTAAAAATATATTTACACAATATACATGTTCAGAAATAGAAAACAGACCCGGGTTGGTGGGGATGGCTGTGGTAGAGGGTCTGGTAGTGGTGAATCCTCTCTGTAAAATAAATTACTCTTAGTCAATACTAACTACACACAGTTTGAACAGTTCACAGGTGTACGTGTGCAGCGGAGCTGTGTACCTACGCTACCTGGTAAACAGTGTCCGGGTCGTCGTCAGTCTTTCACGACGACGTAGTGTCTGGAGCGATGTTGTCCACTGCTGCAGATGTGAATCCTCTGTAAAATAAATGACTACTGGTCACTACTAAGTTCACTGAAAGAAAGTTACGATTACACACCAAAACAGTAACAGAGCTCCAGCAGGGACTTTGATCAGGGCCTGAGCTAACTGTGCTAACGGCTAACGTAAACAGACTACGTGCGTACCTGTGTTACGCCAGACTCGAGCAGAAAGGGACCAGCTAAATGTGCTCACTCTGCTAGCGTAAATATGCTATTGCAACACAAAGTGTAGTATCTAAATACACTTACCCATCTTCAAATGGATCCCTTCTGTCTGCATCTTCCTCTTGGTCGCAGGAGTCAAAGCCTGCAGGGTCGTCCTCGTCGCCAAAATCGTCGCCACAGCTTCCTCTGTAGTAAAGTGCGTCCTTTGCCATAATATCTCTTCTTTATGAGTGAACACGCCAGCGTTTTCAGAGCTCAGGTGTGTAGGTACATGCTTGTTGTTTGGGCGTTTCTTGAGTGTTCATTGATTCGTTTATTTAACCAAATGTTGACGGACATATGATTCAACAAATCCCAGAGAAGGATTTCGTGTGACGAGTACTTTTTTGGCAAAGCGTCATATGACACGCCGATGGCCCTAACTATTGTCTGATGGTGTTAAAAAATTGCAGGGCGCAGGCAGCGGAAGAAGGAAGTCTCCTCTTTCCGGCAAACGTAAAATTATATTTCTGCGATGTATTATCGCGACGCTATGAATATTTTAGAAACGTGGAGAAACGTAAAGAGTGTCCCACCGCGATACCGCGGACAGAGAGTTAACAACGTGAACACGTGACTACGTGAATGCGTAACAAAACGTAACAACGTGAACACGTAACAACGTGATCATCTTAACTTTTAAACCCCGGTTAAGCCCCAGACATTTTTCTCAAAAATTCCAAATGGTTTATTGGTTGATGATAGAACACAGGAAAGAAAAAAGAGAAATTGATATTCAGAAAAACAAAAAACCTCCAGGATGTATTTTCTCTGTTTAATTATGCATATCATTGCTTTCCCCCCTACTATAATATAGCACTATGTGGTAACAGTATCTCTGCAAAGTTTGACTTTGATTAAGTGAGGTTAAATATTTGTAGTAATTAATTTAGTGCACATTTCGTGTACCGTAGAATTAGGTCTGCCCTAGCTTTAGGTCAAAATGCCCTAGCTTTCTTCCTGGACCTTGTACGCCTCTGGTTCCACAAACCAAGCAAGGCCGTGTGGAATATCATTTCATCCATAAGTAAGTCATATTTCAGTTTTTGGGCTGGAATGTGGTTGATATCTTGCTGAGGCTTTGTCTGTCCCCGCTGCCGCCTCGCAGCCGTCCCGTCCCCCCCTGTCCCCGCAGCCGCCCCCTGTACCCATGATTTAATACATTGACAATTCATGTTTGTTTAATGAAAAAGCAAAACAAATAGCAAATTGTTAGATTTCTTAACCTCTTTAACCCCAGAGCCCCGCGGCGCCTATTATCGAACAGGAAAAGAGAAAAATAAGTAAAGTGATGTTTCCTAAAGTATCTCCGGAACCACAACGTTGATTAACTTCATTTAAATTGCTGAAATACAGTAAAGCCTTGTGGGAAGAGTTCTATCCGAACATAAAAAATGTAACTTACCGTTAAGTTTATGTAATTATATAAACCCCGTAACCCTGCCGTCATTTTCGGCGGCGGCCGTAACTTTTGACAAAAGCGTTCATAAGTACACTTTACAAAGTCGGATTTCAATAAACGACACCTCTTTGTAACCCTACGAGCTTGTAGGAGTCTATAAAATGAAATATTCATTCATCTCTGGATATTAGTACCTGAAAAATCGACTGTTTTTTTTCTCCTACTTCCTTGTTGCTTTTTTGTCTCTGCCTGCTTCTGTGAAGGTGGGAGGTTTCTTAGCCAGTCTTTGTCAGAGCTTTATGCAAATTTGAAATCCCAGCATGCACCAAACATATGGTGAGAAAGCAAAAAGCTTATAACCTTTAAATGTTTTAACCGAACGACAAAGTTTTTTTGACTAAAACTCCATGGTAACTCCCAAATGCTTTATTGTGATTTTTCTTTCAGATTCCGGTCATTATCTTTACAAAGACGGGTCCTACATCTCTGCAAGTTGTTGTTTAGGCCTTGAACCATGGAGTTGGGGGCGGCTCGACAAGCCATTTTGGGGAATCTCAATAACATTATATGTAACATAGTTATGATCAAAATATGGTATAAAAGTGAGTTAAAAACTAAATTCGGGAAAAAAATGATATAAAATAACACAACTATTAGAACTCATAGGGGGTTCATGCGACTACTTGAAGAATGGATAGAGGGAACCCCAGAACCCCTCATCCCCCACGTCTGGGGGGCAAGGAGTATGGTTTGGCTATGATTCCCCTGTTTTTCCCTCCTCGTTCTGCAGTCAGACCACAGCACCCCTCTCTCCACAGACTGGTCACAGAGCAACACCTGCTGGTGAGTTCATGAAACTGCATTGGATTTTAAAAAATTACGTTTTCATTATAATAAAAGAAGATTGGTGTGTTCATCGCATGCCGAATCCTCGAGTCCAAACTCTGGATTTAAAAAAATCTGAATTTGTGTTTTTCGAGTTTATTCTTTATGAATAAGTAAAAACAAATTTAAATTGTGCGACTGTATTATGGGAATATGGTTTGGTGATTGCCCTGCATACTTTAACCGCACGTGTTTGATTATTCATTATCGTTGAACAGTTCAACAATTCCCATAAAGGACGTGAAAGTGTATTTAAATACATCCAGTAGTCGTGTACTCATGTTTCATGCAGTACTTTGTGTGTTTCCCTCCTCGTTCTGCAGGCAGACCACAGTGCCCCTCTCTCCACACACTGGTCTTAGAGCGACACCTGCTGGTGAGTTGGTGAAACTGCACCAGTTTTTTTATTTTTTTAAATGAAAACAGGAAGTCGGAAAGCAGGAAGAACCCACATGATGTGAATAGAGAATACAAACAGTCCTGTTGTTTTAAACACACTTCTTGACTCTAGAAGGAGTCTGGACGAGGTGGACTAGATGTCCCTGTTGTCCCCCTCAGTCCTGATCGTGTGCTGGTTGGGTTATGAAGGCAGACTGAAGATGAAGACCTTCATCTGCAGCAGAACAACACGATGAAGGCGTGAAACTCCAGCTGGAGACTGTGTTGTGTTTCCTGCTTTCTGTCCTCAGGCTGCTGTCTCGCTGTGGATCCTCAAACATCCTCCTGCTCCGTGCCCCGTCTCTCTCTCCGTGTGCCCCGTTCTCTCTCCGTGTGCCCCGTCTCTCTCTCCGTGTGCCCCGTCTCTCTCTCCGTGTGCCCCGTCTCTCTCTCCGTGTGCCCCGTCTCTCTCTCCGTGTGCCCCGTCTCTCTCTCCGTGTGCCCCGTCTCTCTCTCTATGCGTCCTCCCCCGTCTCTCTCTCTATGCGTCCTCCCCCGTCTCTCTCTCTATGCGTCCTCCCCCGTCTCTCTCTCTATGCGTCCTCCCCCGTCTCTCTCTCTATGCGTCCTCCCCCGTCTCTCTCTCTATGCGTCCTCCCCCGTCTCTCTCTCTATGCGTCCTCCCCCGTCTCTCTCTCTATGCGTCCTCCCCCGTCTCTCTCTCTATGCGTCCTCCCCCGTCTCTCTCTCTATGCGTCCTCCCCCGCCACTCTCTCTGTGTCCTGGGGGGGGTCAAAGGGCGTTTGGAGGAATGCAGGCGGAGCTGTGAGCAGATCCTTTTGTCCTCTCGTCTGCAGCTCACCAATCATGACCCTCTGACGTAGACGATCTCACTGAATAGTTTCCCAGCAGCCTCTTGAGTTCCTCACCAGGGCGGGCAGAACCTGAAGTGGGTCAGACCGGGTAAGACCAGGTTCTGGAGCCAGTGGAGGTTCAGGGCTTCACATGCAGCTCCCAGACCTGTGTTTCCTGCCCAGAGAGAGGCATTTAAAGCCGGGTTTCGGCTCCCTCATGTAGCCCCCGGGCTCCAGGACCTTCATGGAGGTTTCTCCCGGGCAGAACCCCTTATATACCCCCCAGGAACATTGGTTAGTTGTGTAATTTCGATTGCACATATACTAAAATTGGAACGATACAGAGAAGATTAGCATGGCCCCTGCGCAAGGATGACACGCAAATTCGTGAAGCGTTCCTTATTTCTGCTTTTTTATGTGAATTTAAGATTGTTTAATGATTTTTCACGATTTTTTTTACAATGCTATGTATATTTTGCAGTGACGGGCCGTCAGGGCCTGCTAAATCTTCTCTGCTGGCCTAAACTGATTTTATAATTTAATTTTAAAATGTAAATTTCTAAAAGTTTAATAATTAAAAGTTATATCTATTTTATAATGTAATTGTTTTTCACAAATACATGTATTATCATTGCTTTTCCCTATTATCTTATTTTCTCATTGCACAGCTCCTAAAAAAAAAATCCTAAAAAAAAAAAATTCTAAAAAAAAAAAATACATTTGGAAGAAAAAAATTCAATAAAAAAAAATAAAAATCTATTATATAATGTAATTGTTTTCCACACATACAAGTATTATCATAATTTTTCACTATTAGCTTATTTTCTCATTGCACAGCTCCTAAAACAAAAATCCCCAAAAAAAATATTTCTAAAAAAAATGTGATTTCTAAAAAAAAATTCAAACAAAAATAAAAAATAAAAAAAATAAATCAATTTTGAAAAAAATTCAATAAAAAAAATATATATCTATTTTATAATATAATTGTTTTTCACAAATACATGTATTATCATTGTCTTTCCCTATTAGCTTATTTTCTCATTGCACTGCTCCTAAAAAAAAAATCCCCCAAAAAAAGAATTTCCCAAAAAAAAAAAATCTAAAAAAAAAACTATTTATAAAAAAAAAAAACATTTTGAAGAAAAAAATTCAATTTGGAAGAAAAAAATATTTGGAAAAAATATATATATTTTAAAATGTAATTGTTAGAGGTAGAAAACCCACGGGCCGCCACTGATATTTTGACTTATCGTTTTCAACTGTATGTATTATTACTACAGTTGAACACAAAAGTCCAACGTTTTACTGTAATTTATTAAAATATATATGAATTTCAGAAACAGAGAAGATCGATAGCACATATACTAAAATTAGAACGACACAGAGAAGATTGGCATGGCCCCTCTAGGGAAAGTCCAATAAAAATGTTTTTAAAGAATTTCAGAAACAGAGAAGATCGATAGCACATATACTAAAATTAGAACGACACAGAGAAGATTGGCATGGCCCCTCTAGGGAAAGTCCAAAAAAATGTTTTTTTAAGAATTTCAGAAACAGAGAAGATCGATAGCACATATACTAAAATTAGAACGACACAGAGAAGATTGGCATGGCCACTCTAGGGAAAGTCCAATAAAAAAATTTAAAAAATTTCAGAAACAGAGAAGATCGATAGCACATATACTAAAATTAGAACGACACAGAGAAGATTGGCATGGCCCCTCTAGGGAAAGTCCAATAAAAAAAAAAAAAGAATTTCAGAAACAGAGAAGATCGATAGCACATATACTAAAAGTAGAACGACACAGAGAAGATTGGCATGGCCCCTCTAGGGAAAGTCCAATAAAAATAAAAAAAGAATTTCAGAAACAGAGAAGATCGATAGCACATATACTAAAATTAGAACGACACAGAGAAGATTGGCATGGCCCCTCTAGGGAAAGTCCAAAAAAATGTTTTTAAAGAATTTCAGAAACAGAGAAGATCGATAGCACATATACTAAAATTAGAACGACACAGAGAAGATTGGCATGGCCCCTCTAGGGAAAGTCCAATAAAAAAAATAAAAAAAGAATTTCAGAAACAGAGAAGATCGATAGCACATATACTAAAATTAGAACGACACAGAGAAGATTGGCATGGCCCCTCTAGGGAAAGTCCAATAAAAATGTTTTTAAAGAATTTCAGAAACAGAGAAGATCGATAGCACATATACTAAAATTAGAACGACACAGAGAAGATTGGCATGGCCCCTCTAGGGAAAGTCCAATAAAAAAATAAAAAAAAGAATTTCAGAAACAGAGAATATCGATAGCACATATACTAAAATTACAACGATACAAAGAAGATACCATTTTCATTTTTGCCGTGCATCTTATTTATTTATTTGTCATTTTTGATGGACCTCACCGGGCCGGACTGGGAGAGCCGCGGGCCGTAAGATGCCCAGGTCTGCTCTGGGATGACACGCAAATTCATCAAGCGTTCCTTATTGCTGCTTTTTGATTTGATTATGATTTAATTCTGAATACATTTGAGGATTTTTTTACGATATAGTTTTTTACACACTTATACAAACACGCACATCACACTGAACTTTGTCAGCTGAACTGAAGGAACCCTGACCCTTGAACAAAGGCAGCACAGAGTGAATGAAGTGTGAGGCCTTTGTTGTGAGCTTTGAGAGCTGTGAAGAGCTGATGGGGCCATCAGGCTCCTCCCCCCTCCTCACCTCCCCTCCCCCAGAGTTCAAAGTCCCCTTATTAAGGTCAAAGCCTTAAGATAAGATAAGGTTTTTAAATCCTTTATTTGTCCCGCGGTGGGGAAATTGCCGGATTACAGCAGCAAGAGAAATAAAGAAGTAATATGAATACACAGTAAAACCGTAATAAAACAGTAAATAATCTACAATAGCAGTATTATATATACAGATACAATAAAAAATGTATTCAAAATGTATTTATTATTATTAAGTGTGATGTACCTGTATTTGAGCACCGCTGGAAACATCATCCTGTTCCCCGCTCCCAGCTGGGCCATGATGCTCATGGACCAGGACGCCAACTTCTTCCCACAGCGGTGACACTCCAGGTACTCTGTGCCCATAAAGTACCACCCGTCTCTGTCCAGGACCCTGCGGACGGTCTTGTTCAGACCACATCCGGTCATGTGATGAGTCCAGACTGGGCAGCTGATGGGGCACTGCCACATCTTGTAGGGTACCAGAGGAAGAACGGCCGCTGGAAGAAGGCGTGGAGCGAGGCCGGAGGCTGGCGGTACACCCGGCGAGGGCCAGGAGGGTAAACCAGGTCTGCAGCTCGGTGTTGAGCACAGGCTTCCCTCTGTGGCCCCTGGTGAACAGAGCCTGGCTCACCCACGGGTGCTGCACCCTGCAGAGTGAGCTCCTCCAGCCCTCTGGGAGAGGAACCTGTAGCACACACACACACACACATGTAGAAACCACGTTAACAGACAACGCAACTTACAATATCACATCTGCAATATGTCTTTACCTTTGAGAACCCTACTCCGTTTGGCATGTGAAGGCCCCGAGGAAGACGAGGAGGCCCTGGGGGCGGAGGAGGCGGCCTGTCGAGGTCGCTGTAGCAGACGTTGAGTAGGCTTCTTCTTCTTCTTCTGGTCCCTCTCCAGCACGTCCCTCTTCAGGTGGGCCGTGCTGGAGCCCTTTGAAGTAATGCGGGCTCTCCTGATCCACACCCTGTAGCTGTGGAGAGGGACGAAGCCTCGTTAGACGACAACAGGAAACGCTTCTCAGTGACGTTTGGATCACGACTCGCCTCTGCACTACAGCGTCTGAAGACTCCCGGTAGAGAGTCCAGCGCGGTCCCCGAATCCCACCCTGCTGTCCTGCACTCCCTCGGAGGAGGAGCCGTCCTGGACGGCAACAGCTGCTGCAGGGACGACGCCGCACAGACCTCCCTTCAGCCTTCTGGCGCCGAGAGAACCTGGAGACTCTTCATCAAACATGAAATCACAGATTATAAAACAACAGCTCCATGTTGAACTCACCACTGGGTCAGGGTGCTTCAGCTCAAACAGCTGGATCTCCGTCTGAGCCGTCAGCCTCGTGGCCAGCACTGCCTCCTGGATGTTCACGTAGTCCTCGAGGACGAGGGACCGCCGAGGAGGCAGCTGAAAGAGTCGTGGAGAGAAAAGCGTGGGTTAATATAGGGCCGATATTTAAGAGAGGACACATTCATATTTGTAGAGAGTCTCACCGTTGGAGACCTTCATAGTCCATGTTCAGTTATTTATCGTCAGCTTCAAACAAAGTTCAGATTGCAAGACTTTTATTGAAATAAAAACAAACACAAAATAAATAATGAATAGTAAATAAATAAATACAAAGGAATAAGAAACATATATATATACATATATATATATATATATATATATATATATATATATATGTATATATATATGTATATGTATATGTATATGTGTATGATGTAACCCCTCCACTCGTCTTCAGTTTTTCCACTGACGAACGCGCAGTAAGTCACTCATGAATGTTCAATAATAACACAATATATATAGGAATGTAATATGTAATATATAATATATAACAGTGTATTGAACAGACAGCTCAGAGGGCAGCAGCAGCAGAGCAACACGTGAACAACAGGTTTAAACAGCAGCAACGTTAGCTGCTAACAGTCAGAATAAATACTGTTGTTAGAAGTTTTTAGTAAAGTCAAGTTTGAACATGTTAACAACAAAGCTCCATTGTGTGACTGTCTACTCCAGAGGTGGGCAAACTACGGCCCGCGGGCCGGATACGGCCCGCCGAGTATTAACCCTTCGTCCACTGAGCCCGCGGTTTCGCGTGGTGACACTTGAAACTTTTCTCTAAGTTTCTAAAATATTCACAGCACCCCAATAATACATCGCAAAAATATAATTTTACGTCTGGCGGAAAGAGACGGCTTCCTGCTTCCGGGTGCCTGCCCAGGCAGAGCCCAGCATAATTTTAACATCATCAAGCAAGCGAAAGGGCAGCAGTGTGTCATCTGACGCTGAAAAAAAAATTAAAAAAAATCCTTCTCTGTGATTAGTTGAGTCATATGTCCGTCGCCATTTCGTGAACTAAACAACCAATGTACACTCAGGAAAATCTCAAAAGGACAACCCACTTCAGCATGTACACACGCTACAGTTTACAATCAACATCATGACGACAAAGAGATTCAACACGGAGGAAGCAAAACGCATGATTCTGGAGAGCAGCGAGGAGGACGACAACACCGCGTCAGAGCTCGAAGGCTTTAGTTCTTCTGAGGAAGATGGGTAAGTGTAGTTACTAAACTTTGTTACGTGTCTGTAAGGCTGCATGGTGCAAACTAGTAATGTGTACAAACTAGTAATGTGTACAAACTAGTAATGTGTACACTGTGCACGAGAGCACGAGAGCCAGCCACGCGGTGCACACTGCTTCTCACGTTACTACGTCATGATCTGAATAATATTTACACATCCAATGCGGAGCATTCTGCTCAATCGTTACGTCATCTTTCTTTCAACTGACTAGTATTGATTTATTTTACAGAGAGGAGCACCAGCCGCCCCGACCAGCCTGGCCAGCAAAGAGGCAGCGTGTTGGACGGCAACTAAAGACACCATCTCCAGCAAACAGGGCGCGTGCTCCCCGGCGACTACTTTCACCTCAGGCCAGATCAAGAAAGACAGCAGCACGTGCACCACCTGCACCTACGCTGTCCTGGAGGACGGATGAAGACCCGGACACTGCTCCCCCCGTCATCAAGTTCCAGCCCGGACACCTGGTCCACATGTCAGTGCCACAGCAACACCCATTGAACTCTTCAAACTGTTCTTCCAACTAAGTCCACGGTGGGTCGCAGGGTTTGCGAGCTTTGCAGCATGAAGAAAGTGAGAAAAGACACGGCGTGGAAGTGCGAGGCGTGTAACGTTCCCCTCTGCCTGCAGCTGAACAGAAACTGTTTCCATGACTGGCATGCCATGGCATGAGGATATGCCATTGAAGCATATATACTTGTATATTGTAAATGGTCTAGTCTTTGTTCTGTTTTATATTTCTGAATATATATTCTGTACATATTTTCTTTTTTTTTTATAATACATATTTTTATTTAAAAAAAAAAAAAATTGTTGTGATCGTCATTTTTCATTTGCACACACTCCCTGAAGCTTTATCTGCACTATGAAGTCATTTCTCAGTCCCATTTTTATCATTTTGGTGAAAGCTGTGAAAGACCATATTTCTACTCAAAAAACGATAATAAAAACTTTAGTTTTAGACATTTATTTACATGTATCTAACATTTTATTCATATATTTCACTGCTTTTGTGAACCTAAAACCTTTGGTAAACCAATTGCCATCACCTAAACAGAGTCACCACCTGAGTAAAGTTAGGTTTTTTCAAGCGATATGAAGAATTTCCAAAAATCGAGATTCCATTTTTCAGCTTTAGTGTCATATTATAAAGTTTTTTTCTTTACACTTTTGCCTTACGACAATGGTGCCTCATTATATAGATAGCTGAGATTGTTCTGCAATTTATGATGTAAAACATGGGTATATATCTTATATGCAAGTGCCTTAAAAGGTGAATCTAAGAAAATTATGTCAAATCGAGAAAATCGACTGAAAATGACCTCCAGTGTGCAGTGAGTTAATATACGGCCCGCCGAGTATTATAATTATTATAACATTAAAAAAATATATAAAAAAAAAGTTCAGCGCTCTTTTAGGCTTTTCGTGTGTGTTCTGCTGCAGCAGAAAGACGCTGTAATGCCTTCTGCTGCGCACACGGCTCTGCTGCAGAAGAACACACACACGAAAAGCCTAAAAGAGCGCTGTGCAATAAATAAGCATGAAGAAACATTGATGCTGGTCTGTTGCCATCATTGTGCTTTGGGAAAATCAAGTCGGGAACAGAGAGGCGTTACAGCAGTTTTTACGTGCCGTGGGGACCGCTGCCTGCCGTGTTCTGCTGAACTAGAGCGCACACACAACACTTGCAATTCCACCCCTCCCCCACTGATCCCAAAGACAAAAGCTCCACTTCTTAGCGGTCAGAATCCTTTTTAATTATGTCGTAAAGCGTTAACTTTAGAAGAATTACAGTAATATGAATCACTTTCTGTCGCCGGAGACAGGGTTTGTACTACAACAGTTTTAGAGTTGTAAAATCTCCATCCATCTGATACTGGCCCGGCCCGTCTGTCAAATTTTTTAATTCAATGTGGCCCCTGAGCCAAAAAGTTTGCCCACCCCTGGTCTACACAAACCTCTATATACTATAATAATATATAATCTCTAATAAAGTGCATTGAACAGACAGCAGTGTGTTATCAGCTCAGCGCTGCAGGAGCAACACGTCAACAACAACACGTCAGTAACACGTGAACAACAGGTTTAAACAGCAGCGACGTCAGCTGGTTAACACAGAGTTATAATAAATAGAGTGTCGTTATAAGTTTTTAGTAAAGCAAAGTAAAGTTTTAACATATTTAAAAAGCTCCACCGTGTGACTGTCTACACAAAGCTCCACCAGTCAGAGCAGACTGGCTGATTAGAAGTAACTCCGGGACTGTCAGCCACTAATAACAGCACTAATAACAGCACTAATATGTTACACAGTCATATGTAACAGCAGTTCATAAGCACGACGTTGATAAAGTGTAATAAAATGTACTCGTATTGTACTCACGTCTCACGTCTCTGTTTCTCCGGTGACTGATGAAGTGTGGTCCGCTGTAGCGGGGATCCAAGATGGCGGAGACTGAGGGAGACTCGGGACTTTCCGGACAGGTTCGGGAGGTGAGACAAACGAGCCATCTGATTGGACGGCAAAAGCTTGGATAGCGTGATTGGCTCGTAGAAGGTGAGACAAAAGAATGGTTTCAGGGAGCCTGCGAGGGGCCATGCTAATCTTCTCTGTATCGTTTCCAATTTATTATATGCGCTGCCTTAGCAAGCACATTGACCCCAAAGGTGATGCCTACTATTTGACCCACTTGTTCTCGGAACTCCGCCTCATTTATGGGCCGGTGCAAATTCCGAGTATCCCTGTGTTCCTAAGACACGCCCCCAAACTCCGAGTACCCTTCAGTTCAGGAGTATGCTTCAGTTCAGTTCAATTCAGTTCAATTTAATTTAATTAAATGCAATGAAGTTAAAGCACATTCAATGAATATGACATAAATTATTAATATTATGAGTAGGAGGATGGAGAATGAAGTTCAGGCTGTCCAATGACCTCATGTAGCCCAGCATTGCGACTGCAGCTGCAAGATCCGGCTAGGAACGCCGGGAATTCAGCTCGGCATATTAAAATGTAGAAACGCTTCACGAATTTGCGTGTCATCCTTTCGCAGGATTCAATATAATTAAATTCAACGAAGTTACAGCACATTCAATGAATATGACATAAATTATTAATATTATGAGTAGGAGGATGGAGAATGAAGTTTAGGCTGTCCAATGACCTCATGTAGTCCAGCATTGCGACTGCAGCTGCAAGATCCGGCTAGGAACGCCGGGAATTCAGCTCGGGCATATTAAAATGTAGAAACGCTTCACGAATTTGCGTGTCATCCTTTCGCAGGATTCAATATAATTAAATTCAACGAAGTTACAGCACATTCAATGAATATGACATAAATTATTAATATTATGAGTAGGAGGATGGAGAATGAAGTTTAGGCTGTCCAATGACCTCATGTAGTCCAGCATTGCGACTGCAGCTGCAAGATCCGGCTAGGAACGCCGGGAATTCAGCTCGGCATATTAAAATGTAGAAACGCTTCACGAATTTGCGTGTCATCCTTTCGCAGGGGCCATGCTAATCTTCTCTGTATCGTTTCCAATTTATTATATGCGCTGCCTTAGCAAGCACATTGACCCCAAAGGTGATGCCTACTATTTGACCCACTTGTTCTCGGAACTCCGCCTCATTTATGGGCCGGTGCAAATTCCGAGTATCCCTGTGTTCCTAAGACACGCCCCCAAACTCCGAGTACCCTTCAGTTCAGGAGTATGCTTCAGTTCAGTTCAATTCAGTTCAATTTAATTTAATTAAATGCAATGAAGTTAAAGCACATTCAATGAATATGACATAAATTATTAATATTATGAGTAGGAGGATGGAGAATGAAGTTCAGGCTGTCCAATGACCTCATGTAGCCCAGCATTGCGACTGCAGCTGCAAGATCCGGCTAGGAACGCCGGGAATTCAGCTCGGGCATATTAAAATGTAGAAACGCTTCACGAATTTGCGTGTCATCCTTTCGCAGGATTCAATATAATTAAATTCAACGAAGTTACAGCACATTCAATGAATATGACATAAATTATTAATATTATGAGTAGGAGGATGGAGAATGAAGTTTAGGCTGTCCAATGACCTCATGTAGTCCAGCATTGCGACTGCAGCTGCAAGATCCGGCTAGGAACGCCGGGAATTCAGCTCGGCATATTAAAATGTAGAAACGCTTCACGAATTTGCGTGTCATCCTTTCGCAGGATTCAATATAATTAAATTCAACGAAGTTACAGCACATTCAATGAATATGACATACATTATTAATATTATGAGTAGGAGGATGGAGAATGAAGTTTAGGCTGTCCAATGACCTCATGTAGTCCAGCATTGCGACTGCAGCTGCAAGATCCGGCTAGGAACGCCGGGAATTCAGCTCGGGCATATTAAAATGTAGAAACGCTTCACGAATTTGCGTGTCATCCTTTCGCAGGGGCCATGCTAATCTTCTCTGTATCGTTTCCAATTTATTATATGCGCTGCCTTAGCAAGCACATTGACCCCAAAGGTGATGCCTACTATTTGACCCACTTGTTCTCGGAACTCCGCCTCATTTATGGGCCGGTGCAAATTCCGAGTATCCCTGTGTTCCTAAGACACGCCCCCAAACTCCGAGTACCCTTCAGTTCAGGAGTATGCTTCAGTTCAGTTCAATTCAGTTCAATTTAATTAAATTAAATGCAATGAAGTTAAAGCACATTCAATGAATGTGACATAAATTATTAATATTATGAGTAGGAGGATGGAGAATGAAGTTTAGGCTGTCCAATGACCTCATGTAGTCCAGCATTGCGACTGCAGCTGCAAGATCCGGCTAGGAACGCCGGGAATTCAGCTCGGCATATTAAAATGTAGAAACGCTTCACGAATTTGCGTGTCATCCTTTCGCAGGATTCAATATAATTAAATTCAACGAAGTTACAGCACATTCAATGAATATGACATACATTATTAATATTATGAGTAGGAGGATGGAGAATGAAGTTTAGGCTGTCCAATGACCTCATGTAGTCCAGCATTGCGACTGCAGCTGCAAGATCCGGCTAGGAACGCCGGGAATTCAGCTCGGGCATATTAAAATGTAGAAACGCTTCACGAATTTGCGTGTCATCCTTTCGCAGGGGCCATGCTAATCTTCTCTGTATCGTTTCCAATTTATTATATGCGCTGCCTTAGCAAGCACATTGACCCCAAAGGTGATGCCTACTATTTGACCCACTTGTTCTCGGAACTCCGCCTCATTTATGGGCCGGTGCAAATTCCGAGTATCCCTGTGTTCCTAAGACACGCCCCCAAACTCCGAGTACCCTTCAGTTCAGGAGTATGCTTCAGTTCAGTTCAATTCAGTTCAATTTAATTAAATTACATGCAATGAAGTTAAAGCACATTCAATGAATGTGACATAAATTATTAATATTATGAGTAGGAGGATGGAGAATGAAGTTCAGGCTGTCCAATGACCTCATGTAGCCCAGCATTGCGACTGCAGCTGCAAGATCCGGCTAGGAACGCCGTGAATTCAGCTCGGGCATATTAAAATGTAGAAACGCTTCACGAATTTGCGTGTCATCCTTTCGCAGGATTCAATATAATTAAATTCAACGAAGTTACAGCACATTCAATGAATATGACATAAATTATTAATATTATGAGTAGGAGGATGGAGAATGAAGTTTAGGCTGTCCAATGACCTCATGTAGTCCAGCATTGCGACTGCAGCTGCAAGATCCGGCTAGGAACGCCGGGAATTCAGCTCGGCATATTAAAATGTAGAAACACTTCACGAATTTGCGTGTCATCCTTTCGCAGGGGCCATGCTAATCTTCTCTGTATCGTTTCCAATTTATTATATGCGCTGCCTTAGCAAGCACATTGACCCCAAAGGTGATGCCTACTATTTGACCCACTTGTTCTCGGAACTCCGCCTCATTTATGGGCCGGTGCAAATTCCGAGTATCCCTGTGTTCCTAAGACACGCCCCCAAACTCCGAGTACCCTTCAGTTCAGGAGTATGCTTCAGTTCAGTTCAATTCAGTTCAATTTAATTTAATTAAATGCAATGAAGTTAAAGCACATTCAATGAATATGACATAAATTATTAATATTATGAGTAGGAGGATGGAGAATGAAGTTCAGGCTGTCCAATGACCTCATGTAGCCCAGCATTGCGACTGCAGCTGCAAGATCCGGCTAGGAACGCCGGGAATTCAGCTCGGGCATATTAAAATGTAGAAACGCTTCACGAATTTGCGTGTCATCCTTTCGCAGGATTCAATATAATTAAATTCAACGAAGTTACAGCACATTCAATGAATATGACATAAATTATTAATATTATGAGTAGGAGGATGGAGAATGAAGTTTAGGCTGTCCAATGACCTCATGTAGTCCAGCATTGCGACTGCAGCTGCAAGATCCGGCTAGGAACGCCGGGAATTCAGCTCGGCATATTAAAATGTAGAAACGCTTCACGAATTTGCGTGTCATCCTTTCGCAGGATTCAATATAATTAAATTCAACGAAGTTACAGCACATTCAATGAATATGACATACATTATTAATATTATGAGTAGGAGGATGGAGAATGAAGTTTAGGCTGTCCAATGACCTCATGTAGTCCAGCATTGCGACTGCAGCTGCAAGATCCGGCTAGGAACGCCGGGAATTCAGCTCGGGCATATTAAAATGTAGAAACGCTTCACGAATTTGCGTGTCATCCTTTCGCAGGGGCCATGCTAATCTTCTCTGTATCGTTTCCAATTTATTATATGCGCTGCCTTAGCAAGCACATTGACCCCAAAGGTGATGCCTACTATTTGACCCACTTGTTCTCGGAACTCCGCCTCATTTATGGGCCGGTGCAAATTCCGAGTATCCCTGTGTTCCTAAGACACGCCCCCAAACTCCGAGTACCCTTCAGTTCAGGAGTATGCTTCAGTTCAGTTCAATTCAGTTCAATTTAATTTAATTAAATGCAATGAAGTTAAAGCACATTCAATGAATATGACATAAATTATTAATATTATGAGTAGGAGGATGGAGAATGAAGTTCAGGCTGTCCAATGACCTCATGTAGCCCAGCATTGCGACTGCAGCTGCAAGATCCGGCTAGGAACGCCGGGAATTCAGCTCGGGCATATTAAAATGTAGAAACGCTTCACGAATTTGCGTGTCATCCTTTCGCAGGATTCAATATAATTAAATTCAACGAAGTTACAGCACATTCAATGAATATGACATAAATTATTAATATTATGAGTAGGAGGATGGAGAATGAAGTTTAGGCTGTCCAATGACCTCATGTAGTCCAGCATTGCGACTGCAGCTGCAAGATCCGGCTAGGAACGCCGGGAATTCAGCTCGGGCATATTAAAATGTAGAAACGCTTCACGAATTTGCGTGTCATCCTTTCGCAGGATTCAATATAATTAAATTCAACGAAGTTACAGCACATTCAATGAATATGACATAAATTATTAATATTATGAGTAGGAGGATGGAGAATGAAGTTTAGGCTGTCCAATGACCTCATGTAGTCCAGCATTGCGACTGCAGCTGCAAGATCCGGCTAGGAACGCCGGGAATTCAGCTCGGCATATTAAAATGTAGAAACGCTTCACGAATTTGCGTGTCATCCTTTCGCAGGATTCAATATAATTAAATTCAACGAAGTTACAGCACATTCAATGAATATGACATAAATTATTAATATTATGAGTAGGAGGATGGAGAATGAAGTTTAGGCTGTCCAATGACCTCATGTAGTCCAGCATTGCGACTGCAGCTGCAAGATCCGGCTAGGAACGCCGGGAATTCAGCTCGGGCATATTAAAATGTAGAAACGCTTCACGAATTTGCGTGTCATCCTTTCGCAGGGGCCATGCTAATCTTCTCTGTATCGTTTCCAATTTATTATATGCGCTGCCTTAGCAAGCACATTGACCCCAAAGGTGATGCCTACTATTTGACCCACTTGTTCTCGGAACTCCGCCTCATTTATGGGCCGGTGCAAATTCCGAGTATCCCTGTGTTCCTAAGACACGCCCCCAAACTCCGAGTACCCTTCAGTTCAGGAGTATGCTTCAGTTCAGTTCAATTCAGTTCAATTTAATTTAATTAAATGCAATGAAGTTAAAGCACATTCAATGAATATGACATAAATTATTAATATTATGAGTAGGAGGATGGAGAAAGAAGTTCAGGCTGTCCAATGACCTCATGTAGCCCAGCATTGCGACTGCAGCTGCAAGATCCGGCTAGGAACGCCGGGAATTCAGCTCGGGCATATTAAAATGTAGAAACGCTTCACGAATTTGCGTGTCATCCTTTCGCAGGGGCCATGCTAATCTTCTCTGTATCGTTTCCAATTTATTATATGCGCTGCCTTAGCAAGCACATTGACCCCAAAGGTGATGCCTACTATTTGACCCACTTGTTCTCGGAACTCCGCCTCATTTATGGGCCGGTGCAAATTCCGAGTATCCCTGTGTTCCTAAGACACGCCCCCAAACTCCGAGTACCCTTCAGTTCAGGAGTATGCTTCAGTTCAGTTCAATTCAGTTCAATTTAATTTAATTAAATGCAATGAAGTTAAAGCACATTCAATGAATATGACATAAATTATTAATATTATGAGTAGGAGGATGGAGAATGAAGTTCAGGCTGTCCAATGACCTCATGTAGCCCAGCATTGCGACTGCAGCTGCAAGATCCGGCTAGGAACGCCGGGAATTCAGCTCGGCATATTAAAATGTAGAAACGCTTCACGAATTTGCGTGTCATCCTTTCGCAGGATTCAATATAATTAAATTCAACGAAGTTACAGCACATTCAATGAATATGACATACATTATTAATATTATGAGTAGGAGGATGGAGAATGAAGTTTAGGCTGTCCAATGACCTCATGTAGTCCAGCATTGCGACTGCAGCTGCAAGATCCGGCTAGGAACGCCGGGAATTCAGCTCGGGCATATTAAAATGTAGAAACGCTTCACGAATTTGCGTGTCATCCTTTCGCAGGGGCCATGCTAATCTTCTCTGTATCGTTTCCAATTTATTATATGCGCTGCCTTAGCAAGCACATTGACCCCAAAGGTGATGCCTACTATTTGACCCACTTGTTCTCGGAACTCCGCCTCATTTATGGGCCGGTGCAAATTCCGAGTATCCCTGTGTTCCTAAGACACGCCCCCAAACTCCGAGTACCCTTCAGTTCAGGAGTATGCTTCAGTTCAGTTCAATTCAGTTCAATTTAATTAAATTACATGCAATGAAGTTAAAGCACATTCAATGAATGTGACATAAATTATTAATATTATGAGTAGGAGGATGGAGAATGAAGTTCAGGCTGTCCAATGACCTCATGTAGCCCAGCATTGCGACTGCAGCTGCAAGATCCGGCTAGGAACGCCGTGAATTCAGCTCGGGCATATTAAAATGTAGAAACGCTTCACGAATTTGCGTGTCATCCTTTCGCAGGATTCAATATAATTAAATTCAACGAAGTTACAGCACATTCAATGAATATGACATAAATTATTAATATTATGAGTAGGAGGATGGAGAATGAAGTTTAGGCTGTCCAATGACCTCATGTAGTCCAGCATTATGACTGCAGCTGCAAGATCCGGCTAGGAACGCCGGGAATTCAGCTCGGCATATTAAAATGTAGAAACGCTTCACGAATTTGCGTGTCATCCTTTCGCAGGGGCCATGCTAATCTTCTCTGTATCGTTTCCAATTTATTATATGCGCTGCCTTAGCAAGCACATTGACCCCAAAGGTGATGCCTACTATTTGACCCACTTGTTCTCGGAACTCCGCCTCATTTATGGGCCGGTGCAAATTCCGAGTATCCCTGTGTTCCTAAGACACGCCCCCAAACTCCGAGTACCCTTCAGTTCAGGAGTATGCTTCAGTTCAGTTCAATTCAGTTCAATTTAATTTAATTAAATGCAATGAAGTTAAAGCACATTCAATGAATATGACATAAATTATTAATATTATGAGTAGGAGGATGGAGAATGAAGTTCAGGCTGTCCAATGACCTCATGTAGCCCAGCATTGCGACTGCAGCTGCAAGATCCGGCTAGGAACGCCGGGAATTCAGCTCGGGCATATTAAAATGTAGAAACGCTTCACGAATTTGCGTGTCATCCTTTCGCAGGATTCAATATAATTAAATTCAACGAAGTTACAGCACATTCAATGAATATGACATAAATTATTAATATTATGAGTAGGAGGATGGAGAATGAAGTTTAGGCTGTCCAATGACCTCATGTAGTCCAGCATTGCGACTGCAGCTGCAAGATCCGGCTAGGAACGCCGGGAATTCAGCTCGGCATATTAAAATGTAGAAACGCTTCACGAATTTGCGTGTCATCCTTTCGCAGGATTCAATATAATTAAATTCAACGAAGTTACAGCACATTCAATGAATATGACATACATTATTAATATTATGAGTAGGAGGATGGAGAATGAAGTTTAGGCTGTCCAATGACCTCATGTAGTCCAGCATTGCGACTGCAGCTGCAAGATCCGGCTAGGAACGCCGGGAATTCAGCTCGGGCATATTAAAATGTAGAAACGCTTCACGAATTTGCGTGTCATCCTTTCGCAGGGGCCATGCTAATCTTCTCTGTATCGTTTCCAATTTATTATATGCGCTGCCTTAGCAAGCACATTGACCCCAAAGGTGATGCCTACTATTTGACCCACTTGTTCTCAGAACTCCGCCTCATTTATGGGCCGGTGCAAATTCCGAGTATCCCTGTGTTCCTAAGACACGCCCCCAAACTCCGAGTACCCTTCAGTTCAGGAGTATGCTTCAGTTCAGTTCAATTCAGTTCAATTTAATTTAATTAAATGCAATGAAGTTAAAGCACATTCAATGAATATGACATAAATTATTAATATTATGAGTAGGAGGATGGAGAATGAAGTTCAGGCTGTCCAATGACCTCATGTAGCCCAGCATTGCGACTGCAGCTGCAAGATCCGGCTAGGAACGCCGGGAATTCAGCTCGGGCATATTAAAATGTAGAAACGCTTCACGAATTTGCGTGTCATCCTTTCGCAGGATTCAATATAATTAAATTCAACGAAGTTACAGCACATTCAATGAATATGACATAAATTATTAATATTATGAGTAGGAGGATGGAGAATGAAGTTTAGGCTGTCCAATGACCTCATGTAGTCCAGCATTGCGACTGCAGCTGCAAGATCCGGCTAGGAACGCCGGGAATTCAGCTCGGGCATATTAAAATGTAGAAACGCTTCACGAATTTGCGTGTCATCCTTTCGCAGGATTCAATATAATTAAATTCAACGAAGTTACAGCACATTCAATGAATATGACATAAATTATTAATATTATGAGTAGGAGGATGGAGAATGAAGTTTAGGCTGTCCAATGACCTCATGTAGTCCAGCATTGCGACTGCAGCTGCAAGATCCGGCTAGGAACGCCGGGAATTCAGCTCGGCATATTAAAATGTAGAAACGCTTCACGAATTTGCGTGTCATCCTTTCGCAGGATTCAATATAATTAAATTCAACGAAGTTACAGCACATTCAATGAATATGACATAAATTATTAATATTATGAGTAGGAGGATGGAGAATGAAGTTTAGGCTGTCCAATGACCTCATGTAGTCCAGCATTGCGACTGCAGCTGCAAGATCCGGCTAGGAACGCCGGGAATTCAGCTCGGGCATATTAAAATGTAGAAACGCTTCACGAATTTGCGTGTCATCCTTTCGCAGGGGCCATGCTAATCTTCTCTGTATCGTTTCCAATTTATTATATGCGCTGCCTTAGCAAGCACATTGACCCCAAAGGTGATGCCTACTATTTGACCCACTTGTTCTCGGAACTCCGCCTCATTTATGGGCCGGTGCAAATTCCGAGTATCCCTGTGTTCCTAAGACACGCCCCCAAACTCCGAGTACCCTTCAGTTCAGGAGTATGCTTCAGTTCAGTTCAATTCAGTTCAATTTAATTTAATTAAATGCAATGAAGTTAAAGCACATTCAATGAATATGACATAAATTATTAATATTATGAGTAGGAGGATGGAGAAAGAAGTTCAGGCTGTCCAATGACCTCATGTAGCCCAGCATTGCGACTGCAGCTGCAAGATCCGGCTAGGAACGCCGGGAATTCAGCTCGGGCATATTAAAATGTAGAAACGCTTCACGAATTTGCGTGTCATCCTTTCGCAGGGGCCATGCTAATCTTCTCTGTATCGTTTCCAATTTATTATATGCGCTGCCTTAGCAAGCACATTGACCCCAAAGGTGATGCCTACTATTTGACCCACTTGTTCTCGGAACTCCGCCTCATTTATGGGCCGGTGCAAATTCCGAGTATCCCTGTGTTCCTAAGACACGCCCCCAAACTCCGAGTACCCTTCAGTTCAGGAGTATGCTTCAGTTCAGTTCAATTCAGTTCAATTTAATTTAATTAAATGCAATGAAGTTAAAGCACATTCAATGAATATGACATAAATTATTAATATTATGAGTAGGAGGATGGAGAATGAAGTTCAGGCTGTCCAATGACCTCATGTAGCCCAGCATTGCGACTGCAGCTGCAAGATCCGGCTAGGAACGCCGGGAATTCAGCTCGGGCATATTAAAATGTAGAAACGCTTCACGAATTTGCGTGTCATCCTTTCGCAGGATTCAATATAATTAAATTCAACGAAGTTACAGCACATTCAATGAATATGACATAAATTATTAATATTATGAGTAGGAGGATGGAGAATGAAGTTTAGGCTGTCCAATGACCTCATGTAGTCCAGCATTGCGACTGCAGCTGCAAGATCCGGCTAGGAACGCCGGGAATTCAGCTCGGCATATTAAAATGTAGAAACGCTTCACGAATTTGCGTGTCATTCTTTCGCAGGATTCAATATAATTAAATTCAACGAAGTTACAGCACATTCAATGAATATGACATACATTATTAATATTATGAGTAGGAGGATGGAGAATGAAGTTTAGGCTGTCCAATGACCTCATGTAGTCCAGCATTGCGACTGCAGCTGCAAGATCCGGCTAGGAACGCCGGGAATTCAGCTCGGGCATATTAAAATGTAGAAACGCTTCACGAATTTGCGTGTCATCCTTTCGCAGGGGCCATGCTAATCTTCTCTGTATCGTTTCCAATTTATTATATGCGCTGCCTTAGCAAGCACATTGACCCCAAAGGTGATGCCTACTATTTGACCCACTTGTTCTCGGAACTCCGCCTCATTTATGGGCCGGTGCAAATTCCGAGTATCCCTGTGTTCCTAAGACACGCCCCCAAACTCCGAGTACCCTTCAGTTCAGGAGTATGCTTCAGTTCAGTTCAATTCAGTTCAATTTAATTTAATTAAATGCAATGAAGTTAAAGCACATTCAATGAATATGACATAAATTATTAATATTATGAGTAGGAGGATGGAGAATGAAGTTCAGGCTGTCCAATGACCTCATGTAGCCCAGCATTGCGACTGCAGCTGCAAGATCCGGCTAGGAACGCCGGGAATTCAGCTCGGGCATATTAAAATGTAGAAACGCTTCACGAATTTGCGTGTCATCCTTTCGCAGGATTCAATATAATTAAATTCAACGAAGTTACAGCACATTCAATGAATATGACATAAATTATTAATATTATGAGTAGGAGGATGGAGAATGAAGTTTAGGCTGTCCAATGACCTCATGTAGTCCAGCATTGCGACTGCAGCTGCAAGATCCGGCTAGGAACGCCGGGAATTCAGCTCGGCATATTAAAATGTAGAAACGCTTCACGAATTTGCGTGTCATCCTTTCGCAGGATTCAATATAATTAAATTCAACGAAGTTACAGCACATTCAATGAATATGACATAAATTATTAATATTATGAGTAGGAGGATGGAGAATGAAGTTTAGGCTGTCCAATGACCTCATGTAGTCCAGCATTGCGACTGCAGCTGCAAGATCCGGCTAGGAACGCCGGGAATTCAGCTCGGCATATTAAAATGTAGAAACGCTTCACGAATTTGCGTGTCATCCTTTCGCAGGATTCAATATAATTAAATTCAACGAAGTTACAGCACATTCAATGAATATGACATACATTATTAATATTATGAGTAGGAGGATGGAGAATGAAGTTTAGGCTGTCCAATGACCTCATGTAGTCCAGCATTGCGACTGCAGCTGCAAGATCCGGCTAGGAACGCCGGGAATTCAGCTCGGGCATATTAAAATGTAGAAACGCTTCACGAATTTGCGTGTCATCCTTTCGCAGGGGCCATGCTAATCTTCTCTGTATCGTTTCCAATTTATTATATGCGCTGCCTTAGCAAGCACATTGACCCCAAAGGTGATGCCTACTATTTGACCCACTTGTTCTCGGAACTCCGCCTCATTTATGGGCCGGTGCAAATTCCGAGTATCCCTGTGTTCCTAAGACACGCCCCCAAACTCCGAGTACCCTTCAGTTCAGGAGTATGCTTCAGTTCAGTTCAATTCAGTTCAATTTAATTTAATTAAATGCAATGAAGTTAAAGCACATTCAATGAATATGACATAAATTATTAATATTATGAGTAGGAGGATGGAGAATGAAGTTCAGGCTGTCCAATGACCTCATGTAGCCCAGCATTGCGACTGCAGCTGCAAGATCCGGCTAGGAACGCCGGGAATTCAGCTCGGCATATTAAAATGTAGAAACGCTTCACGAATTTGCGTGTCATCCTTTCGCAGGATTCAATATAATTAAATTCAACGAAGTTACAGCACATTCAATGAATATGACATACATTATTAATATTATGAGTAGGAGGATGGAGAATGAAGTTTAGGCTGTCCAATGACCTCATGTAGTCCAGCATTGCGACTGCAGCTGCAAGATCCGGCTAGGAACGCCGGGAATTCAGCTCGGGCATATTAAAATGTAGAAACGCTTCACGAATTTGCGTGTCATCCTTTCGCAGGGGCCATGCTAATCTTCTCTGTATCGTTTCCAATTTATTATATGCGCTGCCTTAGCAAGCACATTGACCCCAAAGGTGATGCCTACTATTTGACCCACTTGTTCTCGGAACTCCGCCTCATTTATGGGCCGGTGCAAATTCCGAGTATCCCTGTGTTCCTAAGACACGCCCCCAAACTCCGAGTACCCTTCAGTTCAGGAGTATGCTTCAGTTCAGTTCAATTCAGTTCAATTTAATTAAATTACATGCAATGAAGTTAAAGCACATTCAATGAATGTGACATAAATTATTAATATTATGAGTAGGAGGATGGAGAATGAAGTTCAGGCTGTCCAATGACCTCATGTAGCCCAGCATTGCGACTGCAGCTGCAAGATCCGGCTAGGAACGCCGTGAATTCAGCTCGGGCATATTAAAATGTAGAAACGCTTCACGAATTTGCGTGTCATCCTTTCGCAGGATTCAATATAATTAAATTCAACGAAGTTACAGCACATTCAATGAATATGACATAAATTATTAATATTATGAGTAGGAGGATGGAGAATGAAGTTTAGGCTGTCCAATGACCTCATGTAGTCCAGCATTATGACTGCAGCTGCAAGATCCGGCTAGGAACGCCGGGAATTCAGCTCGGCATATTAAAATGTAGAAACGCTTCACGAATTTGCGTGTCATCCTTTCGCAGGGGCCATGCTAATCTTCTCTGTATCGTTTCCAATTTATTATATGCGCTGCCTTAGCAAGCACATTGACCCCAAAGGTGATGCCTACTATTTGACCCACTTGTTCTCGGAACTCCGCCTCATTTATGGGCCGGTGCAAATTCCGAGTATCCCTGTGTTCCTAAGACACGCCCCCAAACTCCGAGTACCCTTCAGTTCAGGAGTATGCTTCAGTTCAGTTCAATTCAGTTCAATTTAATTTAATTAAATGCAATGAAGTTAAAGCACATTCAATGAATATGACATAAATTATTAATATTATGAGTAGGAGGATGGAGAATGAAGTTCAGGCTGTCCAATGACCTCATGTAGCCCAGCATTGCGACTGCAGCTGCAAGATCCGGCTAGGAACGCCGGGAATTCAGCTCGGGCATATTAAAATGTAGAAACGCTTCACGAATTTGCGTGTCATCCTTTCGCAGGATTCAATATAATTAAATTCAACGAAGTTACAGCACATTCAATGAATATGACATAAATTATTAATATTATGAGTAGGAGGATGGAGAATGAAGTTTAGGCTGTCCAATGACCTCATGTAGTCCAGCATTGCGACTGCAGCTGCAAGATCCGGCTAGGAACGCCGGGAATTCAGCTCGGCATATTAAAATGTAGAAACGCTTCACGAATTTGCGTGTCATCCTTTCGCAGGATTCAATATAATTAAATTCAACGAAGTTACAGCACATTCAATGAATATGACATACATTATTAATATTATGAGTAGGAGGATGGAGAATGAAGTTCAGGCTGTCCAATGACCTCATGTAGTCCAGCATTGCGACTGCAGCTGCAAGATCCGGCTAGGAACGCCGGGAATTCAGCTCGGGCATATTAAAATGTAGAAACGCTTCACGAATTTGCGTGTCATCCTTTCGCAGGGGCCATGCTAATCTTCTCTGTATCGTTTCCAATTTATTATATGCGCTGCCTTAGCAAGCACATTGACCCCAAAGGTGATGCCTACTATTTGACCCACTTGTTCTCGGAACTCCGCCTCATTTATGGGCCGGTGCAAATTCCGAGTATCCCTGTGTTCCTAAGACACGCCCCCAAACTCCGAGTACCCTTCAGTTCAGGAGTATGCTTCAGTTCAGTTCAATTCAGTTCAATTTAATTTAATTAAATGCAATGAAGTTAAAGCACATTCAATGAATATGACATAAATTATTAATATTATGAGTAGGAGGATGGAGAATGAAGTTCAGGCTGTCCAATGACCTCATGTAGCCCAGCATTGCGACTGCAGCTGCAAGATCCGGCTAGGAACGCCGGGAATTCAGCTCGGGCATATTAAAATGTAGAAACGCTTCACGAATTTGCGTGTCATCCTTTCGCAGGATTCAATATAATTAAATTCAACGAAGTTACAGCACATTCAATGAATATGACATAAATTATTAATATTATGAGTAGGAGGATGGAGAATGAAGTTTAGGCTGTCCAATGACCTCATGTAGTCCAGCATTGCGACTGCAGCTGCAAGATCCGGCTAGGAACGCCGGGAATTCAGCTCGGGCATATTAAAATGTAGAAACGCTTCACGAATTTGCGTGTCATCCTTTCGCAGGATTCAATATAATTAAATTCAACGAAGTTACAGCACATTCAATGAATATGACATAAATTATTAATATTATGAGTAGGAGGATGGAGAATGAAGTTTAGGCTGTCCAATGACCTCATGTAGTCCAGCATTGCGACTGCAGCTGCAAGATCCGGCTAGGAACGCCGGGAATTCAGCTCGGCATATTAAAATGTAGAAACGCTTCACGAATTTGCGTGTCATCCTTTCGCAGGATTCAATATAATTAAATTCAACGAAGTTACAGCACATTCAATGAATATGACATAAATTATTAATATTATGAGTAGGAGGATGGAGAATGAAGTTTAGGCTGTCCAATGACCTCATGTAGTCCAGCATTGCGACTGCAGCTGCAAGATCCGGCTAGGAACGCCGGGAATTCAGCTCGGGCATATTAAAATGTAGAAACGCTTCACGAATTTGCGTGTCATCCTTTCGCAGGGGCCATGCTAATCTTCTCTGTATCGTTTCCAATTTATTATATGCGCTGCCTTAGCAAGCACATTGACCCCAAAGGTGATGCCTACTATTTGACCCACTTGTTCTCGGAACTCCGCCTCATTTATGGGCCGGTGCAAATTCCGAGTATCCCTGTGTTCCTAAGACACGCCCCCAAACTCCGAGTACCCTTCAGTTCAGGAGTATGCTTCAGTTCAGTTCAATTCAGTTCAATTTAATTTAATTAAATGCAATGAAGTTAAAGCACATTCAATGAATATGACATAAATTATTAATATTATGAGTAGGAGGATGGAGAAAGAAGTTCAGGCTGTCCAATGACCTCATGTAGCCCAGCATTGCGACTGCAGCTGCAAGATCCGGCTAGGAACGCCGGGAATTCAGCTCGGGCATATTAAAATGTAGAAACGCTTCACGAATTTGCGTGTCATCCTTTCGCAGGGGCCATGCTAATCTTCTCTGTATCGTTTCCAATTTATTATATGCGCTGCCTTAGCAAGCACATTGACCCCAAAGGTGATGCCTACTATTTGACCCACTTGTTCTCGGAACTCCGCCTCATTTATGGGCCGGTGCAAATTCCGAGTATCCCTGTGTTCCTAAGACACGCCCCCAAACTCCGAGTACCCTTCAGTTCAGGAGTATGCTTCAGTTCAGTTCAATTCAGTTCAATTTAATTTAATTAAATGCAATGAAGTTAAAGCACATTCAATGAATATGACATAAATTATTAATATTATGAGTAGGAGGATGGAGAATGAAGTTCAGGCTGTCCAATGACCTCATGTAGCCCAGCATTGCGACTGCAGCTGCAAGATCCGGCTAGGAACGCCGGGAATTCAGCTCGGGCATATTAAAATGTAGAAACGCTTCACGAATTTGCGTGTCATCCTTTCGCAGGATTCAATATAATTAAATTCAACGAAGTTACAGCACATTCAATGAATATGACATAAATTATTAATATTATGAGTAGGAGGATGGAGAATGAAGTTTAGGCTGTCCAATGACCTCATGTAGTCCAGCATTGCGACTGCAGCTGCAAGATCCGGCTAGGAACGCCGGGAATTCAGCTCGGCATATTAAAATGTAGAAACGCTTCACGAATTTGCGTGTCATTCTTTCGCAGGATTCAATATAATTAAATTCAACGAAGTTACAGCACATTCAATGAATATGACATACATTATTAATATTATGAGTAGGAGGATGGAGAATGAAGTTTAGGCTGTCCAATGACCTCATGTAGTCCAGCATTGCGACTGCAGCTGCAAGATCCGGCTAGGAACGCCGGGAATTCAGCTCGGGCATATTAAAATGTAGAAACGCTTCACGAATTTGCGTGTCATCCTTTCGCAGGGGCCATGCTAATCTTCTCTGTATCGTTTCCAATTTATTATATGCGCTGCCTTAGCAAGCACATTGACCCCAAAGGTGATGCCTACTATTTGACCCACTTGTTCTCGGAACTCCGCCTCATTTATGGGCCGGTGCAAATTCCGAGTATCCCTGTGTTCCTAAGACACGCCCCCAAACTCCGAGTACCCTTCAGTTCAGGAGTATGCTTCAGTTCAGTTCAATTCAGTTCAATTTAATTTAATTAAATGCAATGAAGTTAAAGCACATTCAATGAATATGACATAAATTATTAATATTATGAGTAGGAGGATGGAGAATGAAGTTCAGGCTGTCCAATGACCTCATGTAGCCCAGCATTGCGACTGCAGCTGCAAGATCCGGCTAGGAACGCCGGGAATTCAGCTCGGGCATATTAAAATGTAGAAACGCTTCACGAATTTGCGTGTCATCCTTTCGCAGGATTCAATATAATTAAATTCAACGAAGTTACAGCACATTCAATGAATATGACATAAATTATTAATATTATGAGTAGGAGGATGGAGAATGAAGTTTAGGCTGTCCAATGACCTCATGTAGTCCAGCATTGCGACTGCAGCTGCAAGATCCGGCTAGGAACGCCGGGAATTCAGCTCGGCATATTAAAATGTAGAAACGCTTCACGAATTTGCGTGTCATCCTTTCGCAGGATTCAATATAATTAAATTCAACGAAGTTACAGCACATTCAATGAATATGACATAAATTATTAATATTATGAGTAGGAGGATGGAGAATGAAGTTTAGGCTGTCCAATGACCTCATGTAGTCCAGCATTGCGACTGCAGCTGCAAGATCCGGCTAGGAACGCCGGGAATTCAGCTCGGCATATTAAAATGTAGAAACGCTTCACGAATTTGCGTGTCATCCTTTCGCAGGATTCAATATAATTAAATTCAACGAAGTTACAGCACATTCAATGAATATGACATACATTATTAATATTATGAGTAGGAGGATGGAGAATGAAGTTTAGGCTGTCCAATGACCTCATGTAGTCCAGCATTGCGACTGCAGCTGCAAGATCCGGCTAGGAACGCCGGGAATTCAGCTCGGGCATATTAAAATGTAGAAACGCTTCACGAATTTGCGTGTCATCCTTTCGCAGGGGCCATGCTAATCTTCTCTGTATCGTTTCCAATTTATTATATGCGCTGCCTTAGCAAGCACATTGACCCCAAAGGTGATGCCTACTATTTGACCCACTTGTTCTCGGAACTCCGCCTCATTTATGGGCCGGTGCAAATTCCGAGTATCCCTGTGTTCCTAAGACACGCCCCCAAACTCCGAGTACCCTTCAGTTCAGGAGTATGCTTCAGTTCAGTTCAATTCAGTTCAATTTAATTTAATTAAATGCAATGAAGTTAAAGCACATTCAATGAATATGACATAAATTATTAATATTATGAGTAGGAGGATGGAGAATGAAGTTCAGGCTGTCCAATGACCTCATGTAGTCCAGCATTGCGACTGCAGCTGCAAGATCCGGCTAGGAACGCCGGGAATTCAGCTCGGCATATTAAAATGTAGAAACGCTTCACGAATTTGCGTGTCATCCTTTCGCAGGATTCAATATAATTAAATTCAACGAAGTTACAGCACATTCAATGAATATGACATAAATTATTAATATTATGAGTAGGAGGATGGAGAATGAAGTTTAGGCTGTCCAATGACCTCATGTAGTCCAGCATTGCGACTGCAGCTGCAAGATCCGGCTAGGAACGCCGGGAATTCAGCTCGGGCATATTAAAATGTAGAAACGCTTCACGAATTTGCGTGTCATCCTTTCGCAGGGGCCATGCTAATCTTCTCTGTATCGTTTCCAATTTATTATATGCGCTGCCTTAGCAAGCACATTGACCCCAAAGGTGATGCCTACTATTTGACCCACTTGTTCTCGGAACTCCGCCTCATTTATGGGCCGGTGCAAATTCCGAGTATCCCTGTGTTCCTAAGACACGCCCCCAAACTCCGAGTACCCTTCAGTTCAGGAGTATGCTTCAGTTCAGTTCAATTCAGTTCAATTTAATTTAATTAAATGCAATGAAGTTAAAGCACATTCAATGAATATGACATAAATTATTAATATTATGAGTAGGAGGATGGAGAAAGAAGTTCAGGCTGTCCAATGACCTCATGTAGCCCAGCATTGCGACTGCAGCTGCAAGATCCGGCTAGGAACGCCGGGAATTCAGCTCGGGCATATTAAAATGTAGAAACGCTTCACGAATTTGCGTGTCATCCTTTCGCAGGATTCAATATAATTAAATTCAACGAAGTTACAGCACATTCAATGAATATGACATAAATTATTAATATTATGAGTAGGAGGATGGAGAATGAAGTTTAGGCTGTCCAATGACCTCATGTAGTCCAGCATTGCGACTGCAGCTGCAAGATCCGGCTAGGAACGCCGGGAATTCAGCTCGGGCATATTAAAATGTAGAAACGCTTCACGAATTTGCGTGTCATCCTTTCGCAGGATTCAATATAATTAAATTCAACGAAGTTACAGCACATTCAATGAATATGACATAAATTATTAATATTATGAGTAGGAGGATGGAGAATGAAGTTTAGGCTGTCCAATGACCTCATGTAGTCCAGCATTGCGACTGCAGCTGCAAGATCCGGCTAGGAACGCCGGGAATTCAGCTCGGCATATTAAAATGTAGAAACGCTTCACGAATTTGCGTGTCATCCTTTCGCAGGATTCAATATAATTAAATTCAACGAAGTTACAGCACATTCAATGAATATGACATACATTATTAATATTATGAGTAGGAGGCTGGAGAATGAAGTTTAGGCTGTCCAATGACCTCATGTAGTCCAGCATTGCGACTGCAGCTGCAAGATCCGGCTAGGAACGCCGGGAATTCAGCTCGGGCATATTAAAATGTAGAAACGCTTCACGAATTTGCGTGTCATCCTTTCGCAGGGGCCATGCTAATCTTCTCTGTATCGTTTCCAATTTATTATATGCGCTGCCTTAGCAAGCACATTGACCCCAAAGGTGATGCCTACTATTTGACCCACTTGTTCTCGGAACTCCGCCTCATTTATGGGCCGGTGCAAATTCCGAGTATCCCTGTGTTCCTAAGACACGCCCCCAAACTCCGAGTACCCTTCAGTTCAGGAGTATGCTTCAGTTCAGTTCAATTCAGTTCAATTTAATTTAATTAAATGCAATGAAGTTAAAGCACATTCAATGAATATGACATAAATTATTAATATTATGAGTAGGAGGATGGAGAATGAAGTTCAGGCTGTCCAATGACCTCATGTAGCCCAGCATTGCGACTGCAGCTGCAAGATCCGGCTAGGAACGCCGGGAATTCAGCTCGGGCATATTAAAATGTAGAAACGCTTCACGAATTTGCGTGTCATCCTTTCGCAGGATTCAATATAATTAAATTCAACGAAGTTACAGCACATTCAATGAATATGACATAAATTATTAATATTATGAGTAGGAGGATGGAGAATGAAGTTTAGGCTGTCCAATGACCTCATGTAGTCCAGCATTGCGACTGCAGCTGCAAGATCCGGCTAGGAACGCCGGGAATTCAGCTCGGCATATTAAAATGTAGAAACGCTTCACGAATTTGCGTGTCATCCTTTCGCAGGGGCCATGCTAATCTTCTCTGTATCATTTCCAATTTATTATATGCGCTGCCTTAGCAAGCACATTGACCCCAAAGGTGATGCCTACTATTTGACCCACTTGTTCTCGGAACTCCGCCTCATTTATGGGCCGGTGCAAATTCCGAGTATCCCTGTGTTCCTAAGACACGCCCCCAAACTCCGAGTACCCTTCAGTTCAGGAGTATGCTTCAGTTCAGTTCAATTCAGTTCAATTTAATTTAATTAAATGCAATGAAGTTAAAGCACATTCAATGAATGTGACATAAATTATTAATATTATGAGTAGGAGGATGGAGAATGAGGTTTAGGCTGTCCAATGACCTCATGTAGTCCAGCATTGCGACTGCAGCTGCAAGATCCGGCTAGGAACGCCGGGAATTCAGCTCGGGCATATTAAAATGTAGAAACGCTTCACGAATTTGCGTGTCATCCTTTCGCAGGGGCCATGCTAATCTTCTCTGTATCGTTTCCAATTTATTATATGCGCTGCCTTAGCAAGCACATTGACCCCAAAGGTGATGCCTACTATTTGACCCACTTGTTCTCGGAACTCCGCCTCATTTATGGGCCGGTGCAAATTCCGAGTATCCCTGTGTTCCTAAGACACGCCCCCAAACTCCGAGTACCCTTCAGTTCAGGAGTAGGCTTCAGTTCAGTTCAATTCAGTTCAATTTAATTTAATTAAATGCAATGAAGTTAAAGCACATTCAATGAATGTGACATAAATTATTAATATTATGAGTAGGAGGATGGAGAATGAATTTAAACAAGTAATATAAATAATCAGTAAAACAGGGAAGCATCTACAAAAGCAGTGTGTGTATATATATATATATATATATATATATATATATATATAGAAACAATAAAAATGTATGTATTCTTATTAAGTGTGATGTACCTGTATTTGAGCACTATTTGTTCTTCCTCTTCTTCTTGTTCTTCTTCTTGTTCTTCTTGCTCTTGTTCTTCTTTATGTTCTTGAAGATAAAGAACAGGAACAAGAGCAAGAAGAACAAGAAGAATCCCACAGCGGTGACACTCCAGGTACTCTGTGCCCATAAAGTACCACCCGACTCTGTCCAGGACCCTGCGGACGGTCTTGTTCAGACCACATCCGGTCATGTGATGAGTCCAGACTGGGCAGCTGATGGGGCACTGCCACATCTTGTAGGGTACCAGAGGAAGAACGGCCGCTGGAAGAAGGCGTGGAGCGAGGCCGGAGGCTGGCGGTACACCCGGCGAGGGCCAGGAGGGTAAACCAGGTCTGCAGCTCGGTGTTGAGCACAGGCTTCCCTCTGTGGCCCCTGGTGAACAGAGCCTGGCTCACCCACGCGTGCTGCGCCCTGGAGAGTGAGCTCCTCCAGCCCTCTGGGAGAGGAACCTGTAGCACACACACACACACATGTAGAAACCATGTTAACAGACAACACAACGTACAATATCACATCTGCAATATGTCTTTACCTTTGAGAACCCTACTCCGTTTGGCATGTGAAGGCCCCGAGGAAGACGAGGAGGCCCTGGGGGCGGAGGAGGCGGCCTGTCGAGGTCGCTGCAGCAGACGTTGAGTAGGCTGCCTTCTTCTTCTTCTGGTCTCTCTCCAGCACGTCCCTCTTCAGGTGGGCCGTGCTGGAGCCATTTGAAGTAATGCGGGCTCTCCTGAGCCACACCCTGTAGCTGTGGAGAGGGACGAAGCCTCGTTAGACGACAACAGGAAACGCTTCTCAGTGATGTTTGGATCACGACTCGCCTCTGCACTACAGCGTCTGAAGACTCCCGGTAGAGAGTCCAGCGCGGTCCCCGAATCCCACCCTGCTGTCCTGCACTCCCTCGGAGGAGGAGCCGTCCTGGACGGCAACAGCTGCTGCAGGGACGACGCCGCACAGACCTCCCTTCAGCCTTCTGGCGCCGAGAGAACCTGGAGACTCTTCATCAAACATGAAATCACAGATTATAAAACAACAGCTCCATGTTGAACTCACCACTGGGTCAGGGTGCTTCAGCTCAAACAGCTGGATCTCCGTCTGAGCCGTCAGCCTCGTGGCCAGCACTGCCTCCTGGATGTTCACGTAGTCCTCGAGGACGAGGGACCGCCGAGGAGGCAGCTGAAAGAGTCGTGGAGAGAAAAGCGTGGGTTAATATAGGGCCGATATTTAAGAGAGGACACATTCATATTTGTAGAGAGTCTCACCGTTGGAGACCTTCATAGTCCATGTTCAGTTATTTATCGTCATTCTCATTCACAGCTGTATGAAGCTGCACATCTGTCCTGGTCCCCTGATGCTGGACCACATGAGGTCTTCAGACAGCAGCTGGACATCCTGAGCTTCATAGTCCATGTTTAGTTATTTATTGTTATTCTCATGTCACCATTTCTATCATAATGTGGAGAGCTTGTATTTAAAATCATAGAAGAAATAATAAAGCTTCAAACTAAGTTCAGCTTGCAAGACTTTTATTGAAATAAAAACAAACACAAAATAAATAATGAATAGTAAATAAATAAATACAAAGGAATAAGAAATTATATATATATATATATATATATATATATATATATATATATATATATATATATATATATGGTATATAGGTTTAAACAGCAGCAACGTTAGCTGCTAACAGTCAGAATAAATACTGTTGTTAGAAGTTTTTAGTAAAGTCAAGTTTGAACATGTTAACAACAAAGCTCCACTGTGTGACTGTCTACACAAACCTCTATATACTATAATAATATATAATATATAATAAAGTGCATTGAACAGACAGCAGTGTGTTATCAGCTCAGCGCTGCAGGAGCAACACGTCAACAACAACACGTCAGTAACACGTGAACAACAGGTTTAAACAGCAGCGACGTCAGCTGGTTAACACAGAGTTATAATAAATAGAGTGTCGTTATAAGTTTTTAGTAAAGCAAAGTAAAGTTTTAACATATTTAAAAAGCTCCACCGTGTGACTGTCTACACAAAGCTCCACCAGTCAGAGCAGACTGGCTGATTATTAAGTAACTCCGGGACTGTCAGCCACTAATAACAGCACTAATATGAGCACTAATATGTTACACAGTCATATGTAACAGCAGTTCATAAGCACGACGTTGATAAAGTGTAATAAAATGGACTCGTATTGTACTCACGCCTCACGTCTCTGTTTCTCCGGTGACTGATGAAGTGTGCTGCGCTGTAGCGGGGATCCAAGATGGCGGAGACTGAGGGAGACTCGGGACTTTCCGGACAGGTTCGGGAGGTGAGACAAACGAGCCATCTGATTGGACGGCAAAAGCTCTGCTAGCGTGATTGGCTCGTAGAAGGTGAGACAAGGTGAGACATATGAGACAGAGAAGAATGGTTTCAGGGAGCCTGCGGAGAAGAGAGGGCTTTACGGCCGACCGGCGGTTCGAACCCAGCCAAGGACAAAGAAGATGCTTCACAGCTGTATACTTTTTTTTTTTTTTACAAACTAAAAACTAAATGTAAAATTTGTATTTAAAATGTTGAAATATTAAAATTAATGACTTGTTGAAAAAAAACTGCATCTTCATTTTACAGTATGTAATTATTTTACTGTTATTCATTTACAGTAAAATGAGGATTTAAACCTACAGCATTTTGATAACTACTGTAATAACAATGACGGTACTGTGATTATTACTGTAAAAATGACTACAAACAGGTACTGTGATTAATTGTACAGTAAGCATACTGTGAAATATACTACAGATACTTACTTGCTAATTGCTCTCAGCAAGTTACTGTAAATTCTACAGTTATCTTGTTACAGTATATATATATATATATATATATATATATATATATATATATATATATATACACACATATTCAAAAAAACACAACATAAATTATTGCAAATAATAGTAAATAAATAAATACAAAGGAATAAGAAACTATTATATATGTATGATGTAACCCCTTGTGTCTTTCCCTCATCTCCTCTTCAGTTGTTCCACTGACTAACGTGCAGTAAGTCACTCATGAATGTGAAGGTGGACAGAGTCAAGTCTTCTGGGTTCATGCAGACGTACTGCGTCATCTGCTTGCAGGTTTTGCTGCCGGGCCGAGGCTGCCTTCCTCTTCCTGTAGGACCTGGACCTGGACCTAGGTGGTCCAGGAAGAGGAGGCTGACCGGCAGGAGGAAGAGGAGGAAGGCCAGCAGAGGACGGGCTGCTCCCCATCTGGAGGAGGAGGGAGACCCCTGATGAGGGTCCTGGCTGCTCATCAGGGACCTCAAAGTGGAAGGCTGTCCTTGTCCCACCTGAACAGAGGACAGCCCTTTGGCTGGAGGGAGAGGCTGGACGGCAACAGCTGCTGCAGGGAGAGAACCTGGAGACAAACAGAGTGTTCTAGACTTTCATCAAACAATACATCACAGTACAGATTAGACAGGAGGATGATGCTAAACTATCATCCATAATAAACCACGCCTCCCACCCCATGCAGGACTCTGCAGCGCTGCAGCTCTTCAGTCACCGGCTGATTCATCCCCGGTGTCTGAGGGAGAGGAACCACAAGTCCTTTCTTCCTGCTGCTGTCAGGCTGCACAACACACTGAGCTCTCAGTAGACCACTAACACTGAATCACTTTTGGACACTTTAATTGCACTCACCTGGTGCAATATAAATACATTTAAGTACTTTATATGCTCTTATTCCGTCTGTATATTTAATTTAAAATTGCTACTGTATTCTCCTCTTACTGTTTTTACTACTGTTTATTGTTATTTATTTATATTACTTGATTGTTTTACTATGTGTCTCTATTGTGTGCAAGGCTGCTGTAATCCTGCAATTTCCCCACTGCAGACTAATAAAGGGTTATCTTATCTTATCTCACCACTGGGTCAGGGTCCTCTGGTTCAGCTCAAACAGCTGGATCTCCTCATGGCCAGCACTGCCTCCTGGATGTTCACGTAGTCCTCCGGGACCAGGGACCACGTAGTCCTCCAGGACCAGGGACCACGTAGTCCTCCTGTTTAGTTATTTATTGTCATTGTCATGTCACCATTTCTATCATAATGTGGAGAACTTGTATTTAAGATCATAGAAGAAATAATAAAGCTTCAAACAAATTTCCGATTGCAAGACTTTTATTGAAATAAATAACAAACACAAAATAAATGATGGCAAATAATAATAAATAAAGAATTAAGATAATAAACAAACTAGTGTGTATATATATACATATTATAAAAGCAAACAATAAAATGTCCCTCATGGTCCCCCCTTGTGTCTGTCCCTCATTTCTTCCCTCCACTCCTCCACAGTTTTCCCACCAACAGACGCGCAATACGTCACGCCATAAAGTCGAGTGTGTCCAGTGTCCAGCCTTCTGGGCTGGTTACACTTGGTGCAGAGGTACTGGGACATTGTCTTGGGGTTTTTGCTGGGGGTTTTGCTGCCGGGCCAGGGCTCCTGCCCGGCAGCAGCAGCCTCGGCCGCCTTCCTCTTCCTGTATGTGGAGGGTGGACTCCTCGGCCCCACGTGTCCTCCTCCGACAGTGGAGCCTCCACTCCTGTTTGGAGATCCTCTGGATCACCTCGCCGTCAGTCAGGCCAACCATCCCGTGCTTCCCCTCCAGCTCGGACCGCTTAGCCTCAGTGAGACGGCGGGCATCTCCAGAGTCGACCTCGAAGATGCAGATCGACAGCTGCCTCATGAACGTGGGGTACAGCTCGTGGGTCTCGGTGGTGACACCTGAAGCGAAGCGTCGCATCAGGTGCCAGATGTCTAGTCTCACCACGAGCTGCTCCCACTCCTGAGAGAGAAGAAAAAGAATGTGGATTAATGATCTGTAACTGTTTTATATTACTGATACAGTTTTAGTTACAGCAGTCTAAGTCGCGCACCTGGAACAAGGCAGCCGTCTTGGACACGCCGTCTCGGTTGCAGCAGTCGCGGCCCACGTACATGAGCTGGGGGGGGTACCCCGGCGAGTCGGTACCGCCTCATTATTCCGGCCGCCATCCGGGACAGGCCCTCGGAGCCCTCGGAGCAGGTGAGGACGCTGTTGAGGACCTGCCCGTGCTCGTTACCGATGTTGGTGGCCTAGGCGGCCGTGTCGGAGGCGGCACCGGCGAGCTTCTTCGTCACCTGGAGAAAGAGATGAGAAAAGATAAAGTTAGAACACAAACGTGGTGTGAAAGCAGCTGTAAATAGGACATTGTGACAAACTTCACTCGCCTTCTTGGTGGAATCCATCTTCAAGATGGATCCGAAGGTGGACGTGATCCTGGCCTTGTACTCGTCCAGCCGCGACAGCACATCGTAGCTGTACACGGTCAGCAGCCAGACGGGGGATGGGAGAGGGGGCATCGGTGGTGGTGTCTGCCCCCTCGCCGAGCACAAGGGCAGGAACTGCTCGCGCACGCCGAGGTACTGGATCGCTCTCCGCATCCAGGCTTCCGAGTGCTGCTCCCGCAGGGTGTTGTACAGCCGGTTCGCACTGTTGCCCAGAGTGCGAGACCTCAGCTGCACAAGCACCCTCATGTCACAGGACAGCCTGCAGAACCACAGCACAGACATGTAGTCAAGCTTTGTCACCACAGAAACACATCGAGCAGGATGTTCAACACAAACAACAACGATATTAATGTCATGTCTTACTTGTACGTGAGTACAGCTGGAAACTGGCAGCTGTAGGTGGGGGCCAGCTGCCTGATGATGCCCTGTGACCACCCTCCGACCTTCTTCTTGCACCGACGGCACTCCAGGTACTCAGTGGCCATGAGGTACCAGCCGTCGATGTCCAGGACCCTCCGGATGTTCCTGTACAGCCCAGCCTTTGTCATTGAC
Source organism: Myoxocephalus aenaeus (assembly GCA_038501785.1). Taxonomy (NCBI): domain Eukaryota; kingdom Metazoa; phylum Chordata; class Actinopteri; order Perciformes; family Cottidae; genus Myoxocephalus; species Myoxocephalus aenaeus. The sequence continues at coordinate 1,308,909 of JBAMJR010000071.1, read as the reverse complement.
CCAGTGCACAAAGGCTGGGGGCATGTCAGCTGCAGATGCCAGATCCGGTGTGGCATCCAGAGGAACAGCCGACATGCAAAGAAGGGGTCGGGGGATGCGGGAGGCCGGGTGTAGATCGGCCGGGTTTGGGGGGGGGACCACCAGAGATTCAACTCATCGATGAGTCGAGACCTCCCCCTGCCGTCCCTGGTAAACAGCACCCGACCGATCCACTGCTGCTGCTCGGCAGTGAGAGCTGCCCGCCAGGACTCAGGCAGCGACTGGTGAGGAGACACAAACATACGGGACATCTTCATGCCTGAGGACACTTCATGAGGGCAGCAGAGACACATATGTTTGACAGACAGACTCACCTCAGCACTGTCGGCAGGTGGTGGGGGCGAGAGGAAGGCTGCACCGGGCTCCTCCTGTTCCTCCGGCGGTGTCTGTGTGGCGGCTGCAGGCTGCTGGACCGTGACGAGGGCTGCTGGAGGCTGCACCAGGTCCTGCGTGGCCTCCAGCAGCTCCTCGTCTGTGGGCTCATGCGGCACCGCAGAGGATCCAGGATGTGGTGCTGAGGTGGAGGAGGTGGAGGGAGGAGGAGGTGGAGCGAGGAGCGAGAGAAGGGCCTGTACATCTGAGGCTTAAAGAGAAATAAACGGTTTCAGTGAGATGAAACGATGAGAGTGTTTTGTGTTAATATTGAGAGACAGACACACATTGAGCCAAGCTGCAATTACAACTAGAGGAGCACAGAAGGTGAAGAGAAAGCGATGAGACCAGATCTGACATGATGAGGGTACAGGCAGTAGAGTTACTCAGGGGATTGAGGGAAAGGGTGGTGAAGGAGCTGTTACTCTACACGTGCACCATTAGTGATGTTTAGGCTGGCAGGCGAGTGAGTGATCTGAGATGAGCACCAGGCAGACAGGTGAGTGAGTGATTTGAGATTAGCACCAGGACCAGGCAGACATCAGCTACTCATTCAACCCAAACTTACCTGTCGTCTGCCCCTCTGACTAGAGAAACATTTGAGAGCAAATAGAAAGGTCAACAATAAAGTCAAGTATTTCTGTTATTAACAAATTGTTACCTGAATACAACTTGACTTTTTACTCACATTTCTCGACGTCAACTACCGCCTTGACCAGCTCCTCATCCGAAGGCTCCTCAGATGCCCTCGAGGAGGATGGAGCTGGTCCGAAGGGGGAGGCTGTCATCACATGATGAGAGAAGAAACAGGAAGTAAACAGTGCCCACAGGAAGTTCAATAAAGATGAATTAACTATCATTTATGCTGGACTTACCTGGAAATGCAGGCTTAGGGCCCACCATCTTCTTGACCTTGGCCTGCATTTCCAACAGAGACAGAGAACGCCGTCCAGAGACAAAGGCCGCAAGCGCTGAACCAAGAGGCCTGGAGGAGGAATAAATGACAACAATATACTTTCAGAATGAGACGACATTACAAACACTCACATGTCTTCAGGGAGGTCATCCAGCTCAGTAAAACACGTACTGTGATGCACTCTTGGCTCTCTGGCTTGCGGCCGGGACAGAGGCTGTGCTGCTGGAGCTGCTGGTTGAGGTGCCAGCAGCAGCCCTGGTCCTCTGTCTGTCTCTGCCTTTGATGTATTTGACGGCGTTCTCCATCTGCGTACCAGGTATCGGTGCCTTACTCCGCAGGTAGTTGACAAATCTGCACAAATCAGACAATTAGTCTTCTGATTCTTCTGATCAGCAACTTTATTATCATCAAAATGTTGCAACGACGTACCGGATCTTTGGCGCGTCCTCCGACTCGTACAGGCTCTGCAGCGTCTCAAACTTAAAGTCCCCGAAGCCAACAAGGGCCTGTCCCTCCTGGCCGGGCTGGAGGGACTTCCCCCGCGCCTCCTCAAACGCACGGTGGAACCTGACTGCCTCCACGAAGTCAGGGTACGCTGAGGAGTAGCGGGAGAAGGCGTCCTGCAAGTTCACAAAGGAGGTTAAAACTGTAATTTCTCTCATGTGTGTTATGGCATAAACGTGTACTGAAGGACTCACCTTGTTGGCCATCAGTGGGGACTGAGACGCTGTCCTCTCTCGCTCCTTCTGGTGGGAGGAGACCAGGTTGACGCAGTAGCCCACGTCGTTCTCCAAGAGCCAGTGGAAGGTCTGGCCCTGATAACGACCAAACTGCAGCTTCCACCGGCTCAGGACGAGGGCGGCGTTGGCAGGGTCGCCGCCCTCGGAGACGACGTGGGCCCTGGCCTCTGCCTCCACCTCCTCTGGCTCCTTGGACCGGTAGCCTTGGACCTGCCGAGGTCCAAGAGCCCGGGCCGCTGGCGAGGCCCTCAGCATGAGGGTCCCATTAGGGGCCCTCACAAATATTGGATGTTCCATCTAAACATGAAGTGGAACATTAGCAGTAAATACTTTAAGATCATAAAGAATAACAAATGATGATGGAGATCATGTAACACTTACATTCATCGTTTCTAGTTGAGATCTGTAATAAAACAGTTAATTGTTTAGTAAAGTAAAGTAAAGTTTTAACATATTTAAAAAGCTCCACTGTGTGACTGTCTACACAAAGCTCCAACAGTCAGAGCAGACTGGCTGATTATAAGTCAGTAACTCCGGGACTGTCAGCCACTAATAACAGCACTAATATGAGCACTAATATGTTATACAGTCATATGTAACAGCAGTTAATAAGCAGAATGTCGATAAAGTGTAATAAAATAGAAAGTATTGTACTCACGTCTCACTCTCTCCTGTGACTGAAAGAAGTGCAAGCTGCGTTGCGGGGATCCAAGATGGCCGCTCCAGATTCTGCAATTGAGACAATTGAGACAAATGCAGCCATCTGATTGGACGCAAAAGCGTGCCTCGCGTGATTGGTAGAACCAGAGGCAAGCAGGTAGAACCAGGGTGGGAGTGGCAACAGGCTCGACTGACAGGCGGAGAACCAAGTGTTCTTTGCTGCCACATGGTGGTGAGGCAGAGGATGTGGCAGCTGAAGAGAATTCAAGTGTCATCCTCTGCTCCTCCATCACTCTGCTCCTCCATCACTGTGTGGTACGCTGCAGCCAAGGACAAGGGCATCATCTGCTCTGCTGAGAGGGTGATTGGCTGCAATCTGCTGTCCCTCCAGGACTTGTTTGCTTCCAGAAGTCTGGAGCAAGAAAGATTGAAGAAGATCTCACCCTGGACACAACCTGTTGGAGTCTCTCCCCTCTGGCAGGAGGTCCATCAGGACCAAGACCTCACGCTCCATCAGGACCAAGACCTCACGCTCCATCAGGACCAAGACCTCACGCCACACCAACAGTTTTTTCCCGTCGGCAGTAGGGCTCATCAACCGGTCACTCCCCTGCACACTTCATATTAAACACTCATGCGTTAACATACACTTTAACATAAACACACATGTCTCTTCAACATACACTTACATTAACGTTATCTGTTTGTCTGAGCACTTTATTTTATACTTAATTTAATACCTATTGCACTGTTGTGCAAATTCCTCGTTTTAGTAAACATTCCTGGCAAATAAACGGTTTCTGATTCTGATTCTGGTGATTGTACAAAACTGTCTGTTATATAAGCCAGAAATACTTTTAATCACACAAATCTTGACAAATAATATGACTTAAAATGACCTTTGTCCTCATCCTCACCCCCCCATAGGTCTTTGCAGCACGTTCCTGTGAGAACGGAAAAGTTTCACCTTCTCTTCTTGTGGCAGCCAATCAGATCAGAGAAGTGTTGACGACCACCTATCTGTCGCACCTGGCGATCCAACGACAGCCATCAGGCCAAGAGCACCCCCTTTGTGCTGAAACGAGCCGGTCAGGTGACTGATGGACCTGCTGCAGTGAGCTTGGAGTTAAACAGTTAAAAGCCTGGGCTTCCGGTTCCGCCATTGAGACCATGACAGCTTAATTTTCGAGCTCCCCGACGGTTTTGTGAAATAACCCCAAAAAAACGGTAGTTTTGTCAAGCCCAGTGCAATTTATGTTTAGTAATGGAGAAAGGGGTTACTAGGTAGGACGACCACAAACATGATGGAACACGATCCCGAAATGGGACAAGACAGCCGAGGCAGCTCCCCGAGCCCACATGACGAGGATAGCTCCGAGGCTAGCCTACGAAGCATTCTTAATGAACTCCGGGACTTCAGAAAAGACAACAGGGTACAACTCACTGACATTAAACAAGAATTGAAGAGAGCAAATGACAGACTGGATGAGGCAGAGGGGAGAATAGATGAAACTGAGACCGCGCTTCAAGCAACGTCAACGCTAATTAAGCGGCTAATGCAGCGCCAAGCTAATCTGGAAGCCAGGCTAATAGACCAGGAGGGCCGAGCGCGTAGAGATAATTTAAGGATTTACGGAATACCCGAAGATAAAGAGGGCACCGACATGGCTGGCTTTCTGGATAACCTGCTAAAAAACGCACTCGACCTCCCCAGTGACAGAGATCTCAGAATAGAACGGGCACACCGAGCACTGGCACCAAAGCCCAACGGCCCGCAGGCAAAGCCCCGGTCGATAGTGGTCAAATTCGGGAGTTACCGAACGAAGGAGGAGGTGCTCCGGAGAGCGTGGCAGAAAAAAGAAGTCTCCTACGACAATGCTCGCTTCTACGTTGACCATGACTTCCCCCCCGAAGTGCTGAAGAAACGCGGTGAATACGCCGAAGCCAAGAAAGTCTTGAAAGAAAAACGAATCAAGTTCCAGACGCCGTACCCCGCAAGGATGCGAGTCTTCTACGATAATGGCACTCGGCTGTTCCAGGATGCTGCAGAAGCGACGAGAGATATGGCCTCACGAGGATTTCCAGTTACGGTGGTGAAATCCTCCGCTGCCCCGGACCAAGAGGAGATCCAGCGCCTGTCTACCTGGCAGGTGGCCGGGAGACAGCAAGACCGGAGTGACGACCAGGAACCCGGTGCAGCGGACGGCAGCACGCAACCCAACAAACCCCACCAGTCTCGATACAAGGATAAACTCCAGGGATTCAGAAGACGATCCCCCACGACAGGACATTGATGATTCTTCACAGAAATGCAGATAAGTTGTAATGGACCCCAGAGTGGTACTTATTTTAGTTATTTGCCCGGAGGACTGTCATGGCACGCTAAAAAACTACTCCTACAGTTATATTTTTGGTTAATTAAAACAGTCGGGTCTTGTTAATTAACTTGTTATCCATAGTTTTTTTTTTTTTTTTGTGGATTTTGGTTAACATGTGGCCACACTTTAGGGCCCCACCACTGACGCGACGTGGGACATTCCCTTATGGGGGCTTTGGCTTTCCAAAGTCCTCTAAGGCTCATTTGAAACGAGCCTCTACATCTGAAACAGCTGTTCTAAACCGTTTTGGTGATTTTCCGTTAAAAACTGTTTCACGTTCTGTTTCACGTTCTCTTTTAATGTTTGTTCTTTGGGAGAGATGTTTTCAATGTACAACTTTTATATGTATCGGGGATATTGGGAGAGGTTCCACCTGTGATTATCAATGGTTGAAACTATGAATAGGAACGCTCTTAAGGTTATTTCATTTAATGTGAAGGGAATCTTAAACCCAGCTAAGAGAAGTAAAATATTGTCAAAAATGAAAAAGGAAAAGGCAAATGTGGTGCTCTTACAAGAGACACACCTTACTCCATTAGAGCATGAAAAATTAAAGAGAATGGGGTTTTCAAGGGTATATGGTTCATCTTATAAATCAGGCCGTAGGAGAGGCGTAGCAATTTTAATATCACAAACAGTATCATTTGAACTACTTTCAAAAGTAACAGATAAGGAGGGGAGATATATAATAATCTCTGGAAAAATAGATGGTGTTACAATAACTTTATGTAACATTTATGCCCCCCCTGGAAGCGATTTTGGCTTCTACAGAAAGATATTTGATTTAATGATAGAGGCCCCAGGAATTGTCATATGTGGTGGAGATTGGAACATCCGTCTTAACCCAAAACTAGATTCTTCAAAAAATATGACCGCTACATCGCTGCATAGGAAAATTAGTGTTCTAATGACAGAACTGGGCATATTAGATCTATGGAGAGATATTTACCCATCAGGCCGTGACTACATTTTACTCATGCCCCCATGATACATACTCAAGGATAGACTATTTCTTTGTGCTAAAGAGAGATCGCCATAGAATGCATAGTTGTGATATTGGTAGTATTGATTTATCTGACCATGCACCTCTGTCCTGCACTGTGCATATTAGCGATAAAATAGGGAAAACATTGTGGAGGTTGAATACAAGTATCTTAAATAACCCGAAATTCAAGACCCAAATGAGAAAGGAAATACAATTGTTTCTGGAAGAAAATGATAACGGGGAGGTTGACTCAGCTATAGTATGGGATGCCTTAAAGGCAGTCATCAGAGGGAGAATTATATCTTTCTGTGCCCATGAAAAGAAAAAGAAACAATTACGACTACTAAACCTTAATAAAGAATTAAAGGATCTCGAGACACAACATAAAAGAGAACAAAAAACGAATTTGTTGACAGAAATTAAGAAAGTTAGGAATGAAATAAATCTATTATACTCGCAGGAAATTGAAAAAAAGATGATATTCACAAAACAAAAATTTTATGAGTCGGGCTCAAAATCAACAAAGCTCCTGGCAAGAAGGCTGCAAAAACAACGAGCGGATAGCACAATATACAAAATAAGAGATCCAATTTCTAAAACTATACACTATAAACAAGATGAATTGCAAAATGCCTTTAAAAAATACTACAAATCTCTATATACACAACCACAACTAGAGGGCGAGCAACAAATTAGCGAATTCCTCAATTCTCTCAATCTCCCTGTACTATCAGAAGAACAAAATCGGATATTAACAGCAGCGGTAACTGAGGCAGAACTAAACAGCGCCATCTCCAGACTTAAAGCCAATAAATCACCTGGTCCGGATGGCCTCCCTTCAGAGTGGTACAAGGCATTTCGATTTGAGCTAATACCAAGCCTCCTTAGGGCCTGCAATATAACTCTAAAAGATGCCAAGATGCCTCCATCTTGGAGCGAAGCAGTGATCTCTGTTATTCACAAAGAAGGAAAAGATAAACTAGACTGTGGATCTTATAGACCAATCTCAATGTTGAATGTCGACTACAAATTATATACAGCCATCCTGGCCAAAAGACTGGAACAGATACTTCCTCAAATTATACATAACGATCAGACTGGCTTTATCTCACAAAGACAAACCCACGATAACATCAGGCGATCGCTGCACGTACTAAACCACATCCAACAGAACAATCTTGAAGTCTACCTAGTCAGTCTGGATGCTGAGAAGGCCTTTGATTCAGTGAGCTGGCCTTTCTTATATAAAGTTCTTGAACGATTTGGCATGCACGACACTTTTATCAAAGGCATTCGTACACTATATGCTAAACCTTTGGCCTGGATAAAAATAAATGGACATCTCTCAGACACCATTATATTGGAGCGTGGAACGAGACAGGGATGCCCAATTTCTCCACTGCTTTTTGCCCTCTATATAGAGCCTCTTGCGCAATGGATAAGACAGACAGAAAGCATCAAAGGCATTTGTATAAATGGATCAGACCACAAAGTGGCCCTGTATGCTGATGATATCTTGATTTATTTAAATACCCCCTCTAACTCCTTTTTTGAATTAATGAACCTGTTAAAAACATTTGGTAGACATGCAGGATATAAATTAAACCTGCAAAAAACACAAATCTTGACCTTTAATTGTACACCTCCTAAACACATTAAAGATAAATTCCACCTTAACTGGGATCAGAAGTCCTTGAAATACCTAGGAATACACCTACCAAGAGATATCTCAACATTGGCAGAGATAAACTACACTCCCCTCTCAATAAAAATTAAAGAGGATATACATCGATGGAACTCTATTTCTTTCCTCGGATTAAGCCATAGAATTGAATCTGTAAAAATGAACATTCTCCCACGATATCTGTTCCTATTTCAAGCACTCCCTGTAGAAATTCCCCCGAAACAATTCTCTGAATTGGATAAAACCATTTCGAGATTTATCTGGCAAGGGAAAAAACCAAGGATTAGATTTAAAACTCTACAACTCCCAAAAGAAGAAGGAGGAATGGCTCTACCCAACTTTAAGGATTACTTCTATGCTGTCCAGATTAAACCCTTAATTAACATGTGTACCTCATCTTATTGTGCCAGGTGGAAAGATATTGAACTCTCTATTATGAATGACCCCCCAATTCAAGCAGTATTGGCCCACAAAAACCTGGGAAAATTTATAGACAATTTACAAAACCCATGGATCAAATTCAATTTAAAAATCTGGAACATGATAAGAGGAGAATATAAACTGGATCATAGACTACAAATACTTCAATGGTGTGCCTATGACCCGGGGTTTAGGCCAAATGAAATGGATCATAGATTTAAATCTTGGATCCCAAAAGGTATAACAATGTTCTACTCTCTGACAGAAAAAGGACAACTAAAGGACTTTGAACACCTAAGGAAAAAATATTGTCTTGAAAAATCTGATTTTTATAGATATCTCCAGATACGCAACCATTTTGAACATAACATTAGAAATACAATAGACCTTGATGAACCAATATTGAGAATATTTCTCGGTGCCTACCAAAACGAGCCAAATAAGGGTATTATCTCTAAATCCTACAAGGGCCTTATGACGAAAAAAACCCACACTGCAGTATATGTAAAAGAAAAATGGGAAAGAGATGGCAAGCTCTTAATATCAAATGAGGACTGGTTAGATGTGTGTAAATTCCAATGGAAATGTACCAATTCTCATATATGGCGGGAATTTGCATGGAAGTGTGTTATTCGTTTTTTTATTACACCAAAGCAGAAGGCACGCTTCACGGGAGGTGATGCCACATGTTGGAGACGGTGTGGGGCTCATGAAGCAAATCACTGGCACATATTTTGGGAGTGCCCTGTGATAAAGCCTTTCTGGGCAGAATTTCATAAAACATTAAAAGTCATACTTAACACCGACTTGCCCCTGGAATTTTCAACATTATTCTTAGGAAAATTTGATTTTCAAGCAGGGTGTCGAGATAAATACATGTTTGGCATTTTAATAACCGCTCGTAAAAAAGCCCTCACCAGACGGTGGCTACTTCCTGAGCCCCCCACAATACATGAATGGATAGATATAGTAAATGACATCTATGTTATGGAAAGGATCACCTTCTCCCTTCGCCTTCAGAGAAATATGTTTATTCAACTCTGGGACAAGTGGGTGAGATATGCAAAACCAATACGGACAGATTCTGTGGAGATAATGAATGAATGACCCTGTAATGCTGCTCTAGATTAGGAAACCTCTCTGACCTTTATCCCTCTCTCTCTCTCTAGTCCCCCCCCCTGTCTGATGTATTTCTCTGTTTACGTATACACTCTCCCAAAATGTACAATGTTAATTTGAAAAACTGGATGGTATATATTGAATACTACACTTGTGCTGATGTATACCTTGTAAATTAAGCTACTGTCCAAAAACAAAAATAAAAAATAATTAAAAAAAAACTGTAATTTCTCTCATGTGTGTTATGGCATAAACGTGTACTGAAGGACTCACCTTGTTGGCCATCAGTGGGGACTGAGACGCTGTCCTCTCTCGCTCCTTCTGGTGGGAGGAGACCAGGTTGACGCAGTAGCCCACGTCGTTCTCCAAGAGCCAGTGGAAGGTCTGGCCCTGATAACGACCAAACTGCAGCTTCCACCGGCTCAGGACGAGGGCGGCGTTGGCAGGGTCGCCGCCCTCGGAGACGACGTGGGCCCTGGCCTCTGCCTCCACCTCCTCTGGCTCCTTGGACCGGTAGCCTTGGACCTGCCGAGGTCCAAGAGCCCGGGCCGCTGGCGAGGCCCTCAGCATGAGGGTCCCATTAGGGGCCCTCACAAATATTGGATGTTCCATCTAAACATGAAGTGGAACATTAGCAGTAAATACTTTAAGATCATAAAGAATAACAAATGATGATGGAGATCATGTAACACTTACATTCATCGTTTCTAGTTGAGATCTGTAATAAAACAGTTAATTGTTTAGTAAAGTAAAGTAAAGTTTTAACATATTTAAAAAGCTCCACTGTGTGACTGTCTACACAAAGCTCCAACAGTCAGAGCAGACTGGCTGATTATAAGTCAGTAACTCCGGGACTGTCAGCCACTAATAACAGCACTAATATGAGCACTAATATGTTATACAGTCATATGTAACAGCAGTTAATAAGCAGAATGTCGATAAAGTGTAATAAAATAGAAAGTATTGTACTCACGTCTCACTCTCTCCTGTGACTGAAAGAAGTGCAAGCTGCGTTGCGGGGATCCAAGATGGCCGCTCCAGATTCTGCAATTGAGACAATTGAGACAAATGCAGCCATCTGATTGGACGCAAAAGCGTGCCTCGCGTGATTGGTAGAACCAGAGGCAAGCAGGTAGAACCAGGGTGGGAGTGGCAACAGGCTCGACTGACAGGCGGAGAACCAAGTGTTCTTTGCTGCCACATGGTGGTGAGGCAGAGGATGTGGCAGCTGAAGAGAATTCAAGTGTCATCCTCTGCTCCTCCATCACTCTGCTCCTCCATCACTGTGTGGTACGCTGCAGCCAAGGACAAGGGCATCATCTGCTCTGCTGAGAGGGTGATTGGCTGCAATCTGCTGTCCCTCCAGGACTTGTTTGCTTCCAGAAGTCTGGAGCAAGAAAGATTGAAGAAGATCTCACCCTGGACACAACCTGTTGGAGTCTCTCCCCTCTGGCAGGAGGTCCATCAGGACCAAGACCTCACGCTCCATCAGGACCAAGACCTCACGCCACACCAACAGTTTTTTCCCGTCGGCAGTAGGGCTCATCAACCGGTCACTCCCCTGCACACTTCATATTAAACACTCATGCGTTAACATACACTTTAACATAAACACACATGTCTCTTCAACATACACTTACATTAACGTTATCTGTTTGTCTGAGCACTTTATTTTATACTTAATTTAATACCTATTGCACTGTTGTGCAAATTCCTCGTTCTAGTAAACATTCCTGGCAAATAAACGGTTTCTGATTCTGATTCTGGTGATTGTACAAAACTGTCTGTTATATAAGCCAGAAATACTTTTAATCACACAAATCTTGACAAATAATATGACTTAAAATGACCTTTGTCCTCATCCTCACCCCCCCATAGGTCTTTGCAGCACGTTCCTGTGAGAACGGAAAAGTTTCACCTTCTCTTCTTGTGGCAGCCAATCAGATCAGAGAAGTGTTGACGACCACCTATCTGTCGCACCTGGCGATCCAACGACAGCCATCAGGCCAAGAGCACCCCCTTTGTGCTGAAACGAGCCGGTCAGGTGACTGATGGACCTGCTGCAGTGAGCTTGGAGTTAAAAAGTTAAAAGCCTGAGACTTTTATAACAGACTTATTCATCTATAAATGTACTTTTTGTTTGAGATAATACTTGTTTATTTCAACTGCAGCCAAAGAGATCCCACAGTTATTCCAATAAAAGCCTTTTGAGTCATCAAGGTGTTGTCTTTGAAATGTGGAACAGAAGGAGAAAAAGATTTTCTGAGTGTTCGAATATTTATTACACACATATTGACACACTCTATATAAACAAGATCACACTTTGTAAAAGCACACACACATCACACTTTAAATAAACACACACATAACACATATATACATATAACTATATATATATAAACTGATATATACCTCAGTGACATTTGTTCCTCTTGTCTCTGGCCTGGGCGTTCCTCTTGTCCATCTCCCTCCTCTTCCTCTGGCTGCTGGTGACCCCCCCCCTCTTCTCCGTGAGCCACTGCTCCACTGTTCTGCCGAGTGGGTCTGAGCTCTGGCAGAAGCTCTCCCTGGCTGAGCCGAGGACCGAGTGTCCGGTGGCTCTGGTCCTCCTCTCTCCACACCTGGGACAGGTCCGTGATTTTGGCAGGGGCAACGTACCAGTTAGCATTAGCTTTTGCTTTTGCTTCAGCCGCCAAATGGTGGTCCTGGGCACCCCCCTGTCCTTCAGCCAGTCCCCCAGAGTCTCCCCATCCTCTGCTGTGGCTGCACAGTAAACAGCCCCCTTGTATGGGAAGTGTTCAGGGGTCTGCACAGACTCCCCACAGTGAGGACAGGAGGGGGGGGCGTTTCTGGAGACGCAAGGTCTTATTAGACCTCTCCAGCTGGGGAGTGGAGCAGGACCTGCTCTGGCTGGAGGTCCCTGGTGCGTCGGAGTCGGAGGATGAGTCCTGGAGAGGAAGACAGGGCCTTCTTTGGCTGGAGGTCGCTGGTGCGTCGGAGTCGGAGGATGAGTCCTGGAGAGGAGGAGGAGGAGGAGGAGGAGGAAGGGAGCAGGGCCTGCTTTGGCTGGAGGTGCCAGGCGGCTGGTCTATGTCAGCGCCCTTTGGAGGGGGAGGAGGGGAGCAGGATGGCGGCTGGTCCGAGTCCGAGTCCTGGAGTGGAGGAGGGGAGCAGGATGGCGGCCGGTCCGAGTCCGAGTCCTGGACCCAATCCCTGCAAGCAATAAGAAGGATACAAATATTATTTATTTGACTACAAATGACCATCTGCTCCTCAACAGTCCTATATTGGAGTAGATATAATTAAAGTTAGTTGTTCACCTTTCATCCTGGCTCTGCTGCCGGTCCATCCTGCTGTGTGACTGCCGAGAAGGTTGAGAGGCCAAACCTCCTCACTTATCACCTAACCACACCCACCCCTCCCACGTCACCTCTCCCCCTCCTCCCTCCTCTTCTCCTGCAGCCAGTCTTTGACACTTTTGCCATCTGAGCTACTCTGACAAATGTGGGACATAGTCTTGGACTTTGGGCTGTAGAAGCGGCTGTGACCAAATTCTTTGGTCTTCGGCTGCTTGCAGAGGCTGCAAATGCAGGTGAAAGGCTTCTTTGTTTTGAAGTCCTTTCCCTGTCTCTCTGCCTCCTGCCTCCTCTTGTCCAGCTGCTTCCGCTGCCACAGCGTCGTCTTTGGCAGCTGAGGAGGAGGAGGAGGAAGAGGAGGCCCGCTGGCCTCCACTGCGGGGAGATGTGGAGCGGCAGCCTCAGCAGCCTCAGCAGCCTCAGCAGCCTCAGCAGCCTCAGCAGCCTCAGCAGCCTCGGTCCTGTGGCCAGCAGCTGCTGGTGGGTCCGGGGTCTGGGAGCAACCTGGAAGGGGCTGGTCCAGGGGGAGGTCTTGTGGCCTCACTCTTGGTGGAGCCATGGGCTCTGGTGCCACCAGAGGGGCGCTGGTGGGTGGGACAGTCGCCTGGAGGGCATGACCCTCCTGGGTCCCCTTCCTCCTGTTGTACCTAGAGTTCATACAGGTTTAAAACCTTGCAGATGTAACTGTTGTACAGTAATGAGCTTCTTAGTTTAGTGTGATACTCACCACTGGGTGAGCGTCCTCTGATTGATCTCGTAGAGCTGTAGCTTCTCTCTGACGGTCGGGTTGTCCAGCACGCTGTCTCTGATGGCGCAGTAGCTCCTGAGGATCAGAGACCAGCGGCTGATCCGAGCTCCTGCCAGAGAGCAGCTCTGTGGATGGAGGCGACACAGCAGGATGCAGACGGCCTCCACCAGCCTGCTGGCGTCGGGCCTCGTGGAGGGGCCGCTGCCCTGACTGTGGAGACAGCTGCAGAGAAACAGGAAGTCAGAGGAGCCCCTGAACACGGATACATTTTACAAGCAGACCCTAATATTGCTTACCGCCTCATGCTCTCCAGTCCCACAGTGGTGTCGGTGGGTGCGTGGGTGGCAGACTTGGTCTTCTTGAACCTCCCCTTAGTGAGATGGTCCCTGTGACGTGGGGGGTAGTTCACAGGGCCCTTGTCTCCCTCGGGGAGTTTCTCCCACAAGGCCAAGAGCTGCGCCTCACGCCGCACTGTGACCCGACCCGACACCCGCAGCTCCACCAGGCACTCTGCCAGGTTCTGTACGTGCTGGTACCCCGAGGTGCCAGCTGGGCCCACGCACTCCTACAGAGGGCAAAAGAACAAGGTCCTTTATTCATCATGCGGCTTTGAGGACGGAGGTGATGTAGAAAGGTGCAATGAGAACGTACCTCCTCCGCGGCGTCCTGGAGGTCGGCTGGCGGTCGGGGGGGCTGTGAGGCGTCGGGCTGGAGGTCTGTCCCAGGAAGCGGGAGATCCTCAAAGCCCTCCGTGCACCCTTCCCCCTGATCCTCCAAGTCCTCCTCGGTCTCCTGCCCCGGCTCCTGCTCCTGGTCCTGCTCTGTCTCCTCCTCCTCGGTCTCCTCGTCTGGGACGTCGGGGTCCTCCGGCAGCGGCTGCAGCACCCGGCCGGTCTGGGAGAACAGGTAGTTGACCCCAATCAACTCCCCTGTGGCGGCACAGAAGAAGAAAACCAAGTTAAGGACACAGTCAAAGGTACTGGCACCTCCCGGAGCTTCTCCCTCAGCAGGTACCTGTGTACTCCCGGGTCCGGGTGTAGCTGTGAAGCAGCCTCTTTCCGTACATCCTTAGGGCCAGCTCGTTGGTAGAGTGCAGGTCCTGGCTGCTGTAGCTGCGCTGCTGCTGCTGGCTGCCCCCCCCCTCCACCGAGGCACGACCGCGGTCCTCGTTCCACCTCGTCAGGCCCTCCAGCAGGTACAGCTGGAAGTGCATGGCATTGGCACTGGTGCCTGGAACGTGACAGAAGAGCGAGGTGAGAGGAGGGAGGCGAGAAGACACTCTAATATTGACTTGTGTTCCCAGGCTTCAGACACTCACCAGGGATGAACCTGTTGAGGTGGAGGTGAAAGGACTCCAAGGACGTGGAGCCTCGGGAGCAGCGGTACACCGGCAGGCTCACTCCTCCCCGGGTCAGCCGGCCCGTCCTGGTGTACAGCTGCAGCCCCGGTGGGTCCTGGATGCACTGCAGGTGGCGGCGCTGGGTGCTCCAGATGCCCTCCACCCTCCCCTGGTCCAGCAGCAGGATGCCCATGGTGTCCGTGGCCGCCTCGTAGTGGTCCAGGGCCTCCTGGATGAAACGCTCGGTCTCCTGTGCCCCACGTGTGCGGCGGCGACAGTGCCGAGCCATCTCCTTGGCGGAGACCTGGCTCCAGGACCCGGGTCTCTCTGCCTCCATGGCGCTCTTCAGCAGGGCCACGTCCTCCGGGTCCCACACAGAGATGCAGATGGACAGGCGGCGCATGAAGCTGGCATAGAGGCTGTGGCTCTCGGTGGTGACCATGGCCGCCAGCCTGCGCACAAAGTGCCAGATGTCCAGCCGGACCACGAGCTGGGTCCACTCTGGGAACGCAGCGGCTGCTGCTGAACCCCCAGTCATGGAGCAGCAGTCCCGGTCCACGTACAGGAGCACAGGTGGCTCCTCCCCGGCCAGCTGGTACCGCCTGACCAGCCCAGAGGTCATCTGCTGCAGCCCGGAGCCCTCGGCTGCAGTGAGGACCGACATGAGCACCTGGCCGTGCTCGTTGCCCACGTTGGTCACCCACTGGGCCGTCCCTGCCGCGTGGCCGGCCAGCTTCCTGGTGATCTACACAAGCAGAAGGACTTTATATTCATCCTGAGGGGGAATCGGATCGCTCTCGTTCTAAAAGATATCAGAGCGTGTACCGTACTAAAATAAACAACCGCCGTGCACATTCTGAATGACTTGAGTTAAAATGTCTGAACATTCTACCTTCTTCGTCGAGTCCATTTTTAAGATGGAGCCAAAGATGGAGGTCACCTTGGCTCTCATCTCCCCCAGACGGCTGAAGCTGTCGCTGGCATACGCGGAGAGGATCCACTGGCTGGTGGGGACCGGCTCCATCTCTGGGAGGGCTAGAGGAGGCGGCGGAATAGTCACGCCCGGTACCTTGAACCTCCTGTAGACATCCAAGTAGCACGCGCATCTCTTCATCCAGGCCTTCGTGTGCTGCTCCACCAGGTAGGAGCGCAGTCCGCTGGAACTGTTGCCCAGCGTCCGGCCGCTCATCTGGTCGATGACCATCTTGTCACACGACAGCCTGCAGAGACAGAAAGACAAAACAGGTTGAGTTGTAAGCTTTTATGAAACCACCGACTAAACTAAAAGATAAACTCTCTCTGCTCCTCAGGGAGAAGATCAAGATGTGTGCTGTGACAGCTGAACTTTGACAGCTGAACTTTGACAGCTGAACTGAAGTAACCCTGACCCTTGAACAAAGGCAGCACGCAGTGAATGAAGTGTGAGGCCTTTGTTGTGAGCTTTGAGAGGTGTGAAGAGCTGACGTGTGACGAGCTGATGGGGCTATCAGGGTCCTCACTGCCCTTCCCCTACTCACCCCCCTCCTCACTTCCCCTCCTCCAGAGTTCAAAGTCCCCTTATTAAGGTCAAAGCCTTTGATAAGATAAGATAAGATTTTTAAATCCTTTATTTGTCCCGCAGTGGGGAAATTGCCGGATTACAGCAGCAAGAGAAATAAAAAAGTAATATGAATACACAGTAAAACTGTAATAAAACAGTAAAGAATCTACAATAGCAGTATTATATATACAGATACAATAAAAAATGTATTCAAAATGTATTTATTATTATTAAGTGTGATGTACCTGTATTTGAGCACCGCTGGAAACGACATCCTGTTCCCCGCTTCCAGCTGGGCCATGATGCTCATGGACCAGGACGCCAACTTCTTCCCACAGCGGTGACACTCCAGGTACTCGGTGCCCATAAAATACCATCCGTCTCTGTCCAGGACCCTGCGGACGGTCTTGTAGAGACCACATCCGGTCATTTTATGGGCACAGACTGGGCAGCTGAAGGTGCACTGCCACATCTTATAGGGTACCCAGAGAAAGAACGGCCGCTGGAAGAAGGCATCGAGCGAGGCCGGAGGCTGGCGGTACACCCGGCGAGGGCCAGGAGGGTAAACCAGGTCTGCAGCTCGTCTTTGAGCACAGGCTTCCCTCTGTGGCCCCTGGTGAACAGAGCCTGGCTCACCCACGCGTGCTGCGCCCTGGGGAGTGAGCTCCTCCAGCCCTCTGGGAGAGGAACCTGTAGCACACACACACACATAGAAACCACGTTAACAGACAACGCAACTTACAATATCACATCTGCAATATGTCTTTACATTCCATCAGAGCACTGACCTCAGCTGGGAGACGTGCTGTCGCAGCAGGTCGTCTCTTCTGGACCAGAGCAGGAGGAGCAGCTGGAGCTACAGCAGCAGGAGCTACGTCATGATGGTAAAAAGAAAAACAACTCACTTCATGCTTTCCTTTGTGCCTCCTGTTAAATATGCAATAAAGACACATGAAATAGGATTGTGGGGTAATCACCTGAAGGAAGGGAAAGCTCAACTTCAGCAGCTGCTTCCAGCATCTCTGTCTCGTCCTCTGAGGGGAAATCTGTAACACAGAGAACCATCAGGACTGAGCTCATCTGAACCATGAGAGACCCGCAGAGCAGCTGGTCTCCTGGATGAAGACCCGTACCTCTGAGAACACGACTCCTTTTGAACCTCTTCTGTGGGGAAGATGGAGAGGCCCTGGGGGCGGAGGAGGCGGCCTGTCGAGGTCGCTGCAGCAGACGTTGAGTAGGCTGCCTTCTTCTTCTTCTGGTCCCTCTCCAGCACGTCCCTCTTCAGGTGGGCCGTGCTGGAGCCCCTTGCATGAATGCGGGCTCCCCTGAGCCACACCCTGTAGCTGTGGAGAGGGACGAAGCCTCGTTAGCTGACAACAGGAAACGCTTCTCAGTGACGTTTGGATCACGACTCGCTCTGTGACTCACCTCTGCACTTCAGCGTCTGCAGACTCGTAAAATTCCCGGTAGGTGAGTGCAGCGTGGTCTCCGAATGCCACCCGCCTGCTGTCCTGCACTCCCTCGGAGGAGGAGGAGCCGTCAGACGCCATCCTCTGCCTTACCGCCGCGATCAGGTCGGGGAACAGCCGGGCGTACTGCCACAGAGCGTCCTTATTTTGCATCAAGGCGGTGGTGCTGTCGTCCCCCGACTTGCGCTCCTTCATGTGAGCCGCCACGATCATCAGCAGGTAGCCCACGTCGTTGCTTGCCAGCCAGTTGAAGGTCTGCCCCCTATACAGCCCAAACTGGATCTCATGGCGGCTGTGGACCAGCTTGGTGTCACTGCAGTCCCCTCCACCGCCAGCGACCCGGTCCCTGGCGTCCTTCATGACAGCCGGCTGGTTCTTGGGCCGGCCCAAACGAGCTCGCTCCTGCTGTCGGGAGACGTCCTCGGCCTCATCAGAGGCTTTGAGCAACAGGTCGTTGGACGCAGTCCTCTTGAACAGTGGCATGTAGTCCATCTGTTCAGAGAAGAGACAGGAGGAGGACACGATCAGCCCTGTGGCAACACAGTAGAAATACATGCTAACACAGCAGTAATACATCATCATGCAGCATTCTGCTGTGGTCATAACCATAATAATCACAACCACACAGGAGGAAATAATCACAACGTATAATTACAACATAAACACACTGTTTTGTATCTGAATCGCCTGATTTTATTCTGATAACACTCTGTTAACTTTCCTGTAAAGCATTTAAATAATGCACATATTACTGGTTGAAGGATTTAAATAATGTCCATATTACTCTTTTATTTTATTGCGTGCGACGTGTAATTAATGTACATACTACTCGGGTATTTTTACTGCGCGAGACATGTAATTAATGTACTTATTACTCGGGTATTTTTACTGCGCGAGAAATTTAGATAATGTACATATTACTGTTATTTTACTGCGTGAGGGATTTAAATAATGGAGACAGTAAAGTGTCAAAGTATTCTCCGGTAAATGTGGAGGGCGTTACGTTCATACAGTGTGAGAGTGTCTCCTTACCGTTCGAGTTGTTAGTCAAATAAATATTTGAAAAGACGGTAAAGTTGAAACGAGTTTTCTCCTGTGAAATTCAAATTCGTGAAGCGTTTCTACATTTTAATATGCCCGAGCTGAATTCCCGGCGTTCCTAGCCGGATCTTGCAGCTGCAGTCGCAATGCTGGACTACATGAGGTCATTGGACAGCCTAAACTTCATTCTCCATCCTCCTACTCATAATATTAATAATTTATGTCATATTCATTGAATGTGCTTTAACTTCATTGCATTTAATTAAATTAAATTGAACTGAAGTGAACTGAACTGAAGCATACTCCTGAACTGAAGGGTACTCGGAGTTTGGGGGCGTGTCTTAGGAACACAGGGATACTCGGAATTTGCACCGGCCCGTAAATGAGGCGGAGTTCCGAGAACAAGTGGGTCAAATAGTAGGCATCACCTTTGGGGTCAATGTGCTTGCTAAGGCAGCGCATATAATAAATTGGAAACGATACAGAGAAGATTAGCATGGCCCCTGCGAAAGGATGATTCGTGAAGCGTTTCTACATTTTAATATGCCCGAGCTGAATTCCCGGCGTTCCTAGCCGGATCTTCCAGCTGCAGTCGCAATGCTGGACTACATGAGGTCATTGGACAGCCTAAACTTCATTCTCCATCCTCCTACTCATAATATTAATAATTTATGTCATATTCATTGAATGTGCTGTAACTTCGTTGAATTTAATTATATTGAATCCTGCGAAAGGATGACACGCAAATTCGTGAAGCGTTTCTACATTTTAATATGCCGAGCTGAATTCCCGGCGTTCCTAGCCGGATCTTGCAGCTGCAGTCGCAATGCTGGACTACATGAGGTCATTGGACAGCCTAAACTTCATTCTCCATCCTCCTACTCATAATATTAATAATTTATGTCATATTCATTGAATGTGCTGTAACTTCGTTGAATTTAATTATATTGAATCCTGCGAAAGGATGACACGCAAATTCGTGAAGCGTTTCTACATTTTAATATGCCGAGCTGAATTCCCGGCGTTCCTAGCCGGATCTTGCAGCTGCAGTCGCAATGCTGGGCTACATGAGGTCATTGGACAGCCTGTACTTCATTCTCCATCCTCCTACTCATAATATTAATAATTTATGTCATATTCATTGAATGTGCTTTAACTTCATTGCATTTAATTAAATTAAATTGAACTGAATTGAACTGAACTGAAGCATACTCCTGAACTGAAGGGTACTCGGAGTTTGGGGGCGTGTCTTAGGAACACAGGGATACTCGGAATTTGCACCGGCCCATAAATGAGGCGGAGTTCCGAGAACAAGTGGGTCAAATAGTAGGCATCACCTTTGGGGTCAATGTGCTTGCTAAGGCAGCGCATATAATAAATTGGAAACGATACAGAGAAGATTAGCATGGCCCCTGCGAAAGGATGACACGCAAATTCGTGAAGCGTTTCTACATTTTAATATGCCCGAGCTGAATTCCCAGCGTTCCTAGCCGGATCTTGCAGCTGCAGTCGCAATGCTGGGCTACATGAGGTCATTGGACAGCCTGAACTTCATTCTCCATCCTCCTACTCATAATATTAATAATTTATGTCATATTCATTGAATGTGCTGTAACTTCGTTGAATTTAATTATATTGAATCCTGCGAAAGGATGACACGCAAATTCGTGAAGCGTTTCTACATTTTAATATGCCAAGCTGAATTCCCGGCGTTCCTAGCCGGATCTTGCAGCTGCAGTCGCAATGCTGGACTACATGAGGTCATTGGACAGCCTAAACTTCATTCTCCATCCTCCTACTCATAATATTAATAATTTATGTCATATTCATTGAATGTGCTGTAACTTCGTTGAATTTAATTATATTGAATCCTGCGAAAGGATGACAAACAAATTCGTGAAGCGTTTCTACATTTTAATATGCCCGAGCTGAATTCCCGGCGTTCCTAGCCGGATCTTGCAGCTGCAGTCGCAATGCTGGGCTACATGAGGTCATTGGACAGCCTGAACTTCATTCTCCATCCTCCTACTCATAATATTAATAATTTATGTCATATTCATTGAATGTGCTTTAACTTCATTGCATTTAATTAAATTAAATTGAACTGAATTGAACTGAACTGAAGCATACTCCTGAACTGAAGGGTACTCGGAGTTTGGGGGCGTGTCTTAGGAACACAGGGATACTCGGAATTTGCACCGGCCCATAAATGAGGCGGAGTTCCGAGAACAAGTGGGTCAAATAGTAGGCATCACCTTTGGGGTCAATGTGCTTGCTAAGGCAGCGCATATAATAAATTGGAAACGATACAGAGAAGATTAGCATGGCCCCTCGCAGGCTCCCTGAAACCATTCTTTTGTCTCACCTTCTACGAGCCAATCACGCTAGCAGAGCTTTTGCCGTCCAATCAGATGGCTCGTTTGTCTCACCTCCCGAACCTGTCCGGAAAGTCCCGAGTCTCCCTCAGTCTCCGCCATCTTGGATCCCCGCTACAGCGGACCACACTTCATCAGTCACCGGAGAAACAGAGACGTGAGGCGTGAGTACAATACGAGTCCATTTTATTACACTTTATCAACGTCGTGCTTATGAACTGCTGTTACATATGACTGTGTAACATATTAGTGCTCATATTAGTGCTGTTATTAGTGGCTGACAGTCCCGGAGTTACTTCTAATCAGCCAGTCTGCTCTGACTGGTGGAGCTTTGTGTAGACAGTCACACGGTGGAGCTTTTTAAATATGTTAAAACTTTACTTTGCTTTACTAAAAACTTATAACGACACTCTATTTATTATAACTCTGTGTTAACCAGCTGACGTCGCTGCTGTTTAAACCTGTTGTTCACGTGTTACTGACGTGTTGTTGTTGACGTGTTGCTCCTGCAGCGCTGAGCTGATAACACACTGCTGTCTGTTCAATGCTCTTTATTATATATTATATATTATTATAGTATATAGAGGTTTGTGTAGACCAGGGGTGGGCAAACTTTTTGGCTCAGGGGCCACATTGAATTAAAAAATTTGACAGACGGGCCGGGCCAGTATCAGATGGATGGAGATTTTACAACTCTAAAACTGTTGTAGTACAAACCCTGTCTCCGGCGACAGAAAGTGATTCATATTACTGTAATTCTTCTAAAGTTAACGCTTTACGACATAATTAAAAAGGATTCTGACCGCTAAGAAGTGGAGCTTTTGTCAGTGGGATCAGTGGGGGAGGGGTGGAATTGCAAGTGTTGTGTGTGCGCTCTAGTTCAGCAGAACACGGCAGGCAGCGGTCCCCACGGCACGTAAAAACTGCTGTAACGCCTCTCTGTTCCCGACTTGATTTTCCCAAAGCACAATGATGGCAACAGACCAGCATCAATGTTTCTTCATGCTTATTTATTGCACAGCGCTCTTTTAGGCTTTTCGTGTGTGTGTTCTTCTGCAGCAGAGCCGTGTGCGCAGCAGAAGGCATTACAGCGTCTTTCTGCTGCAGCAGAACACACACGAAAAGCCTAAAAGAGCGCTGAACTTTTTTTAAATATATTTTTTTAATGTTATAATAATTATAATACTCGGCGGGCCGTATATTAATACTCGGCGGGCCGTATCCGGCCCGCGGGCCGTAGTTTGCCCACCTCTGGAGTAGACAGTCACACAGTGGAGCTTTGTTGTTAACATGTTCAAACTTGACTTTACTAAAAACTTATAACAACAGTATTTATTCTGACTGTTAGCAGCTAACGTTGCTGCTGTTTAAACCTGTTGTTCACGTGTTGCTCTGCTGCTGCTGCCCTCTGAGCTGTCTGTTCAATACACTGTTATATATTATATATTACATATTACATTCCTATATATATTGTGTTATTATTGAACATTCATGAGTGACTTACTGCGCGTTCGTCAGTGGAAACACTGAAGACGAGTGGAGGGGTTACATCATACACACATATATATATATATATATATGTATATATATATACATATATGTATATATATATGTTTCTTATTCCTTTGTATTTATTTATTTACTATTCATTATTTATTTTATGTTTGTTTTTATTTCAATAAAAGTCTTGCAATCTGAACTTTGTTTGAAGCTTTATTATTTCTTCTATGATTTTAAAGACAAGCTCTCCACATTATGATAGAAATGGTGACATGAGAATAACAATAAATAACTGAACATGGACCATGAAGCTCAGGATGTCCAGCTGCTGTCTGAAGACCTCATGTGGTCCAGCATCAGGGGACCAGGACAGATGTGCAGCTTCATACAGCTGTGAATGAGAATGACGATAAATAACTGAACATGGACTATGAAGGTCTCCAACGGTGAGACTCTCTACAAATATGAATGTGTCCTCTCTTAAATATCGGCCCTATATTAACCCACGCTTTTCTCTCCACGACTCTTTCAGCTGCCTCCTCGGCGGTCCCTCGTCCTCGAGGACTACGTGAACATCCAGGAGGCAGTGCTGGCCACGAGGCTGACGGCTCAGACGGAGATCCAGCTGTTTGAGCTGAAGCACCCTGACCCAGTGGTGAGTTCAACATGGAGCTGTTGTTTTATAATCTGTGATTTCATGTTTGATGAAGAGTCTCCAGGTTCTCTCGGCGCCAGAAGGCTGAAGGGAGGTCTGTGCGGCGTCGTCCCTGCAGCAGCTGTTGCCGTCCAGGACGGCTCCTCCTCCGAGGGAGTGCAGGACAGCAGGGTGGGATTCGGGGACCGCGCTGGACTCTCTACCGGGAGTCTTCAGACGCTGTAGTGCAGAGGCGAGTCGTGATCCAAACGTCACTGAGAAGCGTTTCCTGTTGTCGTCTAACGAGGCTTCGTCCCTCTCCACAGCTACAGGGTGTGGCTCAGGAGAGCCCGCATTACTTCAAAGGGCTCCAGCACGGCCCACCTGAAGAGGGACGTGCTGGAGAGCGACCAGAAGAAGAAGAAGAAGCCTACTCAACGTCTGCTGCAGCGACCTCGACAGGCCGCCTCCTCCGCCCCCAGGGCCTCCTCGTCTTCCTCGGGGCCTTCACATGCCAAACGGAGTAGGGTTCTCAAAGGTAAAGACATATTGCAGATGTGATATTGTAAGTTGTGTTGTCTGTTAATGTGGTTTCTATGTGTGTGTGTGTGTGCTACAGGTTCCTCTCCCAGAGGGCTGGAGGAGCTCACTCTCCAGGGTGCAGCACCCGTGGGTGAGCCAGGCTCTGTTCACCAGGGGCCACAGAGGGAAGCCTGTGCTCAACACCGAGCTGCAGACCTGGTTTACCCTCCTGGCCCTCGCCGGGTGTACCGCCAGCCTCCGGCCTCGCTCCACGCCTTCTTCCAGCGGCCGTTCTTCCTCTGGTACCCTACAAGATGTGGCAGTGCCCCATCAGCTGCCCAGTCTGGACTCATCACATGACCGGATGTGGTCTGAACAAGACCGTCCGCAGGGTCCTGGACAGAGACGGGTGGTACTTTATGGGCACCGAGTACCTGGAGTGTCACCGCTGTGGGAAGAAGTTGGCGTCCTGGTCCATGAGCATCATGGCCCAGCTGGGAGCGGGGAACAGGATGTCGTTTCCAGCGGTGCTCAAATACAGGTACATCACACTTAATAATAATAAATACATTTTGAATACATTTTTTATTGTATCTGTATATATAATACTGCTATTGTAGATTCTTTACTGTTTTATTACGGTTTTACTGTGTATTCATATTACTTCTTTATTTCTCTTGCTGCTGTAATCCGGCAATTTCCCCACTGCGGGACAAATAAAGGATTTAAAAACCTTATCTTATCTTAAGGCTTTGACCTTAATAAGGGGACTTTGAACTCTGGGGGAGGGGAGGTGGGGAGGTGAGGAGGGGGGAGGAGCCTGATGGCCCCATCAGCTCTTCACAGCTCTCAAAGCTCACAACAAAGGCCTCACACTTCATTCACTCTGTGCTGCCTTTGTTCAAGGGTCAGGGTTCCTTCAGTTCAGCTGACAAAGTTCAGTGTGATGTGCGTGTTTGTATAAGTGTGTAAAAAACTATATCGTAAAAAAATCCTCAAATGTATTCAGAATTAAATCATAATCAAATCAAAAAGCAGCAATAAGGAACGCTTGATGAATTTGCGTGTCATCCCAGAGCAGACCTGGGCATCTTACGGCCCGCGGCTCTCCCAGTCCGGCCTGGTGAGGTCCATCAAAAATGACAAATAAATAAATAAGATGCACGGCAAAAATGAAAATGGTAACTTCTTTGTATCGTTCTAATTTTAGTATATGTGCTATCGATCTTCTCTGTTTCTGAAATTCTTAAAAAAACATTTTTATTGGACTTTCCCTAGAGGGGCCATGCCAATCTTCTCTGTGTCGTTCTAATTTTAGTATATGTGCTATCGATCTTCTCTGTTTCTGAAATTCTTTAAAAACATTTTTATTGGACTTTCCCTAGAGGGGCCATGCCAATCTTCTCTGTGTCGTTCTAATTTTAGTATATGTGCTATCGATCTTCTCTGTTTCTGAAATTCTTTTTTTATTTTTATTGGACTTTCCCTAGAGGGGCCATGCCAATCTTCTCTGTGTCGTTCTAATTTTAGTATATGTGCTATCGATCTTCTCTGTTTCTGAAATTCTTTAAAAACATTTTTATTGGACTTTCCCAAGAGGGGCCATGCCAATCTTCTCTGTGTCGTTCTAATTTTAGTATATGTGCTATCGATCTTCTCTGTTTCTGAAATTCTTCAAAAACATTTTTATTGGACTTTCCCAAGAGGGGCCATGCCAATCTTCTCTTTGTCGTTCTAATTTTATTATATGTGCTATCGATCTTCTCTGTTTCTGAAATTCTTTAAAAACATTTTTATTGGACTTTCCCTAGAGGGGCCATGCCAATCTTCTCTGTGTCGTTCTAATTTTAGTATATGTGCTATCGATCTTCTCTGTTTCTGAAATTCTTAAAAAAACATTTTTTTGGACTTTCCCTAGAGGGGCCATGCCAATCTTCTCTGTGTCGTTCTAATTTTAGTATATGTGCTATCGATCTTCTCTGTTTCTGAAATTCTTTTTTTTTTTTTATTGGACTTTCCCTAGAGGGGCCATGCCAATCTTCTCTGTGTCGTTCTAATTTTAGTATATGTGCTATCGATCTTCTCTGTTTCTGAAATTCTTAAAAAAACATTTTTTTGGACTTTCCCTAGAGGGGCCATGCCAATCTTCTCTGTGTCGTTCTAATTTTAGTATATGTGCTATCGATCTTCTCTGTTTCTGAAATTCTTTTTTTTTTATTGGACTTTCCCTAGAGTGGCCATGCCAATCTTCTCTGTGTCGTTCTAATTTTAGTATATGTGCTATCGATCTTCTCTGTTTCTGAAATTCTTAAAAAAACATTTTTTTGGACTTTCCCTAGAGGGGCCATGCCAATCTTCTCTGTGTCGTTCTAATTTTAGTATATGTGCTATCGATCTTCTCTGTTTCTGAAATTCTTAAAAAAACATTTTTTTGGACTTTCCCTAGAGTGGCCATGCCAATCTTCTCTGTGTCGTTCTAATTTTAGTATATGTGCTATCGATCTTCTCTGTTTCTGAAATTCTTAAAAAAACATTTTTTTGGACTTTCCCTAGAGGGGCCATGCCAATCTTCTCTGTGTCGTTCTAATTTTAGTATATGTGCTATCGATCTTCTCTGTTTCTGAAATTCTTTTTTTTTTTATTGGACTTTCCCTAGAGGGGCCATGCCAATCTTCTCTGTGTCGTTCTAATTTTAGTATATGTGCTATCGATCTTCTCTGTTTCTGAAATTCTTTAAAAACATTTTTATTGGACTTTCCCTAGAGGGGCCATGCCAATCTTCTCTGTGTCGTTCTAATTTTAGTATATGTGCTATCGATCTTCTCTGTTTCTGAAATTCTTAAAAAAACATTTTTTTGGACTTTCCCTAGAGGGGCCATGCCAATCTTCTCTGTGTCGTTCTAATTTTAGTATATGTGCTATCGATCTTCTCTGTTTCTGAAATTCTTTTTTTTTTTTTATTGGACTTTCCCTAGAGGGGCCATGCCAATCTTCTCTGTGTCGTTCTAATTTTAGTATATGTGCTATCGATCTTCTCTGTTTCTGAAATTCTTTTTTTTTTATTGGACTTTCCCTAGAGTGGCCATGCCAATCTTCTCTGTGTCGTTCTAATTTTAGTATATGTGCTATCGATCTTCTCTGTTTCTGAAATTCTTAAAAAAACATTTTTTTGGACTTTCCCTAGAGGGGCCATGCCAATCTTCTCTGTGTCGTTCTAATTTTAGTATATGTGCTATCGATCTTCTCTGTTTCTGAAATTCTTTTTTTTTTTATTGGACTTTCCCTAGAGTGGCCATGCCAATCTTCTCTGTGTCGTTCTAATTTTAGTATATGTGCTATCGATCTTCTCTGTTTCTGAAATTCTTTAAAAACATTTTTATTGGACTTTCCCTAGAGGGGCCATGCCAATCTTCTCTGTGTCGTTCTAATTTTAGTATATGTGCTATCGATCTTCTCTGTTTCTGAAATTCTTTTTTTTTTTTATTGGACTTTCCCTAGAGGGGCCATGCCAATCTTCTCTGTGTCGTTCTAATTTTAGTATATGTGCTATCGATCTTCTCTGTTTCTGAAATTCTTAAAAAAACATTTTTTTGGACTTTCCCTAGAGGGGCCATGCCAATCTTCTCTGTGTCGTTCTACTTTTAGTATATGTGCTATCGATCTTCTCTGTTTCTGAAATTCTTTTTTTATTTTTATTGGACTTTCCCTAGAGGGGCCATGCCAATCTTCTCTGTGTCGTTCTAATTTTAGTATATGTGCTATCGATCTTCTCTGTTTCTGAAATTCTTTTTTTTTTTATTGGACTTTCCCTAGAGGGGCCATGCCAATCTTCTCTGTGTCGTTCTAATTTTAGTATATGTGCTATCGATCTTCTCTGTTTCTGAAATTCTTTTTTTTTTTATTGGACTTTCCCTAGAGTGGCCATGCCAATCTTCTCTGTGTCGTTCTAATTTTAGTATATGTGCTATCGATCTTCTCTGTTTCTGAAATTCTTAAAAAAACATTTTTTTGGACTTTCCCTAGAGGGGCCATGCCAATCTTCTCTGTGTCGTTCTAATTTTAGTATATGTGCTATCGATCTTCTCTGTTTCTGAAATTCTTTTTTTTTTTTTATTGGACTTTCCCTAGAGGGGCCATGCCAATCTTCTCTGTGTCGTTCTAATTTTAGTATATGTGCTATCGATCTTCTCTGTTTCTGAAATTCTTTTTTTTTTTTTATTGGACTTTCCCTAGAGGGGCCATGCCAATCTTCTCTGTGTCGTTCTAATTTTAGTATATGTGCTATCGATCTTCTCTGTTTCTGAAATTCTTTAAAAACATTTTTATTGGACTTTCCCTAGAGGGGCCATGCCAATCTTCTCTGTGTCGTTCTAATTTTAGTATATGTGCTATCGATCTTCTCTGTTTCTGAAATTCTTTTTTTATTTTTATTGGACTTTCCCTAGAGGGGCCATGCCAATCTTCTCTGTGTCGTTCTAATTTTAGTATATGTGCTATCGATCTTCTCTGTTTCTGAAATTCTTTTTTTTTTTTATTGGACTTTCCCTAGAGGGGCCATGCCAATCTTCTCTGTGTCGTTCTAATTTTAGTATATGTGCTATCGATCTTCTCTGTTTCTGAAATTCTTAAAAAAACATTTTTTTGGACTTTCCCTAGAGGGGCCATGCCAATCTTCTCTGTGTCGTTCTACTTTTAGTATATGTGCTATCGATCTTCTCTGTTTCTGAAATTCTTAAAAAAACATTTTTATTGGACTTTCCCTAGAGGGGCCATGCCAATCTTCTCTGTGTCGTTCTAATTTTAGTATATGTGCTATCGATCTTCTCTGTTTCTGAAATTCTTTAAAAACATTTTTATTGGACTTTCCCTAGAGGGGCCATGCCAATCTTCTCTGTGTCGTTCTAATTTTAGTATATGTGCTATCGATCTTCTCTGTTTCTGAATTTCTTTAAAAACATTTTTATTGGACTTTCCCTAGAGGGGCCATGCCAATCTTCTCTGTGTCGTTCTAATTTTAGTATATGTGCTATCGATCTTCTCTGTTTCTGAAATTCTTTTTTTATTTTTTTTATTGGATTTTCCCTAGAGGGGCCATGCCAATCTTCTCTGTGTCGTTCTAATTTTAGTATATGTGCTATCGATCTTCTCTGTTTCTGAAATTCTTTAAAAACATTTTTATTGGACTTTCCCTAGAGGGGCCATGCCAATCTTCTCTTTGTCGTTCTAATTTTAGTATATGTGCTATCGATCTTCTCTGTTTCTGAAATTCTTTAAAAACATTTTTATTGGACTTTCCCTAGAGGGGCCATGCCAATCTTCTCTGTGTCGTTCTAATTTTAGTATATGTGCTATCGATCTTCTCTGTTTCTGAATTTCTTTAAAAACATTTTTATTGGACTTTCCCTAGAGGGGCCATGCCAATCTTCTCTGTGTCGTTCTAATTTTAGTATATGTGCTATCGATCTTCTCTGTTTCTGAAATTCTTTTTTTATTTTTTTTATTGGACTTTCCCTAGAGGGGCCATGCCAATCTTCTCTGTGTCGTTCTAATTTTAGTATATGTGCTATCGATCTTCTCTGTTTCTGAAATTCTTTTTTTTTTTTTATTGGACTTTCCCTAGAGGGGCCATGCCAATCTTCTCTGTGTCGTTCTAATTTTAGTATATGTGCTATCGATCTTCTCTGTTTCTGAAATTCTTTTTTTTTTTTTTTTATTGGACTTTCCCTAGAGGGGCCATGCCAATCTTCTCTGTGTCGTTCTAATTTTAGTATATGTGCTATCGATCTTCTCTGTTTCTGAAATTCTTTTTTTTTTTTTATTGGACTTTCCCTAGAGGGGCCATGCCAATCTTCTCTGTGTCGTTCTAATTTTAGTATATGTGCTATCGATCTTCTCTGTTTCTGAAATTCTTAAAAAAACATTTTTTTGGACTTTCCCTAGAGGGGCCATGCCAATCTTCTCTGTGTCGTTCTAATTTTAGTATATGTGCTATCGATCTTCTCTGTTTCTGAAATTCTTTTTTTTTTTTTATTGGACTTTCCCTAGAGGGGCCATGCCAATCTTCTCTGTGTCGTTCTAATTTTAGTATATGTGCTATCGATCTTCTCTGTTTCTGAAATTCTTAAAAAAACATTTTTTTGGACTTTCCCTAGAGGGGCCATGCCAATCTTCTCTGTGTCGTTCTACTTTTAGTATATGTGCTATCGATCTTCTCTGTTTCTGAAATTCTTAAAAAAACATTTTTATTGGACTTTCCCTAGAGGGGCCATGCCAATCTTCTCTGTGTCGTTCTAATTTTAGTATATGTGCTATCGATCTTCTCTGTTTCTGAAATTCTTTAAAAACATTTTTATTGGACTTTCCCTAGAGGGGCCATGCCAATCTTCTCTGTGTCGTTCTAATTTTAGTATATGTGCTATCGATCTTCTCTGTTTCTGAAATTCTTAAAAAAACATTTTTATTGGACTTTCCCTAGAGGGGCCATGCCAATCTTCTCTGTGTCGTTCTAATTTTAGTATATGTGCTATCGATCTTCTCTGTTTCTGAAATTCTTTTTTTATTTTTATTGGACTTTCCCTAGAGGGGCCATGCCAATCTTCTCTGTGTCGTTCTAATTTTAGTATATGTGCTATCGATCTTCTCTGTTTCTGAAATTCATATATATTTTAATAAATTACAGTAAAACGTTGGACTTTTGTGTTCAACTGTAGTAATAATACATACAGTTGAAAACAATAAGTCAAAATATCAGTGGCGGCCCGTGGGTTTTCTACCTCTAACAATTACATTTTAAAATATATATTTTTTTTCCAAATATTTTTTTCTTCCAAATAGAATTTTTTTCTTCAAAATGTAATTTTTTTTTTTAAATAGTTTTTTTTTTGGGAAATTTTTTTTTGGGGATTTTTTTTTTAGGAGCAGTGCAATGAGAAAATAAGCTAATAGGGAAAGACAATGATAATACATGTATTTGTGAAAAACAATTACATTATAAAATAGATATATATTTTTTTTTATTGAATTTTTTTCAAAATTGATTTTTTTTTTTTTTATTGTTTTTTGTTTGAATTTTTTTTTTTAAATCACATTTTTTTTAGAAATATTTTTTTTGTGGATTTTTGTTTTAGGAGCTGTGCAATGAGAAAATAAGCTAAT
This sequence comes from Myoxocephalus aenaeus, assembly GCA_038501785.1. Taxonomy (NCBI): domain Eukaryota; kingdom Metazoa; phylum Chordata; class Actinopteri; order Perciformes; family Cottidae; genus Myoxocephalus; species Myoxocephalus aenaeus. The sequence continues at coordinate 1,277,917 of JBAMJR010000071.1, read as the reverse complement.
AGTGAAAAATTATGATAATACTTGTATTTGTGGAAAACAATTACATTATATAATAGATTTTTTTTTTTTTTTATTGAATTTTTTTCTTCCAAATGTATTTTTTTTTTTTAAATAGATTTTTTTTTAGAATGTTTTTTTTTTAGGATTTTTTTTTTAGGAGCTGTGCAATGAGAAAATAAGATAATAGGGAAAAGCAATGATAATACATGTATTTGTGAAAAACAATTACATTATAAAATAGATATAACTTTTAATTATTAAACTTTTAGAAATTTACATTTTAAAATTAAATTATAAAATCAGTTTAGGCCAGCAGAGAAGATTTAGCAGGCCCTGACGGCCCGTCACTGCAAAATATACATAGCATTGTAAAAAAAATCGTGAAAAATCATTAAACAATCTTAAATTCACATAAAAAAGCAGAAATAAGGAACGCTTCACGAATTTGCGTGTCATCCTTGCGCAGGGGCCATGCTAATCTTCTCTGTATCGTTCCAATTTTAGTATATGTGCAATCGAAATTACACAACTAACCAATGTTCCTGGGGGGTATATAAGGGGTTCTGCCCGGGAGAAACCTCCATGAAGGTCCTGGAGCCCGGGGGCTACATGAGGGAGCCGAAACCCGGCTTTAAATGCCTCTCTCTGGGCAGGAAACACAGGTCTGGGAGCTGCATGTGAAGCCCTGAACCTCCACTGGCTCCAGAACCTGGTCTTACCCGGTCTGACCCACTTCAGGTTCTGCCCGCCCTGGTGAGGAACTCAAGAGGCTGCTGGGAAACTATTCAGTGAGATCGTCTACGTCAGAGGGTCATGATTGGTGAGCTGCAGACGAGAGGACAAAAGGATCTGCTCACAGCTCCGCCTGCATTCCTCCAAACGCCCTTTGACCCCCCCCAGGACACAGAGAGAGAGGCGGGGGAGGACGCATAGAGAGAGAGACGGGGGAGGACGCATAGAGAGAGAGACGGGGGAGGACGCATAGAGAGAGAGACGGGGGAGGACGCATAGAGAGAGAGACGGCTGTGGAGAGAGACGGGCGAGGACGCATAGAGACGGGGCACACGGAGAGAGAGACGGGGCACACGGAGAGAGAGACGGGGCACACGGAGAGAGAGACGGGGCACACGGAGAGAGAGACGGGGCACACGGAGAGAGAGACGGGGCACACGGAGAGAGAACGGGGCACACGGAGAGAGAGACGGGGCACACGGAGAGAGAGACGGGGCACACGGAGAGAGAGACGGGGCACACGGAGAGAGAACGGGGCACACGGAGAGAGAGACGGGGCACGGAGCAGGAGGATGTTTGAGGATCCACAGCGAGACAGCAGCCTGAGGACAGAAAGCAGGAAACACAACACAGTCTCCAGCTGGAGTTTCACGCCTTCATCGTGTTGTTCTGCTGCAGATGAAGGTCTTCATCTTCAGTCTGCCTTCATAACCCAACCAGCACACGATCAGGACTGAGGGGGACAACAGGGACATCTAGTCCACCTCGTCCAGACTCCTTCTAGAGTCAAGAAGTGTGTTTAAAACAACAGGACTGTTTGTATTCTCTATTCACATCATGTGGGTTCTTCCTGCTTTCCGACTTCCTGTTTTCATTTAAAAAAAAAAAAAAACTGGTGCAGTTTCACCAACTCACCAGCAGGTGTCGCTCTAAGACCAGTGTGTGGAGAGAGGGGCGCTGTGGTCTGCCTGCAGAACGAGGAGGGAAACACACAAAGTACTGCATGAAACATGAGTACACGACTACTGGATGTATTTAAATACACTTTCACGTCCTTTATGGGAATTGTTGAACTGTTCAACGATAATGAATAATCAAACACGTGCGGTTAAAGTATGCAGGGCAATCACCAAACCATATTCCCATAATACAGTCGCACAATTTAAATTTGTTTTTACTTATTCATAAAGAATAAACTCGAAAAACACAAATTCAGATTTTTTTAAATCCAGAGTTTGGACTCGAGGATTCGGCATGCGATGAACACACCAATCTTCTTTTATTATAATGAAAACGTAATTTTTTTAAATCCAATGCAGTTTCATGAACTCACCAGCAGGTGTTGCTCTGTGACCAGTCTGTGGAGAGAGGGGTGCTGTGGTCTGACTGCAGAACGAGGAGGGAAAAACAGGGGAATCATAGCCAAACCATACTCCTTGCCCCCCAGACGTGGGGGATGAGGGGTTCTGGGGTTCCCTCTATCCATTCTTCAAGTAGTCGCATGAACCCCCTATGAGTTCTAATAGTTGTGTTATTTTATATCATTTTTTTCCCGAATTTAGTTTTTAACTCACTTTTATACCATATTTTGATCATAACTATGTTACATATAATGTTATTGAGATTCCCCAAAATGGCTTGTCGAGCCGCCCCCAACTCCATGGTTCAAGGCCTAAACAACAACTTGCAGAGATGTAGGACCCGTCTTTGTAAAGATAATGACCGGAATCTGAAAGAAAAATCACAATAAAGCATTTGGGAGTTACCATGGAGTTTTAGTCAAAAAAACTTTGTCGTTCGGTTAAAACATTTAAAGGTTATAAGCTTTTTGCTTTCTCACCATATGTTTGGTGCATGCTGGGATTTCAAATTTGCATAAAGCTCTGACAAAGACTGGCTAAGAAACCTCCCACCTTCACAGAAGCAGGCAGAGACAAAAAAGCAACAAGGAAGTAGGAGAAAAAAAACAGTCGATTTTTCAGGTACTAATATCCAGAGATGAATGAATATTTCATTTTATAGACTCCTACAAGCTCGTAGGGTTACAAAGAGGTGTCGTTTATTGAAATCCGACTTTGTAAAGTGTACTTATGAACGCTTTTGTCAAAAGTTACGGCCGCCGCCGAAAATGACGGCAGGGTTACGGGGTTTATATAATTACATAAACTTAACGGTAAGTTACATTTTTTATGTTCGGATAGAACTCTTCCCACAAGGCTTTACTGTATTTCAGCAATTTAAATGAAGTTAATCAACGTTGTGGTTCCGGAGATACTTTAGGAAACATCACTTTACTTATTTTTCTCTTTTCCTGTTCGATAATAGGCGCCGCGGGGCTCTGGGGTTAAAGAGGTTAAGAAATCTAACAATTTGCTATTTGTTTTGCTTTTTCATTAAACAAACATGAATTGTCAATGTATTAAATCATGGGTACAGGGGGCGGCTGCGGGGACAGGGGGGGACGGGACGGCTGCGAGGCGGCAGCGGGGACAGACAAAGCCTCAGCAAGATATCAACCACATTCCAGCCCAAAAACTGAAATATGACTTACTTATGGATGAAATGATATTCCACACGGCCTTGCTTGGTTTGTGGAACCAGAGGCGTACAAGGTCCAGGAAGAAAGCTAGGGCATTTTGACCTAAAGCTAGGGCAGACCTAATTCTACGGTACACGAAATGTGCACTAAATTAATTACTACAAATATTTAACCTCACTTAATCAAAGTCAAACTTTGCAGAGATACTGTTACCACATAGTGCTATATTATAGTAGGGGGGAAAGCGATGATATGCATAATTAAACAGAGAAAATACATCCTGGAGGTTTTTTTTTTTTCTGAATATCAATTTCTCTTTTTTCTTTCCTGTGTTCTATCATCAACCAATAAACCATTTGGAATTTTTGAGAAAAATGTCTGGGGCTTAACCGGGGTTTAAAAGTTAAGATGATCACGTTGTTACGTGTTCACGTTGTTACGTTTTGTTACGCATTCACGTAGTCACGTGTTCACGTTGTTAACTCTCTGTCCGCGGTATCGCGGTGGGACACTCTTTACGTTTCTCCACGTTTCTAAAATATTCATAGCGTCGCGATAATACATCGCAGAAATATAATTTTACGTTTGCCGGAAAGAGGAGACTTCCTTCTTCCGCTGCCTGCGCCCTGCAATTTTTTAACACCATCAGACAATAGTTAGGGCCATCGGCGTGTCATATGACGCTTTGCCAAAAAAGTACTCGTCACACGAAATCCTTCTCTGGGATTTGTTGAATCATATGTCCGTCAACATTTGGTTAAATAAACGAATCAATGAACACTCAAGAAACGCCCAAACAACAAGCATGTACCTACACACCTGAGCTCTGAAAACACGCTGGCGTCTTCACTCATAAAGAAGAGATATTATGGCAAAGGACGCACTTTACTACAGAGGAAGCTGTGGCGACGATTTTGGCGACGAGGACGACCCTGCAGGCTTTGACTCCTGCGACCAAGAGGAAGATGCAGACAGAAGGGATCCATTTGAAGATGGGTAAGTGTATTTAGATACTACACTTTGTGTTGCAATAGCATATTTACGCTAGCAGAGTGAGCACATTTAGCTGGTCCCTTTCTGCTCGAGTCTGGCGTAACACAGGTACGCACGTAGTCTGTTTACGTTAGCCGTTAGCACAGTTAGCTCAGGCCCTGATCAAAGTCCCTGCTGGAGCTCTGTTACTGTTTTGGTGTGTAATCGTAACTTTCTTTCAGTGAACTTAGTAGTGACCAGTAGTCATTTATTTTACAGAGGATTCACATCTGCAGCAGTGGACAACATCGCTCCAGACACTACGTCGTCGTGAAAGACTGACGACGACCCGGACACTGTTTACCAGGTAGCGTAGGTACACAGCTCCGCTGCACACGTACACCTGTGAACTGTTCAAACTGTGTGTAGTTAGTATTGACTAAGAGTAATTTATTTTACAGAGAGGATTCACCACTACCAGACCCTCTACCACAGCCATCCCCACCAACCCGGGTCTGTTTTCTATTTCTGAACATGTATATTGTGTAAATATATTTTTAATTTATAATACATATTTTTATTTAAAAAAAAATTCATTCGCACACACCCCATGAAGCTTTATCTGCAGTATGAAGTCATTTCTCAGTCCCATTTTATCATGTTGGTGAAAGGTGTGAAAGACCATATTTCTACTAAAAAAACTATAATATTTTGTTTTTGTTTTAGACATTTATTTACATGTATCTACCATTGTATTCATATACTTCACTGCTTTTGTGAACCTAAAACCAATTTCCATCACCTAAACCGAGTTACCACCTATATACCACCTGTAAAGTTATGTTTGAACACGAAATATGAAGAAATCGAGATTACATTTTTCAGCTTTAGAGTCATATTTTTTCTTTACACTTGGGCCCCTTTTTTTAGTTTGAGCACCTGCCCCCCAAAATGTCTGTGCACGTGCCTGGCCCAACATCCCAAATACAAATTTGCCTCGGAGAGCTTTACAATCTGTACACATAACATCCCTGTCCCGGGACCTCACATCAGATCAGGAAAAACTCCCCAAATAAAGATAGTAAAAACCCTTGCACAGGGAAAAAAGGGAAGAAACCTGAGGGAGAGCCACAGAGGAGGATCCCTCTCCCCGGATGGACAGAAGCAATAGATGTCATGTGACCAGAATGAATAAGGTAACGGAGTTACAGCACAGCAGCTTCCAGAAAGAGACCAAGACCAAGAGAGAGACCAAGACCAAGAGAGAGACCAAGACCAATACCAATACCAAAGAAGAGACCGAGACCAAGAGAGAGACCAAGAGAGAGACCAAGGCCACGAGAGACCAAGAGAGACGGAGAGGCCATGACCAAGAGAGACCAAGACCAAGAGAGAGACAGAGAGACTTTTCCATTTTCACAAATGATCTCCCTTTGTCAATTAAGAATTCCAAAATGGTAATGTATGCTGATGACACAACACTGTATACAGAGATGGGCAGTATTTCTATTACTTTTGAGTATTTTGTCATTTGTATTTGATAGGGCCGATAAAAAATCTAATGTAATTTGTAACAAAATACTTTAGAGTGGAGTCATTTTGTATTTAAAATACTCAAAATACTTTCTCCACAAATCCAAAGACAGTTCACTTATCAAGCTCCTGTTTGTTTGATTTAACACAACCCTCCCCTCTTCAGCTCCGGTTTTGAGACTGTTCTCGTTTGCAGGGATAATATTCCACCAGAAATATTTGAAAAGTTAGTTGTTCCAACTAAACTGGCTACTCAGTGGTTGGGTCTCAAGAACCAAAATGGAAGGATCATTATACCATAAAGATGTCAGTGTGAACCTGTATGAGACACTTAACACTGTAATATAGAACTATGTGGCCTACCATGCCACTGGCCAATGTAAGAGAGAAATAAGTAGGTCCGAAAAAAAACAAACCCTCAAGGATGTATTTTCTCTTTTTAATTATGCATATCATTGCTTTATTTTCTACCATAAAATAGCACTATATGTTAACAGTATCTCTGCAAAGTTTGACTTTGATTAAGTGAGGTTAAATATTTTTAGTAATTCATTTAGGGCACATTTCGTGTACCGTAGGTTTAGGTCCCTGAAAGCAAAAATGCCCTAGCTTTCTTCGGGTAAAGCGGTTTACGGACCCGCTATTGAAAACTTCCTCCAGCCGAATTGAAGGTTATCCGTGGCTCTACAATTCGGCGTGGTTTGTCTAAATCTGGCGTCCGAATTCCGACCATTTTGGGCGGATTGAAAACAGACACGCGTCCGGTTTTTAAAACGGTGATAAAAGTGGTGTACTGACCCGCTTTTCTACACTTTGTTCGGCCCAACCCTTGAGGAGATCGTCTGTGTGGGACGTGTTAACATAATGCAGGTCATTTGGAAGAGTGGCAGCGCCTTGACTTCTGCGACGATTGCATGGAGCGCCCGGCTCTCCCACTGTTCACTTAAAAGAGCCTGACTGTCTATTTAGCTAACGTTATGTGTCGGCCAGAACAGCAAGCTTGCAAATCTCTTCACGTCTCCACTGTGCAGACATTTTTGTCTACAGCTTGTTTTAATGACTACTCCTTCTGACATTTGACATCTGGTCACGCATTATATCGACACACACAAATGCTAGCAAACGTTCTTGACTGTACATGCTAGCTTAGAACGTTAGCCACATGGCAGCCGTACCCACAGACCTTGACGCACGTCTTTACTAAGAAGCAGATTTATACATGAAAATATCACGGTTCATAATATAACGTGATTGCAACGTGTGTTGATTATTCTAATTTCTTAATGAGAAAAATATCACTATTCATCCTACTTGGCTAACACCACAGTCTTTGGCTAAACATTCTTTTATGTTATTCTGTTAGCTAAACATGGTGAGCTGGATAGCTAGCTAATGTTAGCTAACCCACAAGGATATACCTTTACCAACGTTAATGTTACCTGTAGAAATACACACTAGGGTAGAAAAATGTAATGATTAGACATATGCTTAGACATACTTACACACAAATCTTCCTAGTCACAGTTGGAATGATGTCCGAACATGTCCAGTCCACAGAAAAGAGTCTGAGTGTCTGTCTGGCTGCGTCAAACAATCTCCCGCCTCTTTCAAACATGCAGACTTCTGGGGGAATGGGTAACACTAGCTGTAGTGTAAAATCAACACTGTAGAGTTGTTTGCAGAATATGACATTTGACTCCCTGTATTAACACCAACTCTTTTTGAAGAATAACTCTCTTGGAGTTGATTAACACTAAACCTGAGTTGAAATAACTCTATATTTTAACACTCAACCCTAACACTGAAAATCCAACACTTTTGATTTTGCTGTGTACAGTTATATGAGGAGGTAGTAAATTCCAAGCAGTAATTGCACGAAAATTTGAGGAGGCTTATTCTTGGGGTTGGAGGTATTAAGTGACCTAAGCTAGCATTCCTTGTGTGATGGTTATGTCTGTTAGATGTATATTGTAACTGATTGAAGAAATATTCAGGTTTCTGATTAAATACTACCTTTCTGAAAAACGTGAGACGGCCATAGTGAAGTTGAGTTTCCACTGAGAACCATGACAGGCGAGATGCATATATGCTGTATTAGTTGTCATTGAACACTGGACTGCTCATCTGGCAGCTCGGTTTTGAACCAGTTGTAGTTTATTTATGTTCTTCTTAGCAGCTACTGACCATATGGATGGACAGTATAGCAGGTGACAAAAGACCAGGGAGTGTAACATCTGACAAACAATAGAGAGTGTTAAATAAGCAAAGCACTTTCTGGTCATAGCTATGCCCCTCCCCATTTTAGTGACAATGTCGTCAATGTGCTCAGACCACGACAACTGTTGGTTCAACACTACACCAGTAGTTTGGCCTTCTTGGCCTGTTCTATTGCTGAACCTGACAGGTGAAGCTGTGTGTCACCATTAAGTATATTCCTTGAGCCAAACACAATGGCCGTTTCTCAATATGTGTACTTCTCTGTACTTGTGTACTCGTGAACTTCTGAAACGTCATCAGTCCGAGCCCAAGTACTGTTCCAATTCAAAGTTCGCATCAAGCCAAGCACGGTCGAAATGCCCGGCTGTGGCTCGCTCCTCCCATTTTACCGAGCCTGCATCGGTGCTGACTTGTGTGTACTTTGGATGGCCAAATATCCCAGAATGCATTTCACTCCAGCGAATGAAGAAATGGCGGAGGAGACGACACACAACTGTAAGTTGAAACTTTCTAAATACTACCGCTGTTAAGTCACGCGAAGTAATTTTAGGATGTTTTAGGCGATAAGTTAGTTGTTTAAGAATCAAATTGGTCTTCGGTTTGTCGAGATTCAGCCGATAAAAAAGAATTCGCCGACAATGTCGGAGCCGCTAGCGGGACCGTCAGTAAACCAGCACCGGGGTCTCAGCGTCACGGGGCCCGGCTAGAACAGCCTGCTCTCGGCCAGTCTGTTTGAAATTTGCCGGTGGTATTGACGTCTCTGTTGAACGGTTAAACATGAGCTATAATTCGGTTTGGTTGAATCCAACGAACAATCTTTTGGTCTCTATAGTCTATGGTTTGTTTACAGGTAACGTTAAATCCGTTTTATTATTATAATTAGATTTTAATTTAACTTTAACGTTGACCTAGAGCCCTGTCTTTTAACTTCTGACCGACTTGTTAGCTCCTCTCTATCCATATTATACAGACTGATTATGCTGTCTAGCAATGTGCATTATAACCTGCAATTTAAATTAAGGGACATCTGAGGAAACCCGGGCCCTTATAGACTGGCGTGTGGCCAATGAGAGCCTTTTCACAGGCCGTCGATATTCATGCAAGACTGGATGGGAGTGAGTATTGATTTTGAGTGCTTTTCTCTTGCGTCTAGGTAAGGGTTGTAGCCTTGTGCAGTCCCAATCTGAAATATTTAACATCTTATTGAAGAGGGTTAGGGTTGGACCCGTGTCACTGTGGTTTTATGTTTTGCCCAGGGACTTTGTTACCACAGCTGGCCTGGGGGTTACTGTGAAACAGGCCCGGAAAAGGTGGAACAATTTGAGGAACAAGTACAAGGTAATCTCTTCTTTGTATTATATTTCAATTTAATATGATTCCCCAAAAAGACAGTCAGCCTCACTAGTAAATCATTCCCTACTTGTAGGAGCTTAGGGACCCTCCAACAGGAAAAGGGGTAGAGGCCGGTAGTGTGACTGCTGCCACCTGGCAGTGGTACAGCGTCATGGATGCTGCACTCCAGGGGCAGCATTCTATCAGTCCGCCCCTGGTAGTTGCAGCAAACCTGACTGCCACTGCAGGTGGTAGCGTCAGTGCACCGGCCTCTGCCCCTTCTACTGAAGAAGCAAGGGGTGCCAAGCAGCCGAGAAGGAAGAGGACCAGGGAAAGAGAGAGTGTCTTGGACTTCCTAAAAGAGCAGGCAGAGAGAGACGAAGAACGACAAAGAGAGGCAGTGGCAAGAGAGGCAGAGAGCCAGAGGGCTGCAACAGAGAGAGCAGAAAGATACTTGTCTCTGTTTGAGAAACTTGTAAATAAACTGTAAATATGTTTGAATTTCAACCCAGGATATTCATTTTTGAAAGCAATTGAGTATATTTACAACAACACAGTCCTATTTTTTGTCAGGCAGTTACACTTTAATTAGGCAGAACAAGACTATATACACAAACTTATACACGAAAGACTATATACACAAACTTAATGAATTATTTTCTGGGGAGGTTATCTACAGGTAGTCATGTTGACCCAGACATGCAGGCAGTCCTTCGGGAGCCGAAATCTGGGCAGCAAGCCTTCCTCTGACCCCGTTCCCAGACAGATTCCTGTCAGCAGTGTCTTCCTCCATTTCTTCTGGGCCTTCCTCCTCCTCCTCCTCCTCCTCCTCCTCCAGGATGTCACCTGCTGCCACACAAATGTTGTGAAGGACACAACAGGCGGCGATCACCTTTGGGGCAAACAACGGTTTGATCTCCAGGGCCTTCAAGAAAATGGAGCGCCAGCGTGTTTTCAGGACCCCAAAGGTGCGTTCAATGATGTTTCTTGCCCTCGCATGGTGCCTGTTGTAGCGGGCTTCCACTTGGCCTGTGAATTAACATAGAAAATGTAAGATGTCAACAAAGTGACAATTTGGTGTGTGTGTGTTTGTTCTTACTTGCTACAGGCTGGCGGTAGGGTGTCATGATGGCAACGGGATGTTGCAGACACGGGTACCCTCCGTCTCCCAACAGAAAGTACCCAGCTGGTGGGTACAGGGCCCGCTTATACATCGGCGACCTCCGCAGCATGAGCGCATCATGGACCGATCCTGGGTTTCCGATGTACACATCTAGAAATGTGCCCTTGGCATCACAGATCCCCTGCAGTAGAATTGAGGGGAACATTTTCCGATTGATGTACGACCTCTTGTGCTCTGCAGGAGGAAGGATCCGGACGTGACACCCATCGATTGCACCGGCAGCACAGCGGAACGCCTCATGGCCGGCAAGGCGAGCAAAGACGGTCCCCACCTCCTCCATCTCCTCTGCTTTGGGGAAATGCACCACTCTATGGAGGATCGTCATAATTTCATCCACCACGTTGTGGACGATCCTGCACACTGTGGACAGTGGCATGGCGAAAATGCCGGAGGTGACCCTGTAGGAGGCGCCACAAGCAAGCCAGTACACCGTCACCAGCAGCTCAAGCTCATGGCTCCATCCGTGGTTTTTTTGCCGGGGCAGCATCTGGACCAGCATGTTAATGCTGTTCCTGGAGAGCCTGAAGGCTGGTCTCAGGTCAGCTTCAGACCAGGACATGCAAAGCATGGGGACATGGTCCTTCAGTTGCACATATCTTTGAACAGGAGTTTGGTCCTGGTCCTATTTAAAAAGAAAAAAAGGATATTATTTTTAAACATTGTTCATTAATTGTTGTAGCATTAATGTATATAGTATATTTATTTGTGTTTTGACCATTTAATAATAAAGAATGATTTCTAAATATATATATTGTTGAAGTCTACCAGTATTAAATGTCTCTCTAATATCTGACCTGTGTGGTCAGGTGCTTGCTTATGCTGGAGAAGGTTTCTATGTATTTTAGTGCTCGACAGGCAGTGTAAAAACACACACCTATCTTACCAGAATCCAGAAGTCACTGTAGCCTCCATGATCTCTGGATCGTAGACATGAACACTGTTTGTGTCTGTCCTGGTTAATGACTAATATACGAGACGCAGATGAGGTTCAAAGTACCTTAGTTTAACGTGTAGTGGTGTTTGTGTATCTAACTGCACTGATGATCAACCTCTTGATGTTTGTGGACCAAGAAGACACATGGTAGGTGTGTATGTGAAATATAGACTAATTGATTTAATATTTAAATACTGTTATAATGTTACTGTATCAAACCTCCTCTGTACCTGTCACCTTATATATATATTAATGTTCCAACAGCCAAGCAATACATGTTAACATGAGCAATGTTCTAATGTAAAGGTATTTTCTATGTAATCTAGTTTCAGGTATGTCCTTCATCCAATATGAAAGAATAGATATTAGATACACCTCCCAGTATAACCAGTACAACAGCAGCAGAAACTACATTAAACTAAATGATCATGTCCCTAAAACATTAAATCTAAGTTTTACACAATATTAAACTACATAAATTTTTCTTTGGGTGTAGGAAGTAAGCTGTCATGTCTAGCTATAAGTGGGAGGACAGTTTACACAGAAGAACAATGGGTAGCCTGTTTTAAAAAAAACGTAATGTTAAGACAGACTTACAAAGCAATAAAGACATGCGATTAAGGCACGTCTCCTCTCCGTCCTCCGCTGCATCGTGGCTCTTCTTTGACGGATTCGCCTCCCGAGTTCGGCCGCCTCCTCTTCGGCTTCTTGATACAGATGGCCGACTGCGATCGCAATCGCAACCCTCCGGGTCCGATCCATTATTATAATATATAATATATCTATAATATATAGATGTGTACTATATCTATATAATCTATAATAATATATATATATATATATATATAATAATAATCAGAAGCAGCTATATTATAACGGTATTATATCTAATATGTCGTTCTTCTCTCTTAACTCACGTAACTTGTATCCAAAGCAATCTCCAATCTCCTATACTCCACAACCCTTTTCCCACCACTGGCTCTTAAAATATACGTGCGGCCAACGTGGTGACGTCATCAAGTAAGCAGCCGTTCCAATTCACCGTACTTTTGAAGTCCGGACTCCAAGTCCGGACTCCAGAAGTTCACAAGTCCGTACTTGTGTACTTGGGTATTGAGAAACGGCCAATACATTCAGTTTTCGAAATGTTCAGGGCTAATGTGTTCACTTTCACCCAATCAGACACTCCCTCCAGATCCTGATTCAGAATGGTTGCAAGTCACAGAATGTCAGTGGAACTAAGAAAAGCTATTAAAAGACAACAACTTGATTGATTATGTATATATATTTTTATTAATGGGACTTAAAACATAAAAAATGGGGCCAGAATTCTTCATCAGGAGGTCTTCCTCACTCTCCAAGTCCTCGTACTACCATGAATCGATACCAGAGCCACTGATGTGACAAAGCCTGGCCTTACAAGAGTATATATGTCCATTTTACATGTTTATAACACAATTCAACCATAAATATTAACATAAACCATAAATATGACTCAAGGACTCGAACATGACTCGAGAGAGCTCCCCAAGTTATGAAAATATCTATTTTTATATCCCTAGCTTAATGCTACACATAATTGGCACACCTTTCTGGAAAGCATACGATCTATGGAATCCGGCAATATAAGAAAGAAAGAAATGATCCTTTATTAATCCCCTTGGGGAAATTCTTCTCTGCATTTGACCCATCCATGGTTAAGGAGCAGTGGGCTGCCCTGAGAGGCAACCACATTCCAGCCCAAAAACTGAAATATGACTTACTTATGGATGAAACTATATTTCACACGGCCTTGCTTTGTATGTATTGGTGCATCTGCTTGAGCAGAGCACCTCTGTTGTGGAACCAGAGGCGTCCAAGGTCCAGGAAGAAAGCTAGGGCATTTTTGCTTTCAGGGACCTAAACCTACGGTACACGAAATGTGCCCTAAATGAATTACTAAAAATATTTAACCTCACTTAATCAAAGTCAAACTTTGCAGAGATACTGTTAACATATAGTGCTATTTTATGGTAGAAAATAAAGCAATGATATGCATAATTAAAAAGAGAAAATACATCCTTGAGGGTTTGTTTTTTTTCGGACCTACTTATTTCTCTCTTACATTGGCCAGTGGCATGGTAGGCCACATAGTTCTATATTACAGTGTTAAGTGTCTCATACAGGTTCACACTGACATCTTTATGGTATAATGATCCTTCCATTTTGGTTCTTGAGACCCAACCACTGAGTAGCCAGTTTAGTTGGAACAACTAACTTTTCAAATATTTCTGGTGGAATATTATCCCTGCAAACGAGAACAGTCTCAAAACCGGAGCTGAAGAGGGGAGGGTTGTGTTAAATCAAACAAACAGGAGCTTGATAAGTGAACTGTCTTTGGATTTGTGGAGAAAGTATTTTGAGTATTTTAAATACAAAATGACTCCACTCTAAAGTATTTTGTTACAAATTACATTAGATTTTTTATCGGCCCTATCAAATACAAATGACAAAATACTCAAAAGTAATAGAAATACTGCCCATCTCTGTATACAGTGTTGTGTCATCAGCATACATTACCATTTTGGAATTCTTAATTGACAAAGGGAGATCATTTGTGAAAATGGAAAAGTCTCTCTGTCTCTCTCTTGGTCTTGGTCTCTCTTGGTCATGGCCTCTCCGTCTCTCTTGGTCTCTCGTGGCCTTGGTCTCTCTCTTGGTCTCTCTCTTGGTCTCGGTCTCTTCTTTGGTATTGGTATTGGTCTTGGTCTCTCTCTTGGTCTTGGTCTCTCTCTTGGTCTTGGTCTCTTTCTGGAAGCTGCTGTGCTGTAACTCCGTTACCTTATTCATTCTGGTCACATGACATCTATTGCTTCTGTCCATCCGGGGAGAGGGATCCTCCTCTGTGGCTCTCCCTCAGGTTTCTTCCCTTTTTTCCCTGTGCAAGGGTTTTTACTATCTTTATTTGGGGAGTTTTTCCTGATCTGATGTGAGGTCCCGGGACAGGGATGTTATGTGTACAGATTGTAAAGCTCTCCGAGGCAAATTTGTATTTGGGATGTTGGGCCAGGCACGTGCACAGACATTTTGGGGGGCAGGTGCTCAAACTAAAAAAAGGGGCCCAAGTGTAAAGAAAAAATATGACTCTAAAGCTGAAAAATGTAATCTCGATTTCTTCATATTTCGTGTTCAAACATAACTTTACAGGTGGTATATAGGTGGTAACTCGGTTTAGGTGATGGAAATTGGTTTTAGGTTCACAAAAGCAGTGAAGTATATGAATACAATGGTAGATACATGTAAATAAATGTCTAAAACAAAAACAAAATATTATAGTTTTTTTAGTAGAAATATGGTCTTTCACACCTTTCACCAACATGATAAAATGGGACTGAGAAATGACTTCATACTGCAGATAAAGCTTCATGGGGTGTGTGCGAATGAATTTTTTTTTAAATAAAAATATGTATTATAAATTAAAAATATATTTACACAATATACATGTTCAGAAATAGAAAACAGACCCGGGTTGGTGGGGATGGCTGTGGTAGAGGGTCTGGTAGTGGTGAATCCTCTCTGTAAAATAAATTACTCTTAGTCAATACTAACTACACACAGTTTGAACAGTTCACAGGTGTACGTGTGCAGCGGAGCTGTGTACCTACGCTACCTGGTAAACAGTGTCCGGGTCGTCGTCAGTCTTTCACGACGACGTAGTGTCTGGAGCGATGTTGTCCACTGCTGCAGATGTGAATCCTCTGTAAAATAAATGACTACTGGTCACTACTAAGTTCACTGAAAGAAAGTTACGATTACACACCAAAACAGTAACAGAGCTCCAGCAGGGACTTTGATCAGGGCCTGAGCTAACTGTGCTAACGGCTAACGTAAACAGACTACGTGCGTACCTGTGTTACGCCAGACTCGAGCAGAAAGGGACCAGCTAAATGTGCTCACTCTGCTAGCGTAAATATGCTATTGCAACACAAAGTGTAGTATCTAAATACACTTACCCATCTTCAAATGGATCCCTTCTGTCTGCATCTTCCTCTTGGTCGCAGGAGTCAAAGCCTGCAGGGTCGTCCTCGTCGCCAAAATCGTCGCCACAGCTTCCTCTGTAGTAAAGTGCGTCCTTTGCCATAATATCTCTTCTTTATGAGTGAAGACGCCAGCGTGTTTTCAGAGCTCAGGTGTGTAGGTACATGCTTGTTGTTTGGGCGTTTCTTGAGTGTTCATTGATTCGTTTATTTAACCAAATGTTGACGGACATATGATTCAACAAATCCCAGAGAAGGATTTCATGTGACGAGTACTTTTTTGGCAAAGCGTCATATGACACGCCGATGGCCCTAACTATTGTCTGATGGTGTTAAAAAATTGCAGGGCGCAGGCAGCGGAAGAAGGAAGTCTCCTCTTTCCGGCAAACGTAAAATTATATTTCTGCGATGTATTATCGCGACGCTATGAATATTTTAGAAACGTGGAGAAACGTAAAGAGTGTCCCACCGCGATACCGCGGACAGAGAGTTAACAACGTGAACACGTGACTACGTGAATGCGTAACAAAACGTAACAACGTGAACACGTAACAACGTGATCATCTTAACTTTTAAACCCCGGTTAAGCCCCAGACATTTTTCTCAAAAATTCCAAATGGTTTATTGGTTGATGATAGAACACAGGAAAGAAAAAAGAGAAATTGATATTCAGAAAAAAAAAAAACCTCCAGGATGTATTTTCTCTGTTTAATTATGCATATCATCGCTTTCCCCCCTACTATAATATAGCACTATGTGGTAACAGTATCTCTGCAAAGTTTGACTTTGATTAAGTGAGGTTAAATATTTGTAGTAATTAATTTAGTGCACATTTCGTGTACCGTAGAATTAGGTCTGCCCTAGCTTTAGGTCAAAATGCCCTAGCTTTCTTCCTGGACCTTGTACGCCTCTGGTTCCACAAACCAAGCAAGGCCGTGTGGAATATCATTTCATCCATAAGTAAGTCATATTTCAGTTTTTGGGCTGGAATGTGGTTGATATCTTGCTGAGGCTTTGTCTGTCCCCGCTGCCGCCTCGCAGCCGTCCCGTCCCCCCCTGTCCCCGCAGCCGCCCCCTGTACCCATGATTTAATACATTGACAATTCATGTTTGTTTAATGAAAAAGCAAAACAAATAGCAAATTGTTAGATTTCTTAACCTCTTTAACCCCAGAGCCCCGCGGCGCCTATTATCGAACAGGAAAAGAGAAAAATAAGTAAAGTGATGTTTCCTAAAGTATCTCCGGAACCACAACGTTGATTAACTTCATTTAAATTGCTGAAATACAGTAAAGCCTTGTGGGAAGAGTTCTATCCGAACATAAAAAATGTAACTTACCGTTAAGTTTATGTAATTATATAAACCCCGTAACCCTGCCGTCATTTTCGGCGGCGGCCGTAACTTTTGACAAAAGCGTTCATAAGTACACTTTACAAAGTCGGATTTCAATAAACGACACCTCTTTGTAACCCTACGAGCTTGTAGGAGTCTATAAAATGAAATATTCATTCATCTCTGGATATTAGTACCTGAAAAATCGACTGTTTTTTTTCTCCTACTTCCTTGTTGCTTTTTTGTCTCTGCCTGCTTCTGTGAAGGTGGGAGGTTTCTTAGCCAGTCTTTGTCAGAGCTTTATGCAAATTTGAAATCCCAGCATGCACCAAACATATGGTGAGAAAGCAAAAAGCTTATAACCTTTAAATGTTTTAACCGAACGACAAAGTTTTTTTGACTAAAACTCCATGGTAACTCCCAAATGCTTTATTGTGATTTTTCTTTCAGATTCCGGTCATTATCTTTACAAAGACGGGTCCTACATCTCTGCAAGTTGTTGTTTAGGCCTTGAACCATGGAGTTGGGGGCGGCTCGACAAGCCATTTTGGGGAATCTCAATAACATTATATGTAACATAGTTATGATCAAAATATGGTATAAAAGTGAGTTAAAAACTAAATTCGGGAAAAAAATGATATAAAATAACACAACTATTAGAACTCATAGGGGGTTCATGCGACTACTTGAAGAATGGATAGAGGGAACCCCAGAACCCCTCATCCCCCACGTCTGGGGGGCAAGGAGTATGGTTTGGCTATGATTCCCCTGTTTTTCCCTCCTCGTTCTGCAGTCAGACCACAGCACCCCTCTCTCCACAGACTGGTCACAGAGCAACACCTGCTGGTGAGTTCATGAAACTGCATTGGATTTAAAAAAATTACGTTTTCATTATAATAAAAGAAGATTGGTGTGTTCATCGCATGCCGAATCCTCGAGTCCAAACTCTGGATTTAAAAAAATCTGAATTTGTGTTTTTCGAGTTTATTCTTTATGAATAAGTAAAAACAAATTTAAATTGTGCGACTGTATTATGGGAATATGGTTTGGTGATTGCCCTGCATACTTTAACCGCACGTGTTTGATTATTCATTATCGTTGAACAGTTCAACAATTCCCATAAAGGACGTGAAAGTGTATTTAAATACATCCAGTAGTCGTGTACTCATGTTTCATGCAGTACTTTGTGTGTTTCCCTCCTCGTTCTGCAGGCAGACCACAGCGCCCCTCTCTCCACACACTGGTCTTAGAGCGACACCTGCTGGTGAGTTGGTGAAACTGCACCAGTTTTTTTTTTTTTTTAAATGAAAACAGGAAGTCGGAAAGCAGGAAGAACCCACATGATGTGAATAGAGAATACAAACAGTCCTGTTGTTTTAAACACACTTCTTGACTCTAGAAGGAGTCTGGACGAGGTGGACTAGATGTCCCTGTTGTCCCCCTCAGTCCTGATCGTGTGCTGGTTGGGTTATGAAGGCAGACTGAAGATGAAGACCTTCATCTGCAGCAGAACAACACGATGAAGGCGTGAAACTCCAGCTGGAGACTGTGTTGTGTTTCCTGCTTTCTGTCCTCAGGCTGCTGTCTCGCTGTGGATCCTCAAACATCCTCCTGCTCCGTGTGCCCCGTCTCTCTCTCCGTGTGCCCCGTTCTCTCTCCGTGTGCCCCGTCTCTCTCTCCGTGTGCCCCGTCTCTCTCTCCGTGTGCCCCGTCTCTCTCTCCGTGTGCCCCGTCTCTCTCTCCGTGTGCCCCGTCTCTCTCTCCGTGTGCCCCGTCTCTCTCTCCGTGTGCCCCGTCTCTATGCGTCCTCGCCCGTCTCTCTCCACAGCCGTCTCTCTCTCTATGCGTCCTCCCCCGTCTCTCTCTCTATGCGTCCTCCCCCGTCTCTCTCTCTATGCGTCCTCCCCCGTCTCTCTCTCTCTGCGTCCTCCCCCGCCACTCTCTCTGTGTCCTGGGGGGGGTCAAAGGGCGTTTGGAGGAATGCAGGCGGAGCTGTGAGCAGATCCTTTTGTCCTCTCGTCTGCAGCTCACCAATCATGACCCTCTGACGTAGACGATCTCACTGAATAGTTTCCCAGCAGCCTCTTGAGTTCCTCACCAGGGCGGGCAGAACCTGAAGTGGGTCAGACCGGGTAAGACCAGGTTCTGGAGCCAGTGGAGGTTCAGGGCTTCACATGCAGCTCCCAGACCTGTGTTTCCTGCCCAGAGAGAGGCATTTAAAGCCGGGTTTCGGCTCCCTCATGTAGCCCCCGGGCTCCAGGACCTTCATGGAGGTTTCTCCCGGGCAGAACCCCTTATATACCCCCCAGGAACATTGGTTAGTTGTGTAATTTCGATTGCACATATACTAAAATTGGAACGATACAGAGAAGATTAGCATGGCCCCTGCGCAAGGATGACACGCAAATTCGTGAAGCGTTCCTTATTTCTGCTTTTTTATGTGAATTTAAGATTGTTTAATGATTTTTCACGATTTTTTTTACAATGCTATGTATATTTTGCAGTGACGGGCCGTCAGGGCCTGCTAAATCTTCTCTGCTGGCCTAAACTGATTTTATAATTTAATTTTAAAATGTAAATTTCTAAAAGTTTAATAATTAAAAGTTATATCTATTTTATAATGTAATTGTTTTTCACAAATACATGTATTATCATTGCTTTTCCCTATTATCTTATTTTCTCATTGCACAGCTCCTAAAAAAAAAATCCTAAAAAAAAAACATTCTAAAAAAAAATCTATTTAAAAAAAAAAAATACATTTGGAAGAAAAAAATTCAATAAAAAAAAAAAAAAAATCTATTATATAATGTAATTGTTTTCCACAAATACAAGTATTATCATAATTTTTCACTATTAGCTTATTTTCTCATTGCACAGCTCCTAAAACAAAAATCCACAAAAAAAATATTTCTAAAAAAAATGTGATTTAAAAAAAAAAATTCAAACAAAAAACAATAAAAAAAAAAAAAATCAATTTTGAAAAAAATTCAATAAAAAAAAATATATATCTATTTTATAATGTAATTGTTTTTCACAAATACATGTATTATCATTGTCTTTCCCTATTAGCTTATTTTCTCATTGCACTGCTCCTAAAAAAAAAATCCCCAAAAAAAAATTTCCCAAAAAAAAAACTATTTAAAAAAAAAAATTACATTTTGAAGAAAAAAATTCTATTTGGAAGAAAAAAATATTTGGAAAAAAAATATATATTTTAAAATGTAATTGTTAGAGGTAGAAAACCCACGGGCCGCCACTGATATTTTGACTTATTGTTTTCAACTGTATGTATTATTACTACAGTTGAACACAAAAGTCCAACGTTTTACTGTAATTTATTAAAATATATATGAATTTCAGAAACAGAGAAGATCGATAGCACATATACTAAAATTAGAACGACACAGAGAAGATTGGCATGGCCCCTCTAGGGAAAGTCCAATAAAAATAAAAAAAGAATTTCAGAAACAGAGAAGATCGATAGCACATATACTAAAATTAGAACGACACAGAGAAGATTGGCATGGCCCCTCTAGGGAAAGTCCAATAAAAATGTTTTTAAAGAATTTCAGAAACAGAGAAGATCGATAGCACATATACTAAAATTAGAACGACACAGAGAAGATTGGCATGGCCCCTCTAGGGAAAGTCCAATTTTTTTTTTTTTAAGAATTTCAGAAACAGAGAAGATCGATAGCACATATACTAAAATTACAACGACACAGAGAAGATTGGCATGGCCCCTCTAGGGAAAGTCTAATAAAAATGTTTTTAAAGAATTTCAGAAACAGAGAAGATCGATAGCACATATACTAAAATTAGAACGACACAGAGAAGATTGGCATGGCCCCTCTAGGGAAAGTCCAAAAAAATGTTTTTTTAAGAATTTCAGAAACGGAGAAGATCGATAGCACATATACTAAAATTAGAACGACACAGAGAAGATTGGCATGGCCACTCTAGGGAAAGTCCAATAAAAAAAAAAAAAGAATTTCAGAAACAGAGAAGATCGATAGCACATATACTAAAATTAGAACGACACAGAGAAGATTGGCATGGCCCCTCTAGGGAAAGTCCAATAAAAATGTTTTTTTAAGAATTTCAGAAACAGAGAAGATCGATAGCACATATACTAAAATTAGAACGACACAGAGAAGATTGGCATGGCCCCTCTAGGGAAAGTCCAATAAAAATGTTTTTTTAAGAATTTCAGAAACGGAGAAGATCGATAGCACTAATACTAAAATTAGAACGACACAGAGAAGATTGGCATGGCCCCTCTAGGGAAAGTCCAATAAAAATAAAAAAAGAATTTCAGAAACAGAGAAGATCGATAGCACATATACTAAAATTAGAACGACACAGAGAAGATTGGCATGGCCACTCTAGGGAAAGTCCAATATAAAAATTTAAAAAATTTCAGAAACAGAGAAGATCGATAGCACATATACTAAAATTACAACGACACAGAGAAGATTGGCATGGCCCCTCTAGGGAAAGTCTAATAAAAATGTTTTTAAAGAATTTCAGAAACAGAGAAGATCGATAGCACATATACTAAAATTAGAACGACACAGAGAAGATTGGCATGGCCACTCTAGGGAAAGTCCAATATAAAAATTTAAAAAATTTCAGAAACAGAGAAGATCGATAGCACATATACTAAAATTACAACGACACAGAGAAGATTGGCATGGCCCCTCTAGGGAAAGTCCAATAAAAATGTTTTTAAAGAATTTCAGAAACAGAGAAGATCGATAGCACATATACTAAAATTAGAACGACACAGAGAAGATTGGCATGGCCCCTCTAGGGAAAGTCCAATAAAAATAAAAAAAGAATTTCAGAAACAGAGAAGATCGATAGCACATATACTAAAATTAGAACGACACAGAGAAGATTGGCATGGCCCCTCTAGGGAAAGTCCAAAAAAATGTTTTTAAAGAATTTCAGAAACAGAGAAGATCGATAGCACATATACTAAAATTAGAACGACACAGAGAAGATTGGCATGGCCCCTCTAGGGAAAGTCCAATAAAAATGTTTTTAAAGAATTTCAGAAACAGAGAAGATCGATAGCACATATACTAAAATTAGAACGACACAGAGAAGATTGGCATGGCCCCTCTAGTGAAAGTCCAAAAAAATGTTTTTTTAAGAATTTCAGAAACGGAGAAGATCGATAGCACATATACTAAAATTAGAACGACACAGAGAAGATTGGCATGGCCCCTCTAGGGAAAGTCCAAAAAAATGTTTTTTTAAGAATTTCAGAAACGGAGAAGATCGATAGCACATATACTAAAATTAGAACGACACAGAGAAGATTGGCATGGCCCCTCTAGGGAAAGTCCAATAAAAAAAAAAAAAGAATTTCAGAAACAGAGAAGATCGATAGCACATATACTAAAATTATAACGACACAGAGAAGATTGGCATGGCCCCTCTAGGGAAAGTCCAAAAAAATGTTTTTTTAAGAATTTCAGAAACAGAGAAGATCGATAGCACATATACTAAAATTAGAACGACACAGAGAAGATTGGCATGGCCCCTCTAGGGAAAGTCCAATAAATAAAAAAAAGAATTTCAGAAACAGAGAAGATCGATAGCACATATACTAAAATTACAACGATACAAAGAAGATACCATTTGCATTTTTGCCGTGCATCTTATTTATTTATTTGTCATTTTTGATGGACCTCACCGGGCCGGACTGGGAGAGCCGCGGGCCGTAAGATGCCCAGGTCTGCTCTGGGATGACACGCAAATTCATCAAGCGTTCCTTATTGCTGCTTTTTGATTTGATTATGATTTAATTCTGAATACATTTGAGGATTTTTTTACGATATAGTTTTTTACACACTTATACAAACACGCACATCACACTGAACTTTGTCAGCTGAACTGAAGGAACCCTGACCCTTGAACAAAGGCAGCACAGAGTGAATGAAGTGTGAGGCCTTTGTTGTGAGCTTTGAGAGCTGTGAAGAGCTGATGGGGCCATCAGGCTCCTCCCCCCTCCTCACTTCCCCTCCCCCAGAGTTCAAAGTCCACGTTAAGGTCAAAGCCTTTGGTCAAATAAAATAAGATTTTTTTAAAATCCTAATTTGTCCCGCAGTGTCCAGCAAGAGACACATAATAAAATAAAAAACAAGTAATATAAATAATCAGTAAAACAGGGAAGCATCTACAAAAGCAGTGTGTATACATATATATATATATATATATATATATATATATATATATATATATATATATATATATATAGATATAGATAGAAACAATACAAATGTATGTATTCTTATTAAGTGTGATGTACCTGTATTTGAGCACTATTTGTTCTTCCTCTTCTTCTTGTTCTTCTTCTTGTTCTTCTTGCTCTTGTTCTTCTTTATGTTCTTGAAGATGAAGAACAGGAACAAGAGCAAGAAGAACAAGAAGAATCCCACAGCGGTGACACTCCAGGTACTCTGTGCCCATAAAGTACCACCCGTCTCTGTCCAGGACCCTGCGGACGGTCTTGTTCAGACCACATCCGGTAGGAACCTGTAGCACACACACACACACATAGAAACCACGTTAACAGACAACACAACTTACAATATCACATCTGCAATATGTCTTTACCTTTGAGAACCCTACTCCGTTTGGCATGTGAAGGCCCCGAGGAAGACGAGGAGGCCCTGGGGGCGGAGGAGGCGGCCTGTCGAGGTCGCAGCAGCAGACGTTGAGTAGGCTTCTTCTTCTTCTTCTGGTCCCTCTCCAGCACGTCCCTCTTCAGGTGGGCCGTGCTGGAGCCCTTTGAAGTAATGCGGGCTCTCCTGAGCCACACCCTGTAGCTGTGGAGAGGGACGAAGCCTCGTTAGACGACAACAGGAAACGCTTCTCAGTGACGTTTGGATCACGACTCGCCTCTGCACTACAGCGTCTGAAGACTCCCGGTAGAGAGTCCAGCGCGGTCCCCGAATCCCACCCTGCTGTCCTGCACTCCCTCGGAGGAGGAGCCGTCCTGGACGGCAACAGCTGCTGCAGGGACGCCGCCGCACAGACCTCCCTTCAGCCTTCTGGCGCCGAGAGAACCTGGAGACTCTTCATCAAACATGAAATCACAGATTATAAAACAACAGCTCCATGTTGAACTCACCACTGGGTCAGGGTGCTTCAGCTCAAACAGCTGGATCTCCGTCTGAGCCGTCAGCCTCGTGGCCAGCACTGCCTCCTGGATGTTCACGTAGTCCTCGAGGACGAGGGACCGCCGAGGAGGCAGCTGAAAGAGTCGTGGAGAGAAAAGCGTGGGTTAATATAGGGCCGATATTTAAGAGAGGACACATTCATATTTGTAGAGTCTCACCGTTGGAGACCTTCATAGTCCATGTTCAGTTATTTATCGTCATTCTCATTCACAGCTGTATGAAGCTGCACATCTGTCCTGGTCCCCTGATGCTGGACCACATGAGGTCTTCAGACAGCAGCTGGACATCCTGAGCTTCATGGTCCATGTTTAGTTATTTATTGTTATTCTCATGTCACCATTTCTATCATAATGTGGAGAGCTTGTATTTAAAATCATAGAAGAAATAATAAAGCTTCAAACAAAGTTCAGCTTGCAAGACTTTTATTGAAATAAAAACAAACATAAAATAAATAATGAATAGTAAATAAAGAAATACAAAGGAATAAGAAATTATTATATATATATATATATATATATATATATATATATATGTGTATGATGTAACCCCTCCACTCGTCTTCAGTTTTTCCACTGACGAACGCGCAGTAAGTCACTCATGAATGTACAATAATAACACAATATATATAGGAATGTAATATGTAATATATAATATATAACAGTGTATTGAACAGACAGCTCAGAGGGCAGCAGCAGCAGAGCAACACGTGAACAACAGGTTTAAACAGCAGCAACGTTAGCTGCTAACAGTCAGAATAAATACTGTTGTTAGAAGTTTTTAGTAAAGTCAAGTTTGAACATGTTAACAACAAAGCTCCACTGTGTGACTGTCTACACAAACCTCTATATACTATAATAATATATAATCTATAATAAAGAGCATTGAACAGACAGCAGTGTGTTATCAGCTCAGCGCTGCAGGAGCAACACGTCAACAACAACACGTCAGTAACACGTGAACAACAGGTTTAAACAGCAGCGACGTCAGCTGGTTAACACAGAGTTATAATAAATAGAGTGTGGTTATAAGTTTTTAGTAAAGCAAAGTAAAGTTTTAACATATTTAAAAAGCTCCACCGTGTGACTGTCTACACAAAGCTCCACCAGTCAGAGCAGACTGGCTGATTAGAAGTAACTCCGGGACTGTCAGCCACTAATAACAGCACTAATATGAGCACTAATATGTTACACAGTCATATGTAACAGCAGTTCATAAGCACGACGTTGATAAAGTGTAATAAAATGGACTCGTATTGTACTCACGCCTCACGTCTCTGTTTCTCCGGTGACTGATGAAGTGTGCTGCGCTGTAGCGGGGATCCAAGATGGCGGAGACTGAGGGAGACTCGGGACTTTCCGGACAGGTTCGGGAGGTGAGACAAACGAGCCATCTGATTGGACGGCAAAAGCTCTGCTAGCGTGATTGGCTCGTAGAAGGTGAGACAAGGTGAGACATATGAGACAGAGAAGAATGGTTTCAGGGAGCCTGCGGAGAAGAGAGGGCTTTACGGCCGACCGGCGGTTCGAACCCAGCCAAGGACAAAGAAGATGCTTCACAGCTGTATACTTTTTTTTTTTTTTACAAACTAAAAACTAAATGTAAAATTTGTATTTAAAATGTTGAAATATTAAAATAAATGACTTGTTGAAAAAAAACTGCATCTTCATTTTACAGTATGTAATTATTTTACTGTTATTCATTTACAGTAAAATGAGGATTTAAACCTACAGCATTTTGATAACTACTGTAATAACAATGACGGTACTGTGATTATTACTGTAAAAATGACTACAAACAGGTACTGTGATTAATTGTACAGTAAGCATACTGTGAAATATACTACAGATACTTACTTGCTAATTGCTCTCAGCAAGTTACTGTAAATTCTACAGTTATCTTGTTACAGTATATATATATATATATATATATATATATATATATATATATATATATATACACACATATTCAAAAAAACACAACATAAATTATTGCAAATAATAGTAAATAAATAAATACAAAGGAATAAGAAACTATTATATATGTATGATGTAACCCCTTGTGTCTTTCCCTCATCTCCTCTTCAGTTGTTCCACTGACTAACGTGCAGTAAGTCACTCATGAATGTGAAGGTGGACAGAGTCAAGTCTTCTGGGTTCATGCAGACGTACTGCGTCATCTGCTTGCAGGTTTTGCTGCCGGGCCGAGGCTGCCTTCCTCTTCCTGTAGGACCTGGACCTGGACCTAGGTGGTCCAGGAAGAGGAGGCTGACCGGCAGGAGGAAGAGGAGGAAGGCCAGCAGAGGACGGGCTGCTCCCCATCTGGAGGAGGAGGGAGACCCCTGATGAGGGTCCTGGCTGCTCATCAGGGACCTCAAAGTGGAAGGCTGTCCTTGTCCCACCTGAACAGAGGACAGCCCTTTGGCTGGAGGGAGAGGCTGGACGGCAACAGCTGCTGCAGGGAGAGAACCTGGAGACAAACAGAGTGTTCTAGACTTTCATCAAACAATACATCACAGTACAGATTAGACAGGAGGATGATGCTAAGCTATCATCCATAATAAACCACGCCTCCCACCCCATGCAGGACTCTGCAGCGCTGCAGCTCTTCAGTCACCGGCTGATTCCTCCCCGGTGTCTGAGGGAGAGGAACCACAAGTCCTTTCTTCCCGCTGCTGTCAGGCTGCACAACACACCGAGCTCTCAGTAGACCACTAACACTGAATCACTTTTGGACACTTTAATTGCACTCACCTGGTGCAATATAAATACATTTAAGTACTTTATATGCTCTTATTCCGTCTGTATATTTAATTTAAAATTGCTACTGTATTCTCCTCTTACTGTTTTTACTACTGTTTATTGTTATTTATTTATATTACTTGATTGTTTTACTATGTGTCTCTATTGTGTGCAAGGCTGCTGTAATCCTGCAATTTCCCCACTGCAGACTAATAAAGGGTTATCTTATCTTATCTCACCACTGGGTCAGGGTCCTCTGGTTCAGCTCAAACAGCTGGATCTCCTCATGGCCAGCACTGCCTCCTGGATGTTCACGTAGTCCTCCAGGACCAGGGACCACGTAGTCCTCCTGTTTAGTTATTTATTGTCATTGTCATGTCACCATTTCTATCATAATGTGGAGAACTTGTATTTAAGATCATAGAAGAAATAATAAAGCTTCAAACAAATTTCCGATTGCAAGACTTTTATTGAAATAAATAACAAACACAAAATAAATGATGGCAAATAATAATAATTATAATACGGGTAGATCAAATCAAGCATTCTGATTGGTTGAGAGTGAGTCACGGGGTGTACTTTATTCAGCCATAAAGTACTGTACAGCCTGTTTACATTTAGAGCGTTCCATATCAGTGCGCACTTAAAATAACAGGTAGATTTAAATTGCGCGACCGTTAGTGTTGGATTCTCGGTCCGCTCTTTAGTCTACAGTTTCTCCTCCTGGTTTCCGCCCACTGCCACGATGAAGGAGGGGGGCTCCTTCATCCCAGCTGTTGGCCGTTGCCTTGATCACCGGCAGGTGATTAAAGGTCCACAGCGTGACCCGGCTTATTGTCGGGTTGTTACTTTGTAAGAATTGGTCACACGAGCGGTTGAGTTGCCCTCCCGACTCTGGAGCAGGAGAGGTGGATCTCCTGTGTTCGCTGGACCTGACCGGTAGCATTCGTTTGTATCTGTTTGTGGTGTCTTGTTTACTTTAAATAAAGTCCGCCCGTGGAACTGTACTGCTGCGTGTGTTGCGTTTGGGTCCGCTACACCACACACTCCTAACAGTTAGTTGCCGTTTCAAGCTTGACAGTTAAAAACATGTTTGGTGTAAACTTTTATATCGTCACGTCCGCAGTAACGACTCGCAGACGTTGGTTTCCTTAACTTGCAGGTTTATTGCTTGAGTGTTCACAGTATTGCAACGGGGCTCTTCGCTGACAGTAAGTTAGCTCAAACGGAACAGCTAACAAGCTCACTTAGCATCCCCCACACTAGCATAACGAACGACAACACACACGTCACTTCCTCCCTAACCTAAAGATGAGCAATGAAAAGGGTTTGATCACAAAATCGTGATAATTTCCAGTGAGAGATAATTACGTCGGTAATTTCCCGACGCGAGGCAAGTTCTCTAAACATCATGGAGGAGAAAAATGACGGAGAAAAGACGGACAGAAGCAGCGAGAGCACTTCTTTACATCGGTGGCTGAGTGTCATCCTCCACCCTGCTTTCAACCGGGCTGGTCAGTAAATCTGTGATTTACTGACCAGCTCGTCCGTTTTATAGTCCCGTATGTGCGTCCCGTGCGTCCCGGGACTATTTTCTCTGCCGCTGAAATGCGATACACAACGTTTTGCCGGCTACAACTATTTTGTGCTGAAGGGCAGCTTACATTACTATTTATAAAGTCGCAGGTACCCGTATTATAAAAGCAATAAGGTACTCGAGGCAGTACTGTGTCTACAATAATGTACAGTTCAAGGGTTTGCCGGCCCTCCGCTGCGCGTCGGGCCTAACAACTCCCTTGAACAGTACATTATTGCACGACACAGTACTGCCTCTCGTACCTTATTGCTTAAATAAAGAATTAAGATAATAAACAAATTAGTGTGTATATATATACATATTATAAAAGCAAACAATAAAATGTCCCTCATGGTCCCCCCTTGTGTCTGTCCCTCATTTCTTCCCTCCACTCCTCCACAGTTTTCCCACCAACAGACGCGCAATACGTCACGCCATAAAGTCGAGTGTGTCCAGTGTCCAGCCTTCTGGGCTGGTTACACTTGGTGCAGAGGTACTGGGACATTGTCTTGGGGGTTTTGCTGGGGGTTTTGCTGCCGGGCCAGGGCTCCTGCCCGGCAGCAGCAGCCTCGGCCGCCTTCCTCTTCCTGTATGTGGAGGGTGGACTCCTCGGCCCCACGTGTCCTCCTCCGACAGTGGAGCCTCCACTCCTGTTTGGAGATCCTCTGGATCACCTCGCCGTCAGTCAGGCCAACCATCCCGTGCTTCCCCTCCAGCTCGGACCGCTTAGCCTCAGTGAGACGGCGGGCATCTCCAGAGTCGACCTCGAAGATGCAGATCGACAGCTGCCTCATGAACGTGGGGTACAGCTCGTGGGTCTCGGTGGTGACACCTGAAGCGAAGCGTCGCATCAGGTGCCAGATGTCTAGTCTCACCACGAGCTGCTCCCACTCCTGAGAGAGAAGAAAAAGAATGTGGATTAATGATCTGTAACTGTTTTATATTACTGATACAGTTTTAGTTACAGCAGTCTAAGTCGCGCACCTGGAACAAGGCAGCCGTCTTGGACACGCCGTCTCGGTTGCAGCAGTCGCGGCCCACGTACATGAGCTGGGGGGGGGGGTACCCCGGCGAGTCGGTACCGCCTCATTATTCCGGCCGCCATCCGGGACAGGCCCTCGGAGCCCTCGGAGCAGGTGAGGACGCTGTTGAGGACCTGCCCGTGCTCGTTACCAATGTTGGTAGCCCAGGCGGCCGTGTCGGAGGCGGCACCGGCGAGCTTCTTCGTCACCTGGAGAAAGAGATGAGAAAAGATAAAGTTAGAACACAAACGTGGTGTGAAAGCAGCTGTAAATAGGACATTGTGACAAACTTCACTCGCCTTCTTGGTGGAATCCATCTTCAAGATGGATCCGAAGGTGGACGTGATCCTGGCCTTGTACTCGTCCAGCCGCGACAGCACATCGTAGCTGTAGACGGTCAGCAGCCAGACGGGGGATGGGAGCGGGGGCATCGGTGGTGGTGTCTGCCCCCTCGCCGAGCACAAGGCCAGGAACTGCTCGCACACGCCGAGGTACTGGATCGCTCTCCGCATCCAGGCTTCCGAGTGCTGCTCCCGCAGGGTGTTGTACAGCCGGTTCGCACTGTTGCCCAGAGTGCGAGACCTCAGCTGCACAAGCACCCTCATGTCACAGGACAGCCTGCAGAACCACAGCACAGACATGTAGTCAAGCTTTGTCACCACAGAAACACATCGAGCAGGATGTTCAACACAAACAACAAAGATATGAATGTCATGTCTTACTTGTACGTGAGTACAGCTGGAAACTGGCAGCTGTAGGTGGGGGCCAGCTGCCTGATGATGCCCTGTGACCACCCTCCGACCTTCTTCTTGCACCGACGGCACTCCAGGTACTCAGTGGCCATGAGGTACCAGCCGTCGATGTCCAGGACCCTCCGGATGGTCCTGTACAGCCCAGCCTTTGTCATTGACCCAGTGCACAAAGGCTGGGGGCATGTCAGCTGCAGATGCCAGATCCGGTGTGGCATCCAGAGGAACAGCCGACATGCAAAGAAGGGGTCGGGGGATGCGGGAGGCCGGGTGTAGATCGGCCGGGTTTGGGGGGGGGGACCACCAGAGATTCAAGTCATCGACGAGTCGAGACCTCCCCCTGCCGTCCCTGGTAAACAGCACCCGACCGATCCACTGCTGCTGCTCGGCAGTGAGAGCCGCCCGCCAGGACTCAGGCAGCGACTGGTGAGGCGACACAAACATACGGGACGTCTTCATGCCTGAGGACACTTCATGAGGGCAGCAGAGACACATATGTTTGACAGACAGACTCACCTCAGCACTGTCGGCAGGTGGTGGGGGCGAGAGGAAGGCTGCACCGGGCTCCTCCTGTTCCTCCGGTGGCGTCTGTGTGGCGGCTGCAGGCTGCTGGACCGTGACGAGGGCTGCTGGAGGCTGCGCCAGGTCCTGCGTGGCCTCCAGCAGCTCCTCGTCTGTGGGCTCACGCAGCACCGCAGAGTCACCAGCTCCAGGATGTGGTGCTGAGGTGGAGGAGGTGGAGGGAGGAGGAGGAGGTGGAGCGAGGAGCGAGAGAGGGGCCTGTACATCTGAGGCTTAAAGAGAAATAAACGGTTTCAGTGAGATGAAACGATGAGAGTGTTTTGTGTTAATATTGAGAGACAGACACACATTGAGCCAAGCTGCAATTACAACTAGAGGAGCACAGAAGGTGAAGAGAAAGCGATGAGACCAGATCTGACATGATGAGGGGTTACTCAGGGGATTGAGGGAAAGGGTGGTGAAGGAGCTGTTACTCTACACGTGCACCATTAGTGATGTTTAGGCTGGCAGGCGAGTGAGTGATCTGAGATGAGCACCAGGCAGACAGGTGAGTGAGTGATTTGAGATTAGCACCAGGACCAGGCAGACATCAGCTACTCATTCAACCCAAACTTACCTGTCGTCTGCCCCTCTGACTAGAGAAACATTTGAGAGCAAATAGAAAGGTCAACAATAAAGTCAAGTATTTCTGTTATTAACAAATTGTTACCTGAATAAAGTCAAGTATTTCTGTTATTAACAAATTGTTGACTTTTTACTCACATTTCTCGACGTCAACTACCGCCTTGACCAGCTCCTCATCCGAAGGCTCCTCAGATGCCCTCGAGGAGGATGGAGCTGGTCCGAAGGGGGAGGCTGTCATCACATGATGAGAGAAGAAACAGGAAGTAAACAGTGCCCACAGGAAGTTCAATAAAGATGAATTAACTATC
The DNA here is from genome assembly GCA_038501785.1 of Myoxocephalus aenaeus. Lineage (NCBI taxonomy): Eukaryota > Metazoa > Chordata > Actinopteri > Perciformes > Cottidae > Myoxocephalus > Myoxocephalus aenaeus. The sequence continues at coordinate 1,246,395 of JBAMJR010000071.1, read as the reverse complement.
ATTTATGCTGGACTTACCTGGAAATGCAGGCTTAGGGCCCACCATCTTCTTGACCTTGGCCTGCATTTCCAACGCAGACAGAGAACGCCGTCCAGAGACAAAGGCCGCAAGCGCTGAACCAAGAGGCCCGGAGGAGGAATAAATGACAACAATATACTTTCAGAATGAGACGACATTACAAACACTCACATGTCTTCAGGGAGGTCATCCAGCTCAGTAAAACACGTACTGTGATGCACTCTTGGCTCTCTGGCTTGCGGCCGGGACAGAGGCTGTGCTGCTGGAGCTGCTGGTTGAGGTGCCAGCAGCAGCCCTGGTCCTCTGTCTGTCTCTGCCTTTGATGTATTTGACGGCGTTCTCCATCTGCGTACCAGGTATCGGTGCCTTACTCCGCAGGTAGTTGACAAATCTGCACAAATCAGACAATTAGTCTTCTGATTCTTCTGATCAGCAACTTTATTATCATCAAAATGTTGCAATGACGTACCGGATCTTTTTGGAATCCTCAGATTGGTACAGGCTCTGCAGCGTCTCAAACTTAAAGTCCCCGAAGCCAACAAGGGCCTGTCCCTCCTGGCCGGGCTGGAGGGACTTCCCCCGCGCCTCCTCAAACGCACGGTGGAACCTGACTGCCTCCACGAAGTCAGGGTACGCTGAGGAGTAGCGGGAGAAGGCGTCCTGCAAGTTCACAAAGGAGGTTAAAACTGTAATTTCTCTCATGTGTGTTATGGCATAAACGTGTACTGAAGGACTCACCTTGTTGGCCATCAGTGGGGACTGAGACGCTGTCCTCTCTCGCTCCTTCTGGTGGGAGGAGACCAGGTTGACGCAGTAGCCCACGTCGTTCTCCAAGAGCCAGTGGAAGGTCTGGCCCTGATAACGACCAAACTGCAGCTTCCACCGGCTCAGAGGCCAGGGCCCACGTCGTCTCCGAGGGCGGCGACCCTGCCAACGCCGCCCTCGGAGACGACGTGGGCCCTGGCCTCTGCCTCCACCTCCTCTGGCTCCTTGGACCGGTAGCCTTGGACCTGCCGAGGTCCAAGAGCCCGGGCCGCTGGCGAGGCCCTCAGCATGAGGGTCCCATTAGGGGCCCTCACAAATATTGGATGTTCCATCTAAACATGAAGTGGAACATTAGCAGTAAATACTTTAAGATCATAAAGAATAACAAATGATGATGGAGATCATGTAACACTTACATTCATCGTTTCTAGTTGAGATCTGTAATAAAACAGTTAATTGTTTAGTAAAGTAAAGTAAAGTTTTAACATATTTAAAAAGCTCCACTGTGTGACTGTCTACACAAAGCTCCAACAGTCAGAGCAGACTGGCTGATTATAAGTCAGTAACTCCGGGACTGTCAGCCACTAATAACAGCACTAATATGAGCACTAATATGTTATACAGTCATATGTAACAGCAGTTAATAAGCAGAATGTCGATAAAGTGTAATAAAATAGAAAGTATTGTACTCACGTCTCACTCTCTCCTGTGACTGAAAGAAGTGCAAGCTGCGTTGCGGGGATCCAAGATGGCCGCTCCAGATTCTGCAATTGAGACAATTGAGACAAATGCAGCCATCTGATTGGACGCAAAAGCGTGCCTCGCGTGATTGGTAGAACCAGAGGCAAGCAGGTAGAACCAGGGTGGGAGTGGCAACAGGCTCGACTGACAGGCGGAGAACCAAGTGTTCTTTGCTGCCACATGGTGGTGAGGCAGAGGATGTGGCAGCTGAAGAGAATTCAAGTGTCATCCTCTGCTCCTCCATCACTCTGCTCCTCCATCACTGTGTGGTACGCTGCAGCCAAGGACAAGGGCATCATCTGCTCTGCTGAGAGGGTGATTGGCTGCAATCTGCTGTCCCTCCAGGACTTGTTTGCTTCCAGAAGTCTGGAGCAAGAAAGATTGAAGAAGATCTCACCCTGGACACAACCTGTTGGAGTCTCTCCCCTCTGGCAGGAGGTCCATCAGGACCAAGACCTCACGCTCCATCAGGACCAAGACCTCACGCTCCATCAGGACCAAGACCTCACGCCACACCAACAGTTTTTTCCCGTCGGCAGTAGGGCTCATCAACCGGTCACTCCCCTGCACACTTCATATTAAACACTCATGCGTTAACATACACTTTAACATAAACACACATGTCTCTTCAACATTGTGCAAATTCCTCGTTTTAGTAAACATTCCTGGCAAATAAACGGTTTCTGATTCTGATTCTGGTGATTGTACAAAACTGTCTGTTATATAAGCCAGAAATACTTTTAATCACACAAATCTTGACAAATAATATGACTTAAAATGACCTTTGTCCTCATCCTCACCCCCCCATAGGTCTTTGCAGCACGTTCCTGTGAGAACGGAAAAGTTTCACCTTCTCTTCTTGTGGCAGCCAATCAGATCAGAGAAGTGTTGACGACCACCTATCTGTCGCACCTGGCGATCCAACGACAGCCATCAGGCCAAGAGCACCCCCTTTGTGCTGAAACGAGCCGGTCAGGTGACTGATGGACCTGCTGCAGTGAGCTTGGAGTTAAAAAGTTAAAAGCCTGAGACTTTTATAACAGACTTATTCATCTATAAATGTACTTTTTGTTTGAGATAATACTTGTTTATTTCAACTGCAGCCAAAGAGATCCCACAGTTATTCCAATAAAAGCCTTTTGAGTCATCAAGGTGTTGTCTTTGAAATGTGGAACAGAAGGAGAAAAAGATTTTCTGAGTGTTCGAATATTTATTACACACATATTGACACACTCTATATAAACAAGATCACACTTTGTAAAAGCACACACACATCACACTTTAAATAAACACACACATAACACATATATATATAACTATATATATATAAACTGATATATACCTCAGTGACATTTGTTCCTCTTGTCTCTGGCCTGGGCGTTCCTCTTGTCCATCTCCTTCCTCTTCCTCTGGCTGCTGGTGACCCCCCCCCCTCTTCTCCGTGAGCCACTGCTCCACTGTTCTGCCGAGGGGGTCTGAGCTCTGGCAGAAGCTCTCCCTGGCTGAGCCGAGGACCGAGTGTCCGGTGGCTCTGGTCCTCCTCTCCCCACACCTGGGACAGGTCCGTGATTTTGGCAGGGGCAACATACCAGTTAGCATTAGCTTTTGCTTTTGCTTCAGCCGCCAAATGGTGGTCCTGGGCACCCCCCTGTCCTTCAGCCAGTCCCCCAGAGTCTCCCCGTCCTCTGCTGTGGCTGCACAGTAAACAGCCCCCTTGAATGGGAAGTGTCCAGGGGTCTGCACAGACTCCCCACAGTGAGGACAGGAGGGGGGGCGTTTCTGGAGACGCAAGGTCTTATTAGACCTCTCCAGCTGGGGAGTGGAGCAGGACCTGCTCTGGCTGGAGGTCCCTGGTGCGTCGGAGTCGGAGGATGAGTCCTGGAGAGGAAGACAGGGCCTTCTTTGGCTGGAGGTCCCTGGTGCGTCGGAGTCGGAGGATGAGTCCTGGAGAGGAGGAGGAGGAGGAGGAGGAGGAGGAGGAAGGGAGCAGGGCCTGCTTTGGCTGGAGGTGCCAGGCGGCTGGTCTATGTCAGCGCCCTTTGGAGGGGGAGGAGGGGAGCAGGATGGCGGCCGGTCCGAGTCCGAGTCCTGGAGTGGAGGAGGCGAGTAGGATGGCGGCCGGTCCGAGTCCGAGTCCTGGAGTGGAGGAGGCGAGTAGGATGGCGGCCGGTCCGAGTCCGAGTCCTGGAGGGGAGGAGGCGAGTAGGATGGCGGCCGGTCCGAGTCCGAGTCCTGGACCCAATCCCTGCAAGCAATAAGAAGGATACAAATATTATTTATTTGACTACAAATGACCATCTGCTCCTCAACAGTCCTATATTGGAGTAGATATAATTAAAGTTAGTTGTTCACCTTTCATCCTGGCTCTGCTGCTTGCTCTGCTGCTTGCTCTGCTGCCGGTCCATCCTGCTGTGTGACTGACGAGAAGGTTGAGAGGCCAAACCTCCTCACTTAACACCTAACCACACCCACCCCTCCCACTTCACCTCTCCCCCTCCTCCCTCCTCTTCTCCTGCAGCCAGTCTTTGACACTTTTGCCATCTGAGGTACTCTGACAAAAGTGGGACATAGTCTTGGACTTTGCGCTGTAGAAGCGGCTGTGACCAAATTCTTTGGTCTTCGGCTGCTTGCAGAGGCTGCAAATGCAGGTGAAAGGCTTCTTCATTTTGAAGTCCTTTCCCAGTCTCTCTGCCTCCTGCCTCCTCTTGTCCAGCTGCTTCCGCTGCCACAGCGTCGTCTTTGGCAGCTGAGGAGGAGGAGGAGGCCCGCTGGCCTCCACTGCGGGGAGATGTGGAGCGGCAGCCTCAGCAGCCTCAGCAGCCTCGGTCCTGTGGCCAGCAGCTGCTGGTAGGTCCGGGGTCTGGGAGACACCTGGAAGGGGCTGGTCCAGGGGGAGGTCTTGTGGCCTCACTCTTGGTGGAGCCATGGGCTCTGGTGCCACCAGAGGAGCGCTGGTGGGTGGGACAGTCGCCTGGAGGGCATGACCCTCCTGGGTCCCTTTCCTCCTGTTGTACCTAGAGTTCATACAGGTTTAAAACCTTGCAGATGTAACTGTTGTACAGTAATGAGCTTCTTAGTTTAGTGTGATACTCACCACTGGGTGAGCGTCCTCTGATTGATCTCGTAGAGCTGTAGCTTCTCTCTGACGGTCGGGTTGTCCAGCACGCTGTCTCTGATGGCACAGTAGCTCCTGAGGATCAGAGACCAGCGGCTGATCCGAGCTCCTGCCAGAGAGCAGCTCTGTGGATGGAGGCGACACAGCAGGATGCAGACGGCCTCCACCAGCCTGCTGGCGTCGGGCCTCGTGGAGGGGCCGCTGCCCTGACTGTGGAGACAGCTGCAGAGAAACAGGAAGTCAGAGGAGCCCCTGAACACGGATTAATTTTACAAGCAGACCCTAATATTGCTTACCGCCTCATGCTCTCCAGTCCCACAGTGGTGTCGGTGGGTGCGTGGGTGGCAGACTTGGTCTTCTTGAACCTCCCCTTAGTGAGATGGTCCCTGTGACGTGGGGGGTAGTTCACAGGGCCCTTGTCTCCCTCGGGGAGTTTCTCCCACAAGGCCAAGAGCTGCGCCTCATGCCGCACTGTGACCCGACCCGACACCCGCAGCTCCACCAGGCACTCTGCCAGGTTCTGTACGTGCTGGTACCCCGAGGTGCCAGCTGGGCCCACGCACTCCTACAGAGGGCAAAAGAACAAGGTCCTTTATTCATCATGCGGCTTTGAGGACGGAGGTGATGTAGAAAGGTGCAATGAGAACGTACCTCCTCCGCGGCGTGGAGGTCGGCTGGCGGTCAGGGGAGCTGTGAGGCGTCGGGCGGGAGGTCTGTCCCAGGAAGCGGGAGATCCTCAAAGCCCACCGTGCACCCTTCCCCCTGATCCTCCAAGTCCTCCTCGGTCTCCTGCCCCGGCTCCTGCTCCTGGTCCTGCTCTGTCTCCTCCTCCTCCTCGGTCTCCTCCTCTGGGACGTCGGGGTCCTCCGGCAGCGGCTGCAGCACCCGGCCGGTCTGGGAGAACAGGTAGTTGACCCCAATCAACTCCCCTGTGGCGGCACAGAAGAAGAAAACCAAGTTAAGGACACAGTCAAAGGTACTGGCACCTCCCGGAGCTTCTCCCTCAGCAGGTACCTGTGTACTCCCGGGTCCGGGTGTAGCTGTGAAGCAGCCTCTTTCCGTACAGGCTTAGGGCCAGCTCGTTGGTAGAGTGCAGGTCCTGGCTGCTGTAGCTGCGCTGCTGCTGCTGGCTGCCCCCCCCTTCCACCGAGGCACGACCGCGGTCCTCGTTCCACCTCGTCAGGCCCTCCAGCAGGTACAGCTGGAAGTGCATGGCATTGGCACTGGTGCCTGGAACGTGACAGAAGAGCGAGGTGAGAGGAGGGAGGCGAGAAGACACTCTAATATTGACTTGTGTTCCCAGGCTTCAGACACTCACCAGGGATGAACCTGTTGAGGTGGAGGTGAAAGGACTCCAAGGGAGTGGAGCCTCGGGAGCAGCGGTACACCGGCAGGCTCACTCCTCCCCGGGTCAGCCGGCCCGTCCTGGTGTACAGCTGCAGCCCCGGTGGGTCCTGGATGCACTGCAGGTGGCGGCGCTGGGTGCTCCAGATGCCCTCCACCCTCCCCTGGTCCAGCAGCAGGATGCCCATGGTGTCCGTGGCCGCCTCGTAGTGGTCCAGGGCCTCCTGGATGAAACGCTCGGTCTCCTGTGCCCCACGTGTGCCGCGGCGACAGTGCCGAGCCATCTCCTTGGCGGAGACCCGGCTCCAGGACCCGGGTCTCTCTGCCTCCATGGCGCTCTTCAGCAGGGCCACGTCCTCCGGGTCCCACACAGAGATGCAGATGGACAGGCGGCGCATGAAGCTGGCATAGAGGGGGTGGCTCTCGGTGGTGACCATGGCCGCCAGCCTGCGCACAAAGTGCCAGATGTCCAGCCGGACCACGAGCTGGGTCCACTCTGGGAACAGAGCGGCTGCTGCTGAACCCCCAGTCATGGAGCAGCAGTCCCGGTCCACGTACAGGAGCACAGGTGGATCCTCCCCGGCCAGCTGGTACCGCCTGACCAGCCCAGAGGTCATCTGCTGCAGCCCGGAGCCCTCGGCTGCAGTGAGGACCGACATGAGCACCTGGCCGTGCTCGTTGCCCACGTTGGTCACCCACTGGGCCGTCCCTGCCGCGTGGCCGGCCAGCTTCCTGGTGATCTACACAAGCAGAAGGACTTTATATTCATCCTGAGGGGGAATCGGATCGCTCTCGTTCTAAAAGATATCAGAGCGTGTACCGTACTAAAATAAACAACCGCCGTGCACATTCTGAATGACTTGAGTTAAAATGTCTGAACATTCTACCTTCTTCGTCGAGTCCATTTTTAAGATGGAGCCAAAGATGGAGGTCACCTTGGCTCTCATCTCCCCCAGACGGCTGAAGCTGTCGCTGGCATACGTGGAGAGGATCCACTGGCTGGTGGGGACCGGCTCCATCTCTGGGAGGGCTAGAGGAGGCGGCGGAATAGTCACGCCCAGTACCTCGAACCTCCTGTAGACATCCAAGTAGCACGCGGATCTCTTCATCCAGGCCTTCGTGTGCTGCTCCACCAGGTAGGAGCGCAGGCCGCTGGAACTGTTGCCCAGCGTCCGGCCGCTCATCTGGTCGATGACCATTTTGTCACACGACAGCCTGCAGAGACAGAAAGACAAAACAGGTTGAGTTGTAAGCTTTTATGAAACCACCGACTAAACTAAAAGATAAACTCTCTCTGCTCCTCAGGGAGAAGATCAAGATGTGTGCTGTGACAGCTGAACTTTGACAGCTGAACTTTGTCAGCTGAACTGAAGTAACCCTGACCCTTGAACAAAGGCAGCACGCAGTGAATGAAGTGTGAGGCCTTTGTTGTGAGCTTTGAGAGGTGTGAAGAGCTGATGGGGCTATCAGGGTCCTCACTCTGCCCTTCCCCTACTCACCCCCCTCCTCACTTCCCCTCCTCCAGAGTTCAAAGTCCCCTTATTAAGGTCAAAGCCTTTGATAAGATAAGGTTTTTAAATCCTTTATTTGTCCCGCGGTGGGGAAATTGCCGGATTACAGCAGCAAGAGAAATAAAGAAGTAATATGAATACACAGTAAAACCGTAATAAAACAGTAAAGAATAGCAGTATTATATATACAGATACAATAAAAAATGTATTCAAAATGTATTTATTATTATTAAGTGTGATGTACCTGTATTTGAGCACCGCTGGAAACGACATCCTGTTCCCCGCTTCCAGCTGGGCCATGATGCTCATGGACCAGGACGCCAACTTCTTCCCACAGCGGTGACACTCCAGGTACTCTGTGCCCATAAAGTACCACCCGTCTCTGTCCAGGACCCTGCGGACGGTCTTGTTCAGACCACATCCGGTCATTTTATGAGCACAGACTGGGCAGCTGAAGGGGCACTGCCACATCTTATAGGGTACCAGAGGAAGAACGGCCGCTGGAAGAAGGCATCGAGCGAGGCCGGAGGCTGGCGGTACACCCGGCGAGGGCCAGGAGGGTAAACCAGGTCTGCAGCTCGTCTTTGAGCACAGTCTTCCCTCTGTGGTCCCTGGTGAACAGAGCCTGGCTCACCCACGCGTGCTGCACCCTGGAGAGTGAGCTCCTCCAGCCCTCTGGGAGAGGAACCTGTAGCACACACACACACACATGTAGGAACCACGTTAACAGACAACACAACTTACAATATCACATCTGCAATATGTCTTTACATTCCATCAGAGCACTGACCTCAGCTGGGAGACGTGCTGTCGCAGCAGGTCGTCTCTTCTGGACCAGAGGAGGTGGAGCAGCTGGAGCTACAGCAGCAGGAGCTACGTCATGATGGTAAAAAGAAAAACAACTCACTTCATGCTTTCCTTTGTGCCTCCTGTTAAATATGCAATAAAGACACATGAAATAGGATTGTGGGGTAATCACCTGAAGGAAGGGAAAGCTCAACTTCAGCAGCTGCTTCCAGCATCTCTGTCTCGTCCTCTGAGGGGAAATCTGTAACACAGAGAACCATCAGGACTGAGTTCATCTGAACCATGAGAGACCCGCAGAGCAGCTGGTCTCCTGGATGAAGACCCGTACCTCTGAGAACACGACTCCTTTTGAACCTCTTCTGTGGGGAAGATGGAGAGGCCCTGGGGGCGGAGGAGGCGGCCTGTCGAGGTCGCTGCAGCAGACGTTGAGTAGGCTGCCTTCTTCTTCTTCTGGTCCCTCTCCAGCACGTCCCTCTTCAGGTGGGCCGTGCTGGAGCCCTTTGAAGTAATGCGGGCTCTCCTGAGCCCACCCTTTAGCTGTGGAGAGGGACGAAGCCTCGTTAGACGACAACAGGAAACGCTTCTCAGTGACGTTTGGATCACGACTCGCTCTGTGACTCACCTCTGCACTTCAGCGTCTGCAGACTCGTAAAATTCCCGGTAGGTGAGTGCAGCGTGGTCTCCGAATGCCACCCGCCTGCTGTCCTGCACTTCCTCGGAGGAGGAGCCGTCAGACGCCATCCTCTGCCTTACCGCCGCGATCAGGTCGGGGAACAGCCGGGCGTACTGCCACAGAGCGTCCTTATTTTGCATCAAGGCGGTGGTGCTGTCGTCCCCCGACTTGCGCTCCTTCATGTGAGCCGCCACGACCATCAGCAGGTAGCCCACGTCATTGCTTGCCAGCCAGTTGAAGGTCTGCCCTCTATACAGCCCAAACTGGATCTCATACCGGCTATGGACCAGCTTGGTGTCGCTGCAGTCCCCTCCACCGCCAGCGACCCGGTTCCTGGCGTCCTTCATGACGGCCGGCTGGTTCTTGGGCCGGCCCAAACGAGCTTGCTCCTGCTGCCGGGAGACGTCCTCGGCCTCATCAGAGGCTTTGAGCAACAGGTCGTTGGACGCAGTCCTCCTGAACTGTGGGCCAATCTTCAGGCGGCCCCCGGTGGCCAAGCGGCCCCCCTGCGTGGCCATCCGCGAAGGAGGTAGAACCAGAGGCAAGCAGGTAGAACCAGGGTGGGAGTGGCAACAGGCTCGACTGACAGGCGGAGAACCGAGTGTTCTTTGCTGCCACATGGTGGTGAGGCAGAGGAAGTGGCAGCAGCTGAAGAGAATTCAAGTTCATCCTCTGCTCCTCCATCACTGTGTGGTACGCTGCAGCCAAGGACAAGGGCATCATCCGCTCTGCTGAGAGGGTGATTGGCTGCAATCTGCTGTCCCTCCAGGACTTGTTTGCTTCCAGAAGTCTGGAGCAAGAAAGATTGAAGAAAATCTCACCCTGGACACAACCCGTTGGAGTCTCTCCCCTCTGGCAGGAGGTCCATCAGGACCAAGACCTCACGCTCCATCAGGACCAAGACCTCACGCCACACCAACAGTTTTTTCCCGTCGGCAGTAGGGCTCATCAACAGGGCCCGGGTGACTTTTTCTCTTTTCTTACCGGTCACTCCCCTGCACACTTCATATTTAAACACTCATGCGTTAACATACACTTACATTAACGTTATCTGTTTGTCTGAGCACTTTATTTTATACTTAATTTAATACCCATTGAACTGTTGTGCAAATTCCTCGTTTGAGTAAACATTCCTGCCAAATAAACGGTTTCTGATTCTGGTGATTGTACAAAACTGTCTGTTATATAAGCCAGAAATACTTTTAATCACACACATTTTGACAAATAATATGACTTAAAATGACCTTTGTCCTCATCCTCACCCCCCCATAGGTCTTTGCAGCACGTTCCTGTGAGAACGGAAAAGTTTCACCTTCTCTTCTTGTGGCAGCCAATCAGATCAGAGAAGTGTTGACGACCACCTATCTGTCGCACCTGGCGATCCAACGACAGCCATCAGGCCAAGAGCACCCCCTTTGTGCTGAAACGAGCCGGTCAGGTGACTGATGGACCTGCTGCAGTGAGCTTGGAGTTAAAAAGTTAAAAGCCTGAGACTTTTATAACAGACTTATTCATCTATAAATGTACTTTTTGTTTGAGATAATACTTGTTCATTTCAACTGCAGCCAAAGAGATCCCACAGTTATTCCAATAAAAGCCTTTTGAGTCATCAAGGTGTTGTCTTTGAAATGTGGAACAGAAGGAGAAAAAGATTTTCTGAGTGTTCGAATATTTATTACACACATATTGACACACTCTATATAAACAAGATCACACTTTGTAAAAGCACACACACATCACACTTTAAATAAACACACACATAACACATATATATATAACTATATATATATAAACTGATATATACCTCAGTGACATTTGTTCCTCTTGTCTCTGGCCTGGGCGTTCCTCTTGTCCATCTCCTTCCTCTTCCTCTGGCTGCTGGTGACCCCCCCCCTCTTCTCCGTGAGCCACTGCTCCACTGTTCTGCCGAGGGGGTCTGAGCTCTGGCAGAAGCTCTCCCTGGCTGAGCCGAGGACCGAGTGTCCGGTGGCTCTGGTCCTCCTCTCCCCACACCTGGGACAGGTCCGTGATTTTGGCAGGGGCAACATACCAGTTAGCATTAGCTTTTGCTTTTGCTTCAGCCGCCAAATGGTGGTCCTGGGCACCCCCCTGTCCTTCAGCCAGTCCCCCAGAGTCTCCCCGTCCTCTGCTGTGGCTGCACAGTAAACAGCCCCCTTGAATGGGAAGTGTCCAGGGGTCTGCACAGACTCCCCACAGTGAGGACAGGAGGGGGGGCGTTTCTGGAGACGCAAGGTCTTATTAGACCTCTCCAGCTGGGGAGTGGAGCAGGACCTGCTCTGGCTGGAGGTCCCTGGTGCGTCGGAGTCGGAGGATGAGTCCTGGAGAGGAAGACAGGGCCTTCTTTGGCTGGAGGTCCCTGGTGCGTCGGAGTCGGAGGATGAGTCCTGGAGAGGAGGAGGAGGAGGAGGAGGAGGAGGAGGAGGAGGAAGGGAGCAGGGCCTGCTTTGGCTGGAGGTGCCAGGCGGCTGGTCTATGTCAGCGCCCTTTGGAGGGGGAGGAGGGGAGCAGGATGGCGGCCGGTCCGAGTCCGAGTCCTGGAGTGGAGGAGGCGAGTAGGATGGCGGCCGGTCCGAGTCCGAGTCCTGGAGTGGAGGAGGCGAGTAGGATGGCGGCCGGTCCGAGTCCGAGTCCTGGAGGGGAGGAGGCGAGTAGGATGGCGGCCGGTCCGAGTCCGAGTCCTGGACCCAATCCCTGCAAGCAATAAGAAGGATACAAATATTATTTATTTGACTACAAATGACCATCTGCTCCTCAACAGTCCTATATTGGAGTAGATATAATTAAAGTTAGTTGTTCACCTTTCATCCTGGCTCTGCTGCTTGCTCTGCTGCTTGCTCTGCTGCCGGTCCATCCTGCAGTGTGACTGACGAGAAGGTTGAGAGGCCAAACCTCCTCACTTAACACCTAACCACACCCACCCCTCCCACTTCACCTCTCCCCCTCCTCCCTCCTCTTCTCCTGCAGCCAGTCTTTGACACTTTTGCCATCTGAGGTACTCTGACAAAAGTGGGACATAGTCTTGGACTTTGCGCTGTAGAAGCGGCTGTGACCAAATTCTTTGGTCTTCGGCTGCTTGCAGAGGCTGCAAATGCAGGTGAAAGGCTTCTTCATTTTGAAGTCCTTTCCCAGTCTCTCTGCCTCCTGCCTCCTCTTGTCCAGCTGCTTCCGCTGCCACAGCGTCGTCTTTGGCAGCTGAGGAGGAGGAGGAGGCCCGCTGGCCTCCACTGCGGGGAGATGTGGAGCGGCAGCCTCAGCAGCCTCAGCAGCCTCGGTCCTGTGGCCAGCAGCTGCTGGTAGGTCCGGGGTCTGGGAGACACCTGGAAGGGGCTGGTCCAGGGGGAGGTCTTGTGGCCTCACTCTTGGTGGAGCCATGGGCTCTGGTGCCACCAGAGGAGCGCTGGTGGGTGGGACAGTCGCCTGGAGGGCATGACCCTCCTGGGTCCCTTTCCTCCTGTTGTACCTAGAGTTCATACAGGTTTAAAACCTTGCAGATGTAACTGTTGTACAGTAATGAGCTTCTTAGTTTAGTGTGATACTCACCACTGGGTGAGCGTCCTCTGATTGATCTCGTAGAGCTGTAGCTTCTCTCTGACGGTCGGGTTGTCCAGCACGCTGTCTCTGATGGCACAGTAGCTCCTGAGGATCAGAGACCAGCGGCTGATCCGAGCTCCTGCCAGAGAGCAGCTCTGTGGATGGAGGCGACACAGCAGGATGCAGACGGCCTCCACCAGCCTGCTGGCGTCGGGCCTCGTGGAGGGGCCGCTGCCCTGACTGTGGAGACAGCTGCAGAGAAACAGGAAGTCAGAGGAGCCCCTGAACACGGATTAATTTTACAAGCAGACCCTAATATTGCTTACCGCCTCATGCTCTCCAGTCCCACAGTGGTGTCGGTGGGTGCGTGGGTGGCAGACTTGGTCTTCTTGAACCTCCCCTTAGTGAGATGGTCCCTGTGACGTGGGGGGTAGTTCACAGGGCCCTTGTCTCCCTCGGGGAGTTTCTCCCACAAGGCCAAGAGCTGCGCCTCATGCCGCACTGTGACCCGACCCGACACCCGCAGCTCCACCAGGCACTCTGCCAGGTTCTGTACGTGCTGGTACCCCGAGGTGCCAGCTGGGCCCACGCACTCCTACAGAGGGCAAAAGAACAAGGTCCTTTATTCATCATGCGGCTTTGAGGACGGAGGTGATGTAGAAAGGTGCAATGAGAACGTACCTCCTCCGCGGCGTGGAGGTCGGCTGGCGGTCAGGGGAGCTGTGAGGCGTCGGGCGGGAGGTCTGTCCCAGGAAGCGGGAGATCCTCAAAGCCCACCGTGCACCCTTCCCCCTGATCCTCCAAGTCCTCCTCGGTCTCCTGCCCCGGCTCCTGCTCCTGGTCCTGCTCTGTCTCCTCCTCCTCCTCGGTCTCCTCCTCTGGGACGTCGGGGTCCTCCGGCAGCGGCTGCAGCACCCGGCCGGTCTGGGAGAACAGGTAGTTGACCCCAATCAACTCCCCTGTGGCGGCACAGAAGAAGAAAACCAAGTTAAGGACACAGTCAAAGGTACTGGCACCTCCCGGAGCTTCTCCCTCAGCAGGTACCTGTGTACTCCCGGGTCCGGGTGTAGCTGTGAAGCAGCCTCTTTCCGTACAGGCTTAGGGCCAGCTCGTTGGTAGAGTGCAGGTCCTGGCTGCTGTAGCTGCGCTGCTGCTGCTGGCTGCCCCCCCCTTCCACCGAGGCACGACCGCGGTCCTCGTTCCACCTCGTCAGGCCCTCCAGCAGGTACAGCTGGAAGTGCATGGCATTGGCACTGGTGCCTGGAACGTGACAGAAGAGCGAGGTGAGAGGAGGGAGGCGAGAAGACACTCTAATATTGACTTGTGTTCCCAGGCTTCAGACACTCACCAGGGATGAACCTGTTGAGGTGGAGGTGAAAGGACTCCAAGGGAGTGGAGCCTCGGGAGCAGCGGTACACCGGCAGGCTCACTCCTCCCCGGGTCAGCCGGCCCGTCCTGGTGTACAGCTGCAGCCCCGGTGGGTCCTGGATGCACTGCAGGTGGCGGCGCTGGGTGCTCCAGATGCCCTCCACCCTCCCCTGGTCCAGCAGCAGGATGCCCATGGTGTCCGTGGCCGCCTCGTAGTGGTCCAGGGCCTCCTGGATGAAACGCTCGGTCTCCTGTGCCCCACGTGTGCCGCGGCGACAGTGCCGAGCCATCTCCTTGGCGGAGACCCGGCTCCAGGACCCGGGTCTCTCTGCCTCCATGGCGCTCTTCAGCAGGGCCACGTCCTCCGGGTCCCACACAGAGATGCAGATGGACAGGCGGCGCATGAAGCTGGCATAGAGGGGGTGGCTCTCGGTGGTGACCATGGCCGCCAGCCTGCGCACAAAGTGCCAGATGTCCAGCCGGACCACGAGCTGGGTCCACTCTGGGAACAGAGCGGCTGCTGCTGAACCCCCAGTCATGGAGCAGCAGTCCCGGTCCACGTACAGGAGCACAGGTGGATCCTCCCCGGCCAGCTGGTACCGCCTGACCAGCCCAGAGGTCATCTGCTGCAGCCCGGAGCCCTCGGCTGCAGTGAGGACCGACATGAGCACCTGGCCGTGCTCGTTGCCCACGTTGGTCACCCACTGGGCCGTCCCTGCCGCGTGGCCGGCCAGCTTCCTGGTGATCTACACAAGCAGAAGGACTTTATATTCATCCTGAGGGGGAATCGGATCGCTCTCGTTCTAAAAGATATCAGAGCGTGTACCGTACTAAAATAAACAACCGCCGTGCACATTCTGAATGACTTGAGTTAAAATGTCTGAACATTCTACCTTCTTCGTCGAGTCCATTTTTAAGATGGAGCCAAAGATGGAGGTCACCTTGGCTCTCATCTCCCCCAGACGGCTGAAGCTGTCGCTGGCATACGTGGAGAGGATCCACTGGCTGGTGGGGACCGGCTCCATCTCTGGGAGGGCTAGAGGAGGCGGCGGAATAGTCACGCCCAGTACCTCGAACCTCCTGTAGACATCCAAGTAGCACGCGGATCTCTTCATCCAGGCCTTCGTGTGCTGCTCCACCAGGTAGGAGCGCAGGCCGCTGGAACTGTTGCCCAGCGTCCGGCCGCTCATCTGGTCGATGACCATTTTGTCACACGACAGCCTGCAGAGACAGAAAGACAAAACAGGTTGAGTTGTAAGCTTTTATGAAACCACCGACTAAACTAAAAGATAAACTCTCTCTGCTCCTCAGGGAGAAGATCAAGATGTGTGCTGTGACAGCTGAACTTTGACAGCTGAACTTTGTCAGCTGAACTGAAGTAACCCTGACCCTTGAACAAAGGCAGCACGCAGTGAATGAAGTGTGAGGCCTTTGTTGTGAGCTTTGAGAGGTGTGAAGAGCTGATGGGGCTATCAGGGTCCTCACTCTGCCCTTCCCCTACTCACCCCCCTCCTCACTTCCCCTCCTCCAGAGTTCAAAGTCCCCTTATTAAGGTCAAAGCCTTTGATAAGATAAGGTTTTTAAATCCTTTATTTGTCCCGCGGTGGGGAAATTGCCGGATTACAGCAGCAAGAGAAATAAAGAAGTAATATGAATACACAGTAAAACCGTAATAAAACAGTAAAGAATAGCAGTATTATATATACAGATACAATAAAAAATGTATTCAAAATGTATTTATTATTATTAAGTGTGATGTACCTGTATTTGAGCACCGCTGGAAACGACATCCTGTTCCCCGCTTCCAGCTGGGCCATGATGCTCATGGACCAGGACGCCAACTTCTTCCCACAGCGGTGACACTCCAGGTACTCGGTGCCCATAAAATACCACCCGTCTCTGTCCAGGACTCTGCGGACGGTCTTGTAGAGACCACATCCGGTCATTTTATGGGCACAGACTGGGCAGCTGAAGGGGCACTGCCACATCTTGTAGGGTACCAGAGGAAGAACGGCCGCTGGAAGAAGGCGTGGAGCGAGGCCGGAGGCTGGCGGTACACCCGGCGAGGGCCAGGAGGGTAAACCAGGTCTGCAGCTCGTCTTTGAGCACAGGCTTCCCTCTGTGGCCCCTGGTGAACAGAGCATGGCTCACCCACGGGTGCTGCGCCCTGGGGAGTGAGCTCCTCCAGCCCTCTGGGAGAGGAACCTGTAGCACACACACACACACATATAGGAACCACGTTAACAGACAACACAACTTACAATATCACATCTGCAATATGTCTTTACATTCCATCAGAGCACTGACCTCAGCTGGGAGACGTGCTGTCGCAGCAGGTCGTCTCTTCTGGACCGGAGCAGGAGGAGCAGCTGGAGCTACAGCAGCAGGAGCTACGTCATGATGGTAAAAAGAAAAACAACTCACTTCATGCTTTCCTTTGTGCCTCCTGTTAAATATGCAATAAAGACACATGAAATAGGATTGTGGGTTAATCACCTGAAGGAAGGGAAAGCTCAACTTCAGCAGCTGCTTCCATCATCTCTGTCTCGTCCTCTGAGGAGAAATCTGTAACACAGAGAACCATCAGGACTGAGCTCATCTGAACCATGAGAGACCCGCAGAGCAGCTGGTCTCCTGGATGAAGACCCATACCTCTGAGAACACGACTCCTTTTGAACCTCTTCTGTGGGGAAGATGGAGAGGCCCTGGGGGCGGAGGAGGCGGCCTGTCGAGGTCGCTGCAGCAGACGTTGAGTAGGCTACCTTCTTCTTCTTCTGGTCCCTCTCCAGCACGTCCCTCTTCAGGTGGGCCGTGCTGGAGCCCTTTGAAGTAATGCGGGCTCTCCTGAGCCACACCCTGTAGCTGTGGAGAGGGACGAAGCCTCGTTAGCTGACAACAGGAAACGCTTCTCAGTGACGTTTGGATCACGACTCGCTCTGTGACTCACCTCTGCACTTCAGCGTCTGCAGACTCGTAGAACTCCCGGTAGGTGAGTGCAGCGTGTTCCCCGAATGCCACCCGCCTGCTGTCCTGCACTTCCTCGGAGGAGGAGCCGTCAGACGCCATCCTCTGCCTTACCGCCGCGATCAGGTCGGGGAACAGCCGGGCGTACTGCCACAGAGCGTCCTTATTTTGCATCAAGGCGGTGGTGCTGTCGTCCCCCGACTTGCGCTCCTTCATGTGAGCCGCCGCGACCATCAGCAGGTAGCCCACGTCATTGCTTGCCAGCCAGTTGAAGGTCTGCCCCCTATACAGCCCAAACTGGATCTCATACCGGCTATGGACCAGCTTGGTGTCGCTGCAGTCCCCTCCACCGCCAGCGACCCGGTTCCTGGCGTCCTTCATGACGGCCGGCTGGTTCTTGGGCCGGCCCAAACGAGCTTGCTCCTGCTGCCGGGAGACGTCCTCGGCCTCATCAGAGGCTTTGAGCAACAGGTCGTTGGACGCAGTCCTCCTGAACTGTGGGCCAATCTTCAGGCGGCCCCCGGTGGCCAAGCGGCCCCCCTGCGTGGCCATCCGCGAAGCAGGTAGAACCAGAGGCAAGCAGGTAGAACCAGGGTGGGAGTGGCAACAGGCTCGACTGACAGGCGGAGAACCGAGTGTTCTTTGCTGCCACATGGTGGTGAGGCAGAGGAAGTGGCAGCAGCTGAAGAGAATTCAAGTTTCATCCTCTGCTCCTCCATCACTGTGTGGTACGCTGCAGCCAAGGACAAGGGCATCATCCGCTCTGCTGAGAGGGTGATTGGCTGCAATCTGCTGTCCCTCCAGGACTTGTTTGCTTCCAGAAGTCTGGAGCAAGAAAGATTGAAGAAAATCTCACCCTGGACACAACCCGTTGGAGTCTCTCCCCTCTGGCAGGAGGTCCATCAGGACCAAGACCTCACGCTCCATCAGGACCAAGACCTCACGCCACACCAACAGTTTTTTCCCGTCGGCAGTAGGGCTCATCAACAGGGCCCGGGTGACTTTTTCTCTTTTCTTACCGGTCACTCCCCTGCACACTTCATATTTAAACACTCATGCGTTAACATACACTTTAACATAAACACACACGTCTCTTCAACATACACTTACATTAACGTTATCTGTTTGTCTGAGCACTTTATTTTATACTTAATTTAATACCCATTGAACTGTTGTGCAAATTCCTCGTTTGAGTAAACATTCCTGCCAAATAAACGGTTTCTGATTCTGGTGATTGTACAAAACTGTCTGTTATATAAGCCAGAAATACTTTTAATCACACACATTTTGACAAATAATATGACTTAAAATGACCTTTGTCCTCATCCTCACCCCCCCATAGGTCTTTGCAGCACGTTCCTGTGAGAACGGAAAAGTTTCACCTTCTCTTCTTGTGGCAGCCAATCAGATCAGAGAAGTGTTGACGACCACCTATCTGTCGCACCTGGCGATCCAACGACAGCCATCAGGCCAAGAGCACCCCCTTTGTGCTGAAACGAGCCGGTCAGGTGACTGATGGACCTGCTGCAGTGAGCTTGGAGTTAAAAAGTTAAAAGCCTGAGACTTTTATAACAGACTTATTCATCTATAAATGTACTTTTTGTTTGAGATAATACTTGTTTATTTCAACTGCAGCCAAAGAGATCCCACAGTTATTCCAATAAAAGCCTTTTGAGTCATCAAGGTGTTGTCTTTGAAATGTGGAACAGAAGGAGAAAAAGATTTTCTGAGTGTTCGAATATTTATTACACACATATTGACACACTCTATATAAACAAGATCACACTTTGTAAAAGCACACACACATCACACTTTAAATAAACACACACATAACACATATATATATATAACTATATATATATAAACTGATATATACCTCAGTGACATTTGTTCCTCTTGTCTCTGGCCTGGGCGTTCCTCTTGTCCATCTCCTTCCTCTTCCTCTGGCTGCTGGTGACCCCCCCCCTCTTCTCCGTGAGCCACTGCTCCACTGTTCTGCCGAGTGGGTCTGAGCTCTGGCAGAAGCTCTCCCTGGCTGAGCCGAGGACCGAGTGTCCGGTGGCTCTGGTCCTCCTCTCCCCACACCTGGGACAGGTCCGTGATTTTGGCAGGGGCAACGTACCAGTTAGCATTAGCTTTTGCTTTTGCTTCAGCCGCCAAATGGTGGTCCTGGGCACCCCCCTGTCCTTCAGCCAGTCCCCCAGAGTCTCCCCGTCCTCTGCTGTGGCTGCACAGTAAACAGCCCCCTTGAATGGGAAGTGTCCAGGGGTCTGCACAGACTCCCCACAGTGAGGACAGGAGGGGGGGCGTTTCTGGAGACGCAAGGTCTTATTAGACCTCTCCAGCTGGGGAGTGGAGCAGGACCTGCTCTGGCTGGAGGTCCCTGGTGCGTCGGAGTCGGAGGATGAGTCCTGGAGAGGAAGACAGGGCCTTCTTTGGCTGGAGGTCCCTGGTGCGTCGGAGTCGGAGGATGAGTCCTGGAGAGGAGGAGGAGGAGGAGGAGGAGGAGGAGGAAGGGAGCAGGGCCTGCTTTGGCTGGAGGTGCCAGGCGGCTGGTCTATGTCAGCGCCCTTTGGAGGGGGAGGAGGGGAGCAGGATGGCGGCCGGTCCGAGTCCGAGTCCTGGAGTGGAGGAGGCGAGTAGGATGGCGGCCGGTCCGAGTCCGAGTCCTGGAGTGGAGGAGGCGAGTAGGATGGCGGCCGGTCCGAGTCCGAGTCCTGGAGTGGAGGAGGCGAGTAGGATGGCGGCCGGTCCGAGTCCGAGTCCTGGAGGGGAGGAGGCGAGTAGGATGGCGGCTGGTCCGAGTCCGAGTCCTGGAGGGGAGGAGGCGAGTAGGATGGCGGCTGGTCCGAGTCCGAGTCCTGGACCCAATCCCTGCAAGCAATAAGAAGGATACAAATATTATTTATTTGACTACAAATGACCATCTGCTCCTCAACAGTCCTATATTGGAGTAGATATAATTAAAGTTAGTTGTTCACCTTTCATCCTGGCTCTGCTGCTTGCTCTGCTGCTTGCTCTGCTGCCGGTCCATCCTGCAGTGTGACTGACGAGAAGGTTGAGAGGCCAAACCTCCTCACTTAACACCTAACCACACCCACCCCTCCCACTTCACCTCTCCCCCTCCTCCCTCCTCTTCTCCTGCAGCCAGTCTTTGACACTTTTGCCATCTGAGGTACTCTGACAAAAGTGGGACATAGTCTTGGACTTTGCGCTGTAGAAGCGGCTGTGACCAAATTCTTTGGTCTTCGGCTGCTTGCAGAGGCTGCAAATGCAGGTGAAAGGCTTCTTCATTTTGAAGTCCTTTCCCTGTCTCTCTGCCTCCTGCCTCCTCTTGTCCAGCTGCTTCCGCTGCCACAGCGTCGTCTTTGGCAGCTGAGGAGGAGGAGGAGGCCCGCTGGCCTCCACTGCGGGGAGATGTGGAGCGGCAGCCTCAGCAGCCTCAGCAGCCTCAGCAGCCTCGGTCCTGTGGCCAGCAGCTGCTGGTAGGTCCGGGGTCTGGGAGACACCTGGAAGGGGCTGGTCCAGGGGGAGGTCTTGTGGCCTCACTCTTGGTGGAGCCATGGGCTCTGGTGCCACCAGAGGAGCGCTGGTGGGTGGGACAGTCGCCTGGAGGGCATGACCCTCCTGGGTCCCTTTCCTCCTGTTGTACCTAGAGTTCATACAGGTTTAAAACCTTGCAGATGTAACTGTTGTACAGTAATGAGCTTCTTAGTTTAGTGTGATACTCACCACTGGGTGAGCGTCCTCTGATTGATCTCGTAGAGCTGTAGCTTCTCTCTGACGGTCGGGTTGTCCAGCACGCTGTCTCTGATGGCACAGTAGCTCCTGAGGATCAGAGACCAGCGGCTGATCCGAGCTCCTGCCAGAGAGCAGCTCTGTGGATGGAGGCGACACAGCAGGATGCAGACGGCCTCCACCAGCCTGCTGGCGTCGGGCCTCGTGGATGGGCCGCTGCCCTGACTGTGGAGACAGCTGCAGAGAAACAGGAAGTCAGAGGAGCCCCTGAACACGGATTAATTTTACAAGCAGACCCTAATATTGCTTACCGCCTCATGCTCTCCAGTCCCACAGTGGTGTCGGTGGGTGCGTGGGTGGCAGACTTGGTCTTCTTGAACCTCCCCTTAGTGAGATGGTCCCTGTGACGTGGGGGGTAGTTCACAGGGCCCTTGTCTCCCTCGGGGAGTTTCTCCCACAAGGCCAAGAGCTGCGCCTCACGCCGCACTGTGACCCGACCCGACATCCGCAGCTCCACCAGGCACTCTGCCAGGTTCTGTACGTGCTGGTACCCCGGGGTGCCAGCTGGGCCCACGCACTCCTACAGAGGGCAAAATAACAAGGTCCTTTATTCATCATGTGGCTTTGAGGACGGAGGTGATGTAGAAAGGTGCAATCAGAACGTACCTCCTCCGCGGCGTGGAGGTCGGCTGGCGGTCGGGGGAGCTGTGAGGCGTCGGGCTGGAGGTCTGTCCCAGGAAGCGGGAGATCCTCAAAGCCCTCCGTGCACCCTTCCCCCTGATCCTCTAAGTCCTCCTCGGTCTCCTGCCCCGGCTCCTGCTCCTGCTCCTGCTCTGTCTCCTCCTCCTCCGTCTCCTCGTCTGGGACGTCGGGGTCCTCCGGCAGCGGCTGCAGCACCCGGCCGGTCTGGGAGAACAGGTAGTTGACCCCGATCAACTCCCCTGTGGCGGCACAGAAGAAGAAAACCAAGTTAAGGACACAGTCAAAGGTACTGGCACCTCCCGGAGCTTCTCCCTCAGCAGGTACCTGTGTACTCCCGGGTCTGGGTGTAGCTGTGAACCAGCCTCTTTCCATACAGGCTTAAGCCTAATTCATGCGTAATTCATGCTTCTCCGTCTGCGTCGACGCGCACCTCCAAAAAATCCTAACTACACGTCGCGTAGACGCGGACCGCAACGCTGTGATTGGTCCGCTCAGAACGTAATTTCCGGTTGCTCTTTTCGGTTTGTCTTCCTACACCGCCATTTTTAAAAGTTCTTGTAGACCGATAGTAACAATGGACAAAACAGAAGAACGAATCATCGAGGAAGTGAGGAAATACGACCACTTGTATAACTTTTCTTCAAGCGACTACAAGGACAACCAAAGGACATTAAATTCATGGTGAGAAATCGCGCAAAACACGGGGCTGGAGGCCGTGGAGTGCACGAAAAGGTGGAAGAAAATATGTCCGTCTGCGAAAAAAACTCGCTACCAAAAGTGGCGATCCAGGCGGCCAAAAGGTGCCTGCATTTTACCGACTTTAGCGACTCAAGTGTGAGTGTGTGTGTGTATGTGTGTGTGTGTGTTTTTTGTTTTTTTTTGTTTTAGTGCACTTCTACATAAGAATAAAGCACACAAGTTTGTTTTCAAAAAGTTGTTTTGATATTTATTTTCAACACCATGCATAACCTTACCACCCATCACTTCTCCAATATACTCGGCCCGCTGACATTCGAAAGTATTGAAAGTGCATCTGTTCATCCAGGTCCCTCAGAGGGTGAACCAGTGTTGTAAATTCACCAGTTTCCAGCCTCGATTGGTTTAGTGGTCGTACAGACCACCTCCGCAAACGTCTTCTCTGTCGCATGCGCTTCAACTCTTGCAATATAAGCATTTGCTCTTCAATATTGATGAGCGCCATTGTTTACTGTGACCAGAAGAAAAAGCAAGGGTTCAGCTATAACCCCTGAACCACACAGCCACACACCCCTGGCGGCATGGCGGTTAATTCCAGAGCAACGCAGACCCTCGACGCAGAACTATGAATGCTCAACGACTGCGTCAGGTCGACTGCGTAGGTGCGCCGTCGACCTGACGGAGAAGCATGAATTAGGCTTTAGGGCCAGCTCGTTGGTAGAGTGCAGGTCCTGGCTGCTGTAGCTGCGCTGCTGCTGCTGGCTGCCCCCCCCTCCACCGAGGCACGACCGTGGTCCTCGTTCCACCTCGTCAGGCCCTCCAGCAGGTACAGCTGGAAGTGCATGGCATTGGCACTGGTGCCTGGAACGTGACAGAAGAGCGAGGTGAGAGGAGGGAGGCGAGAAGACACTCTAATATTGACTTGTGTTCCCAGGCTTCAGACACTCACCAGGGATGAACCTGTTGAGGTGGAGGTGAAAGGACTCCAAGGACGTGGAGCCTCGGGAGCAGCGGTACACCGGCAGGCTCACTCCACCCCGGGTCAGCCGGCCCGTCCTGGTGTACAGCTGCACCCCCGGTGGGTCCTGGATGCACTGCAGGTGGCGGCGCTGGGTGCTCCAGATGCCCTCCACCCTCCCCTGGTCCAGCAGCAGGATGCCCATGGTGTCAGCTTCAGCCGTCTGGGGGAGATGAGAGCCAAGGTGACCTCCATCTTTGGCTCCATCTTAAAAATGGACTCGACGAAGAAGGTAGAATGTTCAGACATTTTAACTCAAGTCATTCAGAATGTGGTGTCCGTGGCCGCCTCGAAGTGGTCCAGGGCCTCCTGGATGAAACGCTCGGTCTCCTGTGCCCCACGTGTGCCGCGGCGACAGTGCCGAGCCATCTCCTTGGCGGAGACCCGGCTCCAGGACCCGGGTCTCTCTGCCTCCATGGCGCTCTTCAGCAGGGCCACGTCCTCCGGGTCCCACACAGAGATGCAGATGGACAGGCGGCGCATGAAGCTGGCATAGAGGCTGTGGCTCTCGGTGGTGACCATGGCCGCCAGCCTCCTGACGAAGTGCCAGATGTCCAGCCGGACCACGAGCTTGGTCCACTCTGGGAACAGAGCGGCTGCTGCTGAACCCCCAGTCATGGAGCAGCAGTCCCGGTCCACGTACAGGACCACAGGTGGCTCCCCCCCGGCCAGCTGGTACCGCCTGACCAGCCCAGAGGTCATCTGCTGCAGCCCGGAGCCCTCGGCTGCAGTGAGGACCGACATGAGCACCTGGCCGTGCTCGTTGCCCACGTTGGTCACCCACTGGGCCGTCCCTGCCGCGTGGCCGGCCAGCTTCCTGGTGATCTACACAAGCAGAAGGACTTTATTCATCCTGAGGGGGAATCGGATCGCTCTCGTTCTAAAAGATATCAGAGCTACCGTACTAAAATAAACAACAGCCGTGCACATTCTGAATGACTTGAGTTAAAATGTCTGAACATTCTACCTTCTTCGTCGAGTCCATTTTTAAGATGGAGCCAAAGATGGAGGTCACCTTGGCTCTCATCTCCCCCAGACGGCTGAAGCTGACACTGGCATACGCGGAGAGGATCCACTGGCTGGTGGGGACCGGCTCCATCTCTGGGAGGGCTAGAGGAGGAGGAACAGTCACGCCTGGTACCATGAACCTCCTGTAGACATCCATGTAGCACGCGGATCTCTTCATCCAGGCCTTTGTGTGCTGCTCCACCAGGTAGGAGCGCAGGCCGCTGGAACTGTTGCCCAGCGTCCGGCCGCTCATCTGGTCGATGACCGTTTTGTCACACGACAGCCTGCAGAGACAGAAAGACAAAACAGGTTGAGTTGTAAGCTTTTATGAAACCACAGACTAAACTAAAAGATAAACTCTCTCTGCTCCTCAGGGAGAAGATCAAGATGTGTGCTGTGACAGCTGAACTTTGACAGCTGAACTTTGACAGCTGAACTGAAGGAACCCTGACCCTTGAACAAAGGCAGCACGCAGTGAATGAAGTGTGAGGCCTTTGTTGTGAGCTTTGAGAGGTGTGAAGAGCTGATGGGGCCATCAGGGTCCTCACTGCCCTTCCCCTACTCACCCCCCTCCTCACTTCCCCTCCTCCAGAGTTCAAAGTCCCCTTATTAAGGTCAAAGCCTTTGATAAGATAAGGTTTTTAAATCCTTTATTTGTCCCGCGGTGGGGAAATTGCCGGATTACAGCAGCAAGAGAAATAAAGAAGTAATATGAATACACAGTAAAACCGTAATAAAACAGTAAATAATCTACAATAGCAGTATTATATATACAGATACAATAAAAAATGTATTCAAAATGTATTTATTATTATTAAGTGTGATGTACCTGTATTTGAGCACCGCTGGAAACGACATCCTGTTCCCCGCTTCCAGCTGGGCCATGATGCTCATGGACCAGGACGCCAACTTCTTGCCACACTTGTGACACTCCAGGTACTCGGTGCCCATAAAATACCATCCGTCTCTGTCCAGGACCCTGCGGACGGTCTTGTAGAGACCACATCCGGTCATTTTATGGGCACAGACTGGGCAGCTGAAGGGGCACTGCCACATCTTGTAGGGTACCAGAGGAAGAACGGCCGCTGGAAGAAGGCGTGGAGCGAGGCCGGAGGCTGGCCGTACTCCCGGCGAGGGCCAGGAGGGTAAACCAGGTCTGCAGCTGGGTGTTGAGCACAGGCTTCCCTCTGTGGCCCCTGGTGAACAGAGCCTGGCTCACCCACGGGTGCTGCACCCTGCAGAGTGAGCTCCTCCAGCCCTCTGGGAGAGGAACCTGTAGCACACACACACACACATATAGGAACCACGTTAACAGACAACACAACATACATATATGTGCTATCGATCTTCTCTGTTTCTGAAATTCTTTAAAAACATTTTTTTGGACTTTCCCTAGAGGGGCCATGCCAATCTTCTCTGTGTCGTTCTAATTTTAGTATATGTGCTATCGATCTTCTCTGTTTCTGAAATTCTTTAAAAACATTTTTATTGGACTTTCCCTAGAGGGGCCATGCCAATCTTCTCTGTGTCGTTCTAATTTTAGTATATGTGCTATCGATCTTCTCTGTTTCTGAAATTCTTTAAAAACATTTTTATTGGACTTTCCCTAGAGGGGCCATGCCAATCTTCTCTTTTTCGTTCTAATTTTAGTATATGTGCTATCGATCTTCTCTGTTTCTGAAATTCTTTTTTTTTTTTTTTTATTGGACTTTCCCTAGAGGGGCCATGCCAATCTTCTCTGTGTCGTTCTAATTTTATTATATGTGCTATCGATCTTCTCCGTTTCTGAAATTCTTTTTTTTTTTTATTGGACTTTCCCTAGAGGGGCCATGCCAATCTTCTCTGTGTCGTTCTAATTTTAGTATATGTGCTATCAATCTTCTCTGTTTCTGAAATTCTTTTTTTTTTTTTATTGGACTTTCCCTAGAGGGGCCATGCCAATCTTCTCTGTGTCGTTCTAATTTTAGTATATGTGCTATCGATCTTCTCTGTTTCTGAAATTCTTTAAAAACATTTTTTTGGACTTTCCCTAGAGGGGCCATGCCAATCTTCTCTGTGTCGTTCTAATTTTAGTATATGTGCTATCGATCTTCTCTGTTTCTGAAATTCTTAAAAAAACATTTTTTTGGACTTTCCCTAGAGGGGCCATGCCAATCTTCTCTGTGTCGTTCTAATTTTAGTATATGTGCTATCGATCTTCTCTGTTTCTGAAATTCTTAAAAAAAAAAAATTGGACTTTCCCTAGAGGGGCCATGCCAATCTTCTCTGTGTCGTTCTAATTTTAGTATATGTGCTATCGATCTTCTCCGTTTCTGAAATTCTTAAAAAAACATTTTTTTGGACTTTCCCTAGAGGGGCCATGCCAATCTTCTCTGTGTCGTTCTAATTTTAGTATATGTGCTATCGATCTTCTCTGTTTCTGAAATTCTTTAAAAACATTTTTATTGGACTTTCCCTAGAGGGGCCATGCCAATCTTCTCTGTGTCGTTCTAATTTTAGTATATGTGCTATCGATCTTCTCTGTTTCTGAAATTCTTTAAAAACATTTTTTTGGACTTTCCCTAGAGGGGCCATGCCAATCTTCTCTGTGTCGTTCTAATTTTAGTATATGTGCTATCGATCTTCTCTGTTTCTGAAATTCTTTAAAAACATTTTTATTGGACTTTCCCTAGAGGGGCCATGCCAATCTTCTCTGTGTCGTTCTAATTTTAGTATATGTGCTATCGATCTTCTCTGTTTCTGAAATTCTTTTTTTTTTTTTATTGGAATTTCCCTAGAGGGGCCATGCCAATCTTCTCTGTGTCGTTGTAATTTTAGTATATGTGCTATCGATCTTCTCTGTTTCTGAAATTCTTAAAAAAAAAAAATTGGACTTTCCCTAGAGGGGCCATGCCAATCTTCTCTGTGTCGTTCTAATTTTAGTATATGTGCTATCGATCTTCTCCGTTTCTGAAATTCTTAAAAAAACATTTTTTTGGACTTTCCCTAGAGGGGCCATGCCAATCTTCTCTGTGTCGTTCTAATTTTAGTATATGTGCTATCGATCTTCTCTGTTTCTGAAATTCTTTAAAAACATTTTTATTGGACTTTCCCTAGAGGGGCCATGCCAATCTTCTCTGTGTCGTTCTAATTTTAGTATATGTGCTATCGATCTTCTCTGTTTCTGAAATTCTTTAAAAACATTTTTTTGGACTTACCCTAGAGGGGCCATGCCAATCTTCTCTGTGTCGTTCTAATTTTAGTATATGTGCTATCGATCTTCTCTGTTTCTGAAATTCTTTAAAAACATTTTTATTGGACTTTCCCTAGAGGGGCCATGCCAATCTTCTCTGTGTCGTTCTAATTTTAGTATATGTGCTATCGATCTTCTCTGTTTCTGAAATTCTTTTTTTTTTTTTATTGGAATTTCCCTAGAGGGGCCATGCCAATCTTCTCTGTGTCGTTGTAATTTTAGTATATGTGCTATCGATCTTCTCTGTTTCTGAAATTTTTTAAATTTTTATATTGGACTTTCCCTAGAGTGGCCATGCCAATCTTCTCTGTGTCGTTCTAATTTTAGTATATGTGCTATCGATCTTCTCTGTTTCTGAAATTCTTTTTTTTTTTTTTATTGGACTTTCCCTAGAGGGGCCATGCCAATCTTCTCTGTGTCGTTCTAATTTTAGTATATGTGCTATCGATCTTCTCCGTTTCTGAAATTCTTAAAAAAACATTTTTTTGGACTTTCCCTAGAGGGGCCATGCCAATCTTCTCTGTGTCGTTCTAATTTTAGTATATGTGCTATCGATCTTCTCCGTTTCTGAAATTCTTAAAAAAACATTTTTTTGGACTTTCACTAGAGGGGCCATGCCAATCTTCTCTGTGTCGTTCTAATTTTAGTATATGTGCTATCGATCTTCTCTGTTTCTGAAATTCTTTTTTTATTTTTATTGGACTTTCCCTAGAGGGGCCATGCCAATCTTCTCTGTGTCGTTCTAATTTTAGTATATGTGCTATCGATCTTCTCTGTTTCTGAAATTCTTTAAAAACATTTTTATTGGACTTTCCCTAGAGGGGCCATGCCAATCTTCTCTGTGTCGTTCTAATTTTAGTATATGTGCTATCGATCTTCTCCGTTTCTGAAATTCTTAAAAAAACATTTTTTTGGACTTTCCCTAGAGGGGCCATGCCAATCTTCTCTGTGTCGTTCTAATTTTAGTATATGTGCTATCGATCTTCTCTGTTTCTGAAATTCTTTAAAAACATTTTTATTGGACTTTCCCTAGAGGGGCCATGCCAATCTTCTCTGTGTCGTTCTAATTTTAGTATATGTGCTATCGATCTTCTCTGTTTCTGAAATTCTTTTTTTTATTGGACTTTCCCTAGAGGGGCCATGCCAATCTTCTCTGTGTCGTTCTAATTTTAGTATATGTGCTATCGATCTTCTCTGTTTCTGAAATTCATATATATTTTAATAAATTACAGTAAAACGTTGGACTTTTGTGTTCAACTGTAGTAATAATACATACAGTTGAAAACAATAAGTCAAAATATCAGTGGCGGCCCGTGGGTTTTCTACCTCTAACAATTACATTTTAAAATATATATTTTTTTTCCAAATATTTTTTTCTTCCAAATTGAATTTCTTTCTTCAAAATGTAATTTTTTTTTTTAAATATTTTTTTTTTTGGGAAATTTTTTTTGGGGGATTTTTTTTTTAGGAGCAGTGCAATGAGAAAATAAGCTAATAGGGAAAGACAATGATAATACATGTATTTGTGAAAAACAATTACATTATAAAATAGATATATATTTTTTTTTATTGAATTTTTTTCAAAATTGATTTTTTTTTTTTTTTTTTTTTTTTTTTGTTTGAATTTTTTTTTTGAAATCACATTTTTTTTAGAATTTGTTTTTTTTTGTGGATTTTTGTTTTAGGAGCTGTGCAATGAGAAAATAAGCTAATAGTGAAAAATTATGATAATACTTGTATGTGTGGAAAAC
This sequence comes from Myoxocephalus aenaeus, assembly GCA_038501785.1. Lineage (NCBI taxonomy): Eukaryota > Metazoa > Chordata > Actinopteri > Perciformes > Cottidae > Myoxocephalus > Myoxocephalus aenaeus. Next base: position 1,217,392 of record JBAMJR010000071.1, on the reverse strand, counting down.
AATTACATTATATAATAGATTTTTTTTTTTTTTTATTGAATTTTTTTCTTCCAAATGTATTTTTTTTTTTTAAATAGATTTTTTTTTAGAATTTTTTTTTTTTAGGATTTTTTTTTTAGGAGCTTTGCAATGAGAAAATAAGATAATAGGGAAAAGCAATGATAATACATGTATTTGTGAAAAACAATTACATTATAAAATAGATATAACTTTTAATTATTAAACTTTTAGAAATTTACATTTTAAAATTAAATTATAAAATCAGTTTAGGCCAGCAGAGAAGATTTAGCAGGCCCTGACGGCCCGTCACTGCAAAATATACATAGCATTGTAAAAAAATCATTAAACAATCTTAAATTCACATAAAAAAGCAGAAATAAGGAACGCTTCACGAATTTGCGTGTCATCCTTGCGCAGGGGCCATGCTAATCTTCTCTGTATCGTTCCAATTTTAGTATATGTGCAATCGAAATTACACAACTAACCAATGTTCCTGGGGGGTATATAAGGGGTTCTGCCCGGGAGAAGCCTCCATGAAGGTACTGGAGCCCGGGGGCTACATGAGGGAGCCGAAACCCGGCTTTAAATGCCTCTCTCTGGGCAGGAAACACAGGTCTGGGAGCTGCATGTGAAGCCCTGAACCTCCACTGGCTCCAGAACCTGGTCTTACCCGGTCTGACCCACTTCAGGTTCTGCCCGCCCTGGTGAGGAACTCAAGAGGCTGCTGGGAAACTATTCAGTGAGATCGTCTACGTCAGAGGGTCATGATTGGTGAGCTGCAGACGAGAGGACAAAAGGATCTGCTCACAGCTCCGCCTGCATTCCTCCAAACGCCCTTTGACCCCCCCCCAGGACACAGAGAGAGAGGCGGGGGAGGACGCATAGAGAGAGAGACGGGGGAGGACGCATAGAGAGAGAGACGGCTGTGGAGAGAGACGGGCGAGGACGCATAGAGACGGGGCACACGGAGAGAGAGACGGGGCACACGGAGAGAGAGACGGGGCACGGAGCAGGAGGATGTTTGAGGATCCACAGCGAGACAGCAGCCTGAGGACAGAAAGCAGGAAACACAACACAGTCTCCAGCTGGAGTTTCACGCCTTCATCGTGTTGTTCTGCTGCAGATGAAGCTCTTCATCTTCAGTCTGCCTTCATAACCCAACCAGCACACGATCAGGACTGAGGGGGACAACAGGGACATCTAGTCCACCTCGTCCAGACTCCTTCTAGAGTCAAGAAGTGTGTTTAAAACAACAGGACTGTTTGTATTCTCTATTCACATCATGTGGGTTCTTCCTGCTTTCCGACTTCCTGTTTTCATTTAAAAAAAACAAAAAACTGGTGCAGTTTCACCAACTCACCAGCAGGTGTCGCTCTAAGACCAGTGTGTGGAGAGAGGGGCGCTGTGGTCTGCCTGCAGAACGAGGAGGGAAACACACAAAGTACTGCATGAAACATGAGTACACGACTACTGGATGTATTTAAATACACTTTCACGTCCTTTATGGGAATTGTTGAACTGTTCAACGATAATGAATAATCAAACACGTGCGGTTAAAGTATGCAGGGCAATCACCAAACCATATTCCCATAATACAGTCGCACAATTTAAATTTGTTTTTACTTATTCATAAAGAATAAACTCGAAAAACACAAATTCAGATTTTTTTAAATCCAGAGTTTGGACTCGAGGATTCGGCATGCGATGAACACACCAATCTTCTTTTATTATAATGAAAACGTAATTTTTTTAAATCCAATGCAGTTTCATGAACTCACCAGCAGGTGTTGCTCTGTGACCAGTCTGTGGAGAGAGGGGTGCTGTGGTCTGACTGCAGAACGAGGAGGGAAAAACAGGGGAATCATAGCCAAACCATACTCCTTGCCCCCCAGACGTGGGGGATGAGGGGTTCTGGGGTTCCCTCTATCCATTCTTCAAGTAGTCGCATGAACCCCCTATGAGTTCTAATAGTTGTGTTATTTTATATCATTTTTTTCCCGAATTTAGTTTTTAACTCACTTTTATACCATATTTTGATCATAACTATGTTACATATAATGTTATTGAGATTCCCCAAAATGGCTTGTCGAGCCGCCCCCAACTCCATGGTTCAAGGCCTAAACAACAACTTGCAGAGATGTAGGACCCGTCTTTGTAAAGATAATGACCGGAATCTGAAAGAAAAATCACAATAAAGCATTTGGGAGTTACCATGGAGTTTTAGTCAAAAAAACTTTGTCGTTCGGTTAAAACATTTAAAGGTTATAAGCTTTTTGCTTTCTCACCATATGTTTGGTGCATGCTGGGATTTCAAATTTGCATAAAGCTCTGACAAAGACTGGCTAAGAAACCTCCCACCTTCACAGAAGCAGGCAGAGACAAAAAAGCAACAAGGAAGTAGGAGAAAAAAAACAGTCGATTTTTCAGGTACTAATATCCAGAGATGAATGAATATTTCATTCTATAGACTCCTACAAGCTCGTAGGGTTACAAAGAGGTGTCGTTTATTGAAATCCGACTTTGTAAAGTGTACTTATGAACGCTTTTGTCAAAAGTTACGGCCGCCGCCGAAAATGACGGCAGGGTTACGGGGTTTATATAATTACATAAACTTAACGGTAAGTTACATTTTTTATGTTCGGATAGAACTCTTCCCACAAGGCTTTACTGTATTTCAGCAATTTAAATGAAGTTAATCAACGTTGTGGTTCCGGAGATACTTTAGGAAACATCACTTTACTTATTTTTCTCTTTTCCTGTTCGATAATAGGCGCCGCGGGGCTCTGGGGTTAAAGAGGTTAAGAAATCTAACAATTTGCTATTTGTTTTGCTTTTTCATTAAACAAACATGAATTGTCAATGTATTAAATCATGGGTACAGGGGGCGGCTGCGGGGACAGGGGGGGACGGGACGGCTGCGAGGCGGCAGCGGGGACAGACAAAGCCTCAGCAAGATATCAACCACATTCCAGCCCAAAAACTGAAATATGACTTACTTATGGATGAAATGATATTCCACACGGCCTTGCTTGGTTTGTGGAACCAGAGGCGTACAAGGTCCAGGAAGAAAGCTAGGGCATTTTGACCTAAAGCTAGGGCAGACCTAATTCTACGGTACACGAAATGTGCACTAAATTAATTACTACAAATATTTAACCTCACTTAATCAAAGTCAAACTTTGCAGAGATACTGTTACCACATAGTGCTATATTATAGTAGGGGGGAAAGCAATGATATGCATAATTAAACAGAGAAAATACATCCTGGAGGTTTTTTGTTTTTCTGAATATCAATTTCTCTTTTTTCTTTCCTGTGTTCTATCATCAACCAATAAACCATTTGGAATTTTTGAGAAAAATGTCTGGGGCTTAACCGGGGTTTAAAAGTTAAGATGATCACGTTGTTACGTGTTCACGTTGTTACGTTTTGTTACGCATTCACGTAGTCACGTGTTCACGTTGTTAACTCTCTGTCCGCGGTATCGCGGTGGGACACTCTTTACGTTTCTCCACGTTTCTAAAATATTCATAGCGTCGCGATAATACATCGCAGAAATATAATTTTACGTTTGCCGGAAAGAGGAGACTTCCTTCTTCCGCTGCCTGCGCCCTGCAATTTTTTAACACCATCAGACAATAGTTAGGGCCATCGGCGTGTCATATGACGCTTTGCCAAAAAAGTACTCGTCACACGAAATCCTTCTCTGGGATTTGTTGAATCATATGTCCGTCAACATTTGGTTAAATAAACGAATCAATGAACACTCAAGAAACGCCCAAACAACAAGCATGTACCTACACACCTGAGCTCTGAAAACACGCTGGCGTGTTCACTCATAAAGAAGAGATATTATGGCAAAGGACGCACTTTACTACAGAGGAAGCTGTGGCGACGATTTTGGCGACGAGGACGACCCTGCAGGCTTTGACTCCTGCGACCAAGAGGAAGATGCAGACAGAAGGGATCCATTTGAAGATGGGTAAGTGTATTTAGATACTACACTTTGTGTTGCAATAGCATATTTACGCTAGCAGAGTGAGCACATTTAGCTGGTCCCTTTCTGCTCGAGTCTGGCGTAACACAGGTACGCACGTAGTCTGTTTACGTTAGCCGTTAGCACAGTTAGCTCAGGCCCTGATCAAAGTCCCTGCTGGAGCTCTGTTACTGTTTTGGTGTGTAATCGTAACTTTCTTTCAGTGAACTTAGTAGTGACCAGTAGTCATTTATTTTACAGAGGATTCACATCTGCAGCAGTGGACAACATCGCTCCAGACACTACGTCGTCGTGAAAGACTGACGACGACCCGGACACTGTTTACCAGGTAGCGTAGGTACACAGCTCCGCTGCACACGTACACCTGTGAACTGTTCAAACTGTGTGTAGTTAGTATTGACTAAGAGTAATTTATTTTACAGAGAGGATTCACCACTACCAGACCCTCTACCACAGCCATCCCCACCAACCCGGGTCTGTTTTCTATTTCTGAACATGTATATTGTGTAAATATATTTTTAATTTATAATACATATTTTTATTTAAAAAAAAATTCATTCGCACACACCCCATGAAGCTTTATCTGCAGTATGAAGTCATTTCTCAGTCCCATTTTATCATGTTGGTGAAAGGTGTGAAAGACCATATTTCTACTAAAAAAACTATAATATTTTGTTTTTGTTTTAGACATTTATTTACATGTATCTACCATTGTATTCATATACTTCACTGCTTTTGTGAACCTAAAACCAATTTCTATCACCTAAACCGAGTTACCACCTATATACCACCTGTAAAGTTATGTTTGAACACGAAATATGAAGAAATCGAGATTACATTTTTCAGCTTTAGAGTCATATTTTTTCTTTACACTTGGGCCCCTTTTTTTAGTTTGAGCACCTGCCCCCCAAAATGTCTGTGCACGTGCCTGGCCCAACATCCCAAATACAAATTTGCCTCGGAGAGCTTTACAATCTGTACACATAACATCCCTGTCCCGGGACCTCACATCAGATCAGGAAAAACTCCCCAAATAAAGATAGTAAAAACCCTTGCACAGGGAAAAAAGGGAAGAAACCTGAGGGAGAGCCACAGAGGAGGATCCCTCTCCCCGGATGGACAGAAGCAATAGATGTCATGTGACCAGAATGAATAAGGTAACGGAGTTACAGCACAGCAGCTTCCAGAAAGACACCAAGACCAAGAGAGAGACCAAGACCAAGAGAGAGACCAAGACCAATACCAATACCAAAGAAGAGACCGAGACCAAGAGAGAGACCAAGAGAGAGACCAAGGCCACGAGAGACCAAGAGAGACGGAGAGGCCATGACCAAGAGAGACCAAGACCAAGAGAGAGACAGAGAGACTTTTCCATTTTCACAAATGATCTCCCTTTGTCAATTAAGAATTCCAAAATGGTAATGTATGCTGATGACACAACACTGTATACAGAGATGGGCAGTATTTCTATTACTTTTGAGTATTTTGTCATTTGTATTTGATAGGGCCGATAAAAAATCTAATGTAATTTGTAACAAAATACTTTAGAGTGGAGTCATTTTGTATTTAAAATACTCAAAATACTTTCTCCACAAATCCAAAGACAGTTCACTTATCAAGCTCCTGTTTGTTTGATTTAACACAACCCTCCCCTCTTCAGCTCCGGTTTTGAGACTGTTCTCGTTTGCAGGGATAATATTCCATCCGCACGGGAGGCGGTTAACACCAGAAATATTTGAAAAGTTAGTTGTTCCAACTAAACTGGCTACTCAGTGGTTGGGTCTCAAGAACCAAAATGGAAGGATCATTATACCATAAAGATGTCAGTGTGAACCTGTATGAGACACTTAACACTGTAATATAGAACTATGTGGCCTACCATGCCACTGGCCAATGTAAGAGAGAAATAAGTAGGTCCGAAAAAAAAAAAACCCTCAAGGATGTATTTTCTCTTTTTAATTATGCATATCATTGCTTTATTTTCTACCATAAAATAGCACTATATGTTAACAGTATCTCTGCAAAGTTTGACTTTGATTAAGTGAGGTTAAATATTTTTAGTAATTCATTTAGGGCACATTTCGTGTACCGTAGGTTTAGGTCCCTGAAAGCAAAAATGCCCTAGCTTTCTTCGGGTAAAGCGGTTTACGGACCCGCTATTGAAAACTTCCTCCAGCCGAATTGAAGGTTATCTGTGGCTCTACAATTCGGCGTGGTTTGTCTAAATCTGGCGTCCGAATTCCGACCATTTTGGGCGGATTGAAAACAGACACGCGTCCGGTTTTTAAAACGGTGATAAAAGTGGTGTACTGACCCGCTTTTCTACACTTTGTTCGGCCCAACCCTTGAGGAGATCGTCTGTGTGGGACGTGTTAACATAATGCAGGTCATTTGGAAGAGTGGCAGCGCCTTGACTTCTGCGACGATTGCATGGAGCGCCCGGCTCTCCCACTGTTCACTTAAAAGAGCCTGACTGTCTATTTAGCTAACGTTATGTGTCGGCCAGAACAGCAAGCTTGCAAATCTCTTCACGTCTCCACTGTGCAGACATTTTTGTCTACAGCTTGTTTTAATGACTACTCCTTCTGACATTTGACATCTGGTCACGCATTATATCGACACACACAAATGCTAGCAAACGTTCTTGACTGTACATGCTAGCTTAGAACGTTAGCCACATGGCAGCCGTACCCACAGACCTTGACGCACGTCTTTACTAAGAAGCAGATTTATACATGAAAATATCACGGTTCATAATATAACGTGATTGCAACGTGTGTTGATTATTCTAATTTCTTAATGAGAAAAATATCACTATTCATCCTACTTGGCTAACACCACAGTCTTTGGCTAAACATTCTTTTATGTTATTCTGTTAGCTAAACATGGTGAGCTGGATAGCTAGCTAATGTATATCCCACAAGGATATACCTTTACCAACGTTAATGTTACCTGTAGAAATACACACTAGGGTAGAAAAATGTAATGATTAGACATATGCTTAGACATACTTACACACAAATCTTCCTAGTCACAGTTGGAATGATGTCCGAACATGTCCAGTCCACAGAAAAGAGTCTGAGTGTCTGTCTGGCTGCGTCAAACAATCTCCCGCCTCTTTCAAACATGCAGACTTCTGGGGGAATGGGTAACACTAGCTGTAGTGTAAAATCAACACTGTAGAGTTGTTTGCAGAATATGACATTTGACTCCCTGTATTAACACCAACTCTTTTTGAAGAATAACTCTCTTGGAGTTGATTAACACTAAACCTGAGTTGAAATAACTCTATATTTTAACACTCAACCCTAACACTGAAAATCCAACACTTTTGATTTTGCTGTGTACAGTTATATGAGGAGGTAGTAAATTCCAAGCAGTAATTGCACGAAAATTTGAGGAGGCTTATTCTTGGGGTTGGAGGTATTAAGTGACCTAAGCTAGCATTCCTTGTGTGATGGTTATGTCTGTTAGATGTATATTGTAACTGATTGAAGAAATATTCAGGTTTCTGATTAAATACTACCTTTCTGAAAAACGTGAGACGGCCATAGTGAAGTTGAGTTTCCACTGAGAACCATGACAGGCGAGATGCATATATGCTGTATTAGTTGTCATTGAACACTGGACTGCTCATCTGGCAGCTCGGTTTTGAACCAGTTGTAGTTTATTTATGTTCTTCTTAGCAGCTACTGACCATATGGATGGACAGTATAGCAGGTGACAAAAGACCAGGGAGTGTAACATCTGACAAACAATAGAGAGTGTTAAATAAGCAAAGCACTTTCTGGTCATAGCTATGCCCCTCCCCATTTTAGTGACAATGTCGTCAATGTGCTCAGACCACGACAACTGTTGGTTCAACACTACACCAGTAGTTTGGCCTTCTTGGCCTGTTCTATTGCTGAACCTGACAGGTGAAGCTGTGTGTCACCATTAAGTATATTCCTTGAGCCAAACACAATGGCCGTTTCTCAATATGTGTACTTCTCTGTACTTGTGTACTCGTGAACTTCTGAAACGTCATCAGTCCGAGCCCAAGTACTGTTCCAATTCAAAGTTCGCATCAAGCCAAGCACGGTCGAAATGCCCGGATGTGGCTCGCTCCTCCAATTTTACCGAGCCTGCATCGGTGCTGACTTGTGTGTACTTTGGATGGCCAAATATCCCAGAATGCATTTCACTCCAGCGAATGAAGAAATGGCGGAGGAGACGACACACAACTGTAAGTTGAAACTTTCTAAATACTACCGCTGTTAAGTCACGCGAAGTAATTTTAGGATGTTTTTAGGCGATAAGTTAGTTGTTTAAGAATCAAATTGGTCTTCGGTTTGTCGAGATTCAGCCGATAAAAAAAAATTCGCCGACAATGTCGGAGCCGCTAGCGGGACCGTCAGTAAACCAGCACCGGGGGCTCAGCGTCACGGGGCCCGGCTAGAACAGCCTGCTCTCGGCCAGTCTGTTTGAAATTTGCCGGTGGTATTGACGTCTCTGTTGAACGGTTAAACATGAGCTATAATTCGGTTTGGTTGAATCCAACGAACAATCTTTTGGTCTCAATAGTCTATGGTTTGTTTACAGGTAACGTTAAATCCGTTTTATTATTATAATTAGATTTTAATTTAACTTTAACGTTGACCTAGAGCCCTGTCTTTTAACTTCTGACCGACTTGTTAGCTCCTCTCTATCCATATTATACAGACTGATTATGCTGTCTATCAATGTGCATTATAACCTGCAATTTAAATTAAGGGACATCTGAGGAAACCCGGGCCCTTATAGACTGGCGTGTGGCCAATGAGAGCCTTTTCACAGGCCGTCGATATTCATGCAAGACTGGATGGGAGTGAGTATTGATTTTGAGTGCTTTTCTCTTGCGTCTAGGTAAGGGTTGTAGCCTTGTGCAGTCCCAATCTGAAATATTTAACATCTTATTGAAGAGGGTTAGGGTTGGACCCGTGTCACTGTGGTTTTATGTTTTGCCCAGGGACTTTGTTACCACAGCTGGCCTGGGGGTTACTGTGAAACAGGCCCGGAAAAAGTGGAACAATTTGAGGAACAAGTACAAGGTAATCTCTTCTTTGTATTATATTTCAATTTAATATGATTCCCCAAAAAGAGTAATTTGCCAGGCCAATTGTGAAACTCAACAAAGACAACAGGGATGCAGTGGGTGCTCTTTGGGACTTTGAATACATTCAAACAGTCAGCCTCACTAGTAAATCATTCCCTACTTGTAGGAGCTTAGGGACCCTCCAACAGGAAAAGGGGTAGAGGCCGGTAGTGTGACTGCTGCCACCTGGCAGTGCTACAGCGTCATGGATGCTGCACTCCAGGGGCAGCATTCTATCAGTCCGCCCCTGGTAGTTGCAGCAAACCTGACTGCCACTGCAGGTGGTAGCGTCAGTGCACCGGCCTCTGCCCCTTCTACTGAAGAAGCAAGGGGTGCCAAGCAGCCGAGAAGGAAGAGGACCAGGGAAAGAGAGAGTGTCTTGGACTTCCTAAAAGAGCAGGCAGAGAGAGACGAAGAACGACAAAGAGAGGCAGTGGCAAGAGAGGCAGAGAGCCAGAGGGCTGCAACAGAGAGAGCAGAAAGATACTTGTCTCTGTTTGAGAAACTTGTAAATAAACTGTAAATATGTTTGAATTTCAACCCAGGATATTCATTTTTGAAAGCAATTGAGTATATTTACAACAACACAGTCCTATTTTTTGTCAGGCAGTTACACTTTAATTAGGCAGAACAAGACTATATACACAAACTTATACACGAAAGACTATATACACAAACTTAATGAATTATTTTCTGGGGAGGTTATCTACAGGTAGTCATGTTGACCCAGACATGCAGGCAGTCCTTCGGGAGCCGAAATCTGGGCAGCAAGCCTTCCTCTGACCCCGTTCCCAGACAGATTCCTGTCAGCAGTGTCTTCCTCCATTTCTTCTGGGCCTTCCTCCTCCTCCTCCTCCTCCTCCAGGATGTCACCTGCTGCCACACAAATGTTGTGAAGGACACAACAGGCAGCGATCACCTTTGGGGCAAACAACGGTTTGATCTCCAGGGCCTTCAAGAAAATGGAGCGCCAGCGTGTTTTCAGGACCCCAAAGGTGCGTTCAATGATGTTTCTTGCCCTCGCATGGTGCCTGTTGTAGCGGGCTTCCACTTGGCCTGTGAATTAACATAGAAAATGTAAGATGTCAACAAAGTGACAATTTGGTGTGTGTGTGTTTGTTCTTACTTGCTACAGGCTGGCGGTAGGGTGTCATGATGGCAACGGGATGTTGCAGACACGGGTACCCTCCGTCTCCCAACAGAAAGTACCCAGCTGGTGGGTACAGGGCCCGCTTATACATCGGCGACCTCCGCAGCATGAGCGCATCATGGACCGATCCTGGGTTTCCGATGTACACATCTAGAAATGTGCCCTTGGCATCACAGATCCCCTGCAGTAGAATTGAGGGGAACATTTTCCGATTGATGTACGACCTCTTGTGCTCTGCAGGAGGAAGGATCCGGACGTGACACCCATCGATTGCACCGGCAGCACAGCAGAACGCCTCATGGCCGGCAAGGCGAGCAAAGACGGTCCCCACCTCCTCCATCTCCTCTGCTTTGGGGAAATGCACCACTCTATGGAGGATCGTCATAATTTCATCCACCACGTTGTGGACGATCCTGCACACTGTGGACAGTGGCATGGCGAAAATGCCGGAGGTGACCCTGTAGGAGGCGCCACAAGCAAGCCAGTACACCGTCACCAGCAGCTCAAGCTCATGGCTCCATCCGTGGTTTTTTTGCCGGGGCAGCATCTGGACCAGCATGTTAATGCTGTTCCTGGAGAGCCTGAAGGCTGGTCTCAGGTCAGCTTCAGACCAGGACATGCAAAGCATGGGGACATGGTCCTTCAGTTGCACATATCTTTGAACAGGAGTTTGGTCCTGGTCCTATTTAAAAAGAAAAAAAGGATATTATTTTTAAACATTGTTCATTAATTGTTGTAGCATTAATGTATATAGTATATTTATTTGTGTTTTGACCATTTAATAATAAAGAATGATTTCTAAATATATATATTGTTGAAGTCTACCAGTATTAAATGTCTCTCTAATATCTGACCTGTGTGGTCAGGTGCTTGCTTATGCTGGAGAAGGTTTCTATGTATTTTACTGCTCGACAGGCAGTGTAAAAACACACACCTATCTTACCAGAATCCAGAAGTCACTGTAGCCTCCATGATCTCTGGATCGTAGACATGAACACTGTTTGTGTCTGTCCTGGTTAATGACTAATATACGAGACGCAGATGAGGTTCAAAGTACCTTAGTTTAATGTGTAGTGGTGTTTGTGTATCTAACTGCACTGATGATCAACCTCTTGATGTTTGTGGACCAAGAAGACACATGGTAGGTGTGTATGTGAAATATAGACTAATTGATTTAATATTTAAATACTGTTATAATGTTACTGTATCAAACCTCCTCTGTACCTGTCACCTTATATATATATATTAATGTTCCAACAGCCAAGCAATACATGTTAACATGAGCAATGTTCTAATGTAAAGGTATTTTCTATGTAATCTAGTTTCAGGTATGTCCTTCATCCAATATGAAAGAATAGATATTAGATACACCTCCCAGTATAACCAGTACAACAGCAGCAGAAACTACATTAAACTAAATGATCATGTCCCTAAAACATTAAATCTAAGTTTTACACAATATTAAACTACATTAATTTTTCTTTGGGTGTAGGAAGTAAGCTGTCATGTCTAGCTATAAGTGGGAGGACAGTTTACACAGAAGAACAATGGGTAGCCTGTTTAAAAAAAAACGTAATGTTAAGACAGACTTACAAAGCAATAAAGACATGCGATTAAGGCACGTCTCCTCTCCGTCCTCCGCTGCATCGTGGCTCTTCTTTGACGGATTCGCCTCCCGAGTTCGGCCGCCTCCTCTTCGGCTTCTTGATACAGATGGCCGACTGCGATCGCAATCGCAACCCTCCGGGTCCGATCCATTATTATAATATATAATATATCTATAATATATAGATGTGTACTATATCTATATAATCTATAATAATATATATATATAATAATAATCAGAAGCAGCTATATTATAACGGTATTATATCTAATATGTCGTTCTTCTCTCTTAACTCACGTAACTTGTATCCAAAGCAATCTCCAATCTCCTATACTCCACAACCCTTTTCCCACCACTGGCTCTTAAAATATACGTGCGGCCAACGTGGTGACGTCATCAAGTAAGCAGCCGTTCCAATTCACCGTACTTTTGAAGTCCGGACTCCAAGTCCAGACTCCAGAAGTTCACAAGTCCGTACTTGTGTACTTGGGTATTGAGAAACGGCCAATACATTCAGTTTTCGAAATGTTCAGGGCTAATGTGTTCACTTTCACCCAATCAGACACTCCCTCCAGATCCTGATTCAGAATGGTTGCAAGTCACAGAATGTCAGTGGAACTAAGAAAAGCTATTAAAAGACAACAACTTGATTGATTATGTATATATATTTTTATTAATGGGACTTAAAACATAAAAATGGGGCCAGAATTCTTCATCAGGAGGTCTTCCTCACTCTCCAAGTCCTCGTACTACCATGAATCGATACCAGAGCCACTGATGTGACAAAGCCTGGCCTTACAAGAGTATATATGTCCATTTTACATGTTTATAACACAATTCAACCATAAATATTAACATAAACCATAAATATGACTCAAGGACTCGAACATGACTCGAGAGAGCTCCCCAAGTTATGAAAATATCTATTTTTATATCCCTAGCTTAATGCTACACATGATTGGCACACCTTTCTGGAAAGCATACGATCTATGGAATCCGGCAATATAAGAAAGAAAGAAATGATCCTTTATTAATCCCCTTGGGGAAATTCTTCTCTGCATTTGACCCATCCATGGTTAAGGAGCAGTGGGCTGCCCTGAGAGGCAACCACATTCCAGCCCAAAAACTGAAATATCACTTACTTATGGATGAAACTATATTTCACACGGCCTTGCTTTGTATGTATTGGTGCATCTGCTTGAGCACCTCTGTTGTGGAACCAGAGGCGTCCAAGGTCCAGGAAGAAAGCTAGGGCATTTTTGCTTTCAGGGACCTAAACCTACGGTACACGAAATGTGCCCTAAATGAATTACTAAAAATATTTAACCTCACTTAATCAAAGTCAAACTTTGCAGAGATACTGTTAACATATAGTGCTATTTTATGGTAGAAAATAAAGCAATGATATGCATAATTAAAAAGAGAAAATACATCCTTGAGGGTTTTTTTTTTTTCGGACCTACTTATTTCTCTCTTACATTGGCCAGTGGCATGGTAGGCCACATAGTTCTATATTACAGTGTTAAGTGTCTCATACAGGTTCACACTGACATCTTTATGGTATAATGATCCTTCCATTTTGGTTCTTGAGACCCAACCACTGAGTAGCCAGTTTAGTTGGAACAACTAACTTTTCAAATATTTCTGGTGTTAACCGCCTCCCGTGCGGATGGAATATTATCCCTGCAAACGAGAACAGTCTCAAAACCGGAGCTGAAGAGGGGAGGGTTGTGTTAAATCAAACAAACAGGAGCTTGATAAGTGAACTGTCTTTGGATTTGTGGAGAAAGTATTTTGAGTATTTTAAATACAAAATGACTCCACTCTAAAGTATTTTGTTACAAATTACATTAGATTTTTTATCGGCCCTATCAAATACAAATGACAAAATACTCAAAAGTAATAGAAATACTGCCCATCTCTGTATACAGTGTTGTGTCATCAGCATACATTACCATTTTGGAATTCTTAATTGACAAAGGGAGATCATTTGTGAAAATGGAAAAGTCTCTCTGTCTCTCTCTTGGTCTTGGTCTCTCTTGGTCATGGCCTCTCCGTCTCTCTTGGTCTCTCGTGGCCTTGGTCTCTCTCTTGGTCTCTCTCTTGGTCTCGGTCTCTTCTTTGGTATTGGTATTGGTCTTGGTCTCTCTCTTGGTCTTGGTCTCTCTCTTGGTCTTGGTGTCTTTCTGGAAGCTGCTGTGCTGTAACTCCGTTACCTTATTCATTCTGGTCACATGACATCTATTGCTTCTGTCCATCCGGGGAGAGGGACACCCTACCGCCAGCCTGTAGCAAGTAAGAACAAACACACACACACCAAATTGTCACTTTGTTGACATCTTACATTTTCTATGTTAATTCACAGGCCAAGTGGAAGCCCGCTACAACAGGCACCATGCGAGGGCAAGAAACATCATTGAACGCACCTTTGGGGTCCTGAAAACACGCTGGCGCTCCATTTTCTTGAAGGCCCTGGAGATCAAACCGTTGTTTGCCCCAAAGGTGATCGCTGCCTGTTGTGTCCTTCACAACATTTGTGTGGCAGCAGGTGACATCCTGGAGGAGGAGGAGGAGGAGGAGGAAGGCCCAGAAGAAATGGAGGAAGACACTGCTGACAGGAATCTGTCTGGGAACGGGGTCAGAGGAAGGCTTGCTGCCCAGATTTCGGCTCCCGAAGGACTGCCTGCATGTCTGGGTCAACATGACTACCTGTAGATAACCTCCCCAGAAAATAATTCATTAAGTTTGTGTATATAGTCTTTCGTGTATAAGTTTGTGTATATAGTCTTGTTCTGCCTAATTAAAGTGTAACTGCCTGACAAAAAATAGGACTGTGTTGTTGTAAATATACTCAATTGCTTTCAAAAATGAATATCCTGGGTTGAAATTCAAACATATTTACAGTTTATTTACAAGTTTCTCAAACAGAGACAAGTATCTTTCTGCTCTCTCTGTTGCAGCCCTCTGGCTCTCTGCCTCTCTTGCCACTGCCTCTCTTTGTCGTTCTTCGTCTCTCTCTGCCTGCTCTTTTAGGAAGTCCAAGACACTCTCTCTTTCCCTGGTCCTCTTCCTTCTCGGCTGCTTGGCACCCCTTGCTTCTTCAGTAGAAGGGGCAGAGGCCGGTGCACTGACGCTACCACCTGCAGTGGCAGTCAGGTTTGCTGCAACTACCAGGGGCGGACTGATAGAATGCTGCCCCTGGAGTGCAGCATCCATGACGCTGTAGCACTGCCAGGTGGCAGCAGTCACACTACCGGCCTCTACCCCTTTTCCTGTTGGAGGGTCCCTAAGCTCCTACAAGTAGGGAATGATTTACTAGTGAGGCTGACTGTTTGAATGTATTCAAAGTCCCAAAGAGCACCCACTGCATCCCTGTTGTCTTTGTTGAGTTTCACAATTGGCCTGGCAAATTACTCTTTTTGGGGAATCATATTAAATTGAAATATAATACAAAGAAGAGATTACCTTGTACTTGTTCCTCAAATTGTTCCACTTTTTCCGGGCCTGTTTCACAGTAACCCCCAGGCCAGCTGTGGTAACAAAGTCCCTGGGCAAAACATAAAACCACAGTGACACGGGTCCAACCCTAACCCTCTTCAATAAGATGTTAAATATTTCAGATTGGGACTGCACAAGGCTACAACCCTTACCTAGACGCAAGAGAAAAGCACTCAAAATCAATACTCACTCCCATCCAGTCTTGCATGAATATCGACGGCCTGTGAAAAGGCTCTCATTGGCCACACGCCAGTCTATAAGGGCCCGGGTTTCCTCAGATGTCCCTTAATTTAAATTGCAGGTTATAATGCACATTGATAGACAGCATAATCAGTCTGTATAATATGGATAGAGAGGAGCTAACAAGTCGGTCAGAAGTTAAAAGACAGGGCTCTAGGTCAACGTTAAAGTTAAATTAAAATCTAATTATAATAATAAAACGGATTTAACGTTACCTGTAAACAAACCATAGACTATTGAGACCAAAAGATTGTTCGTTGGATTCAACCAAACCGAATTATAGCTCATGTTTAACCGTTCAACAGAGACGTCAATACCACCGGCAAATTTCAAACAGACTGGCCGAGAGCAGGCTGTTCTAGCCGGGCCCCGTGACGCTGAGCCCCCGGTGCTGGTTTACTGACGGTCCCGCTAGCGGCTCCGACATTGTCGGCGAATTTTTTTTTATCGGCTGAATCTCGACAAACCGAAGACCAATTTGATTCTTAAACAACTAACTTATCGCCTAAAAACATCCTAAAATTACTTCGCGTGACTTAACAGCGGTAGTATTTAGAAAGTTTCAACTTACAGTTGTGTGTCGTCTCCTCCGCCATTTCTTCATTCGCTGGAGTGAAATGCATTCTGGGATATTTGGCCATCCAAAGTACACACAAGTCAGCACCGATGCAGGCTCGGTAAAATTGGAGGAGCGAGCCACATCCGGGCATTTCGACCGTGCTTGGCTTGATGCGAACTTTGAATTGGAACAGTACTTGGGCTCGGACTGATGACGTTTCAGAAGTTCACGAGTACACAAGTACAGAGAAGTACACATATTGAGAAACGGCCATTGTGTTTGGCTCAAGGAATATACTTAATGGTGACACACAGCTTCACCTGTCAGGTTCAGCAATAGAACAGGCCAAGAAGGCCAAACTACTGGTGTAGTGTTGAACCAACAGTTGTCGTGGTCTGAGCACATTGACGACATTGTCACTAAAATGGGGAGGGGCATAGCTATGACCAGAAAGTGCTTTGCTTATTTAACACTCTCTATTGTTTGTCAGATGTTACACTCCCTGGTCTTTTGTCACCTGCTATACTGTCCATCCATATGGTCAGTAGCTGCTAAGAAGAACATAAATAAACTACAACTGGTTCAAAACCGAGCTGCCAGATGAGCAGTCCAGTGTTCAATGACAACTAATACAGCATATATGCATCTCGCCTGTCATGGTTCTCAGTGGAAACTCAACTTCACTATGGCCGTCTCACGTTTTTCAGAAAGGTAGTATTTAATCAGAAACCTGAATATTTCTTCAATCAGTTACAATATACATCTAACAGACATAACCATCACACAAGGAATGCTAGCTTAGGTCACTTAATACCTCCAACCCCAAGAATAAGCCTCCTCAAATTTTCGTGCAATTACTGCTTGGAATTTACTACCTCCTCATATAACTGTACACAGCAAAATCAAAAGTGTTGGATTTTCAGTGTTAGGGTTGAGTGTTAAAATATAGAGTTATTTCAACTCAGGTTTAGTGTTAATCAACTCCAAGAGAGTTATTCTTCAAAAAGAGTTGGTGTTAATACAGGGAGTCAAATGTCATATTCTGCAAACAACTCTACAGTGTTGATTTTACACTACAGCTAGTGTTACCCATTCCCCCAGAAGTCTGCATGTTTGAAAGAGGCGGGAGATTGTTTGACGCAGCCAGACAGACACTCAGACTCTTTTCTGTGGACTGGACATGTTCGGACATCATTCCAACTGTGACTAGGAAGATTTGTGTGTAAGTATGTCTAAGCATATGTCTAATCATTACATTTTTCTACCCTAGTGTGTATTTCTACAGGTAACATTAACGTTGGTAAAGGTATATCCTTGTGGGATATACATTAGCTAGCTATCCAGCTCACCATGTTTAGCTAACAGAATAACATAAAAGAATGTTTAGCCAAAGACTGTGGTGTTAGCCAAGTAGGATGAATAGTGATATTTTTCTCATTAAGAAATTAGAATAATCAACACACGTTGCAATCACGTTATATTATGAACCGTGATATTTTCATGTATAAATCTGCTTCTTAGTAAAGACGTGCGTCAAGGTCTGTGGGTACGGCTGCCATGTGGCTAACGTTCTAAGCTAGCATGTACAGTCAAGAACGTTTGCTAGCATTTGTGTGTGTCGATATAATGCGTGACCAGATGTCAAATGTCAGAAGGAGTAGTCATTAAAACAAGCTGTAGACAAAAATGTCTGCACAGTGGAGACGTGAAGAGATTTGCAAGCTTGCTGTTCTGGCCGACACATAACGTTAGCTAAATAGACAGTCAGGCTCTTTTAAGTGAACAGTGGGAGAGCCGGGCGCTCCATGCAATCGTCGCAGAAGTCAAGGCGCTGCCACTCTTCCAAATGACCTGCATTATGTTAACACGTCCCACACAGACGATCTCCTCAAGGGTTGGGCCGAACAAAGTGTAGAAAAGCGGGTCAGTACACCACTTTTATCACCGTTTTAAAAACCGGACGCGTGTCTGTTTTCAATCCGCCCAAAATGGTCGGAATTCGGACGCCAGATTTAGACAAACCACGCCGAATTGTAGAGCCACAGATAACCTTCAATTCGGCTGGAGGAAGTTTTCAATAGCGGGTCCGTAAACCGCTTTACCCGAAGAAAGCTAGGGCATTTTTGCTTTCAGGGACCTAAACCTACGGTACACGAAATGTGCCCTAAATGAATTACTAAAAATATTTAACCTCACTTAATCAAAGTCAAACTTTGCAGAGATACTGTTAACATATAGTGCTATTTTATGGTAGAAAATAAAGCAATGATATGCATAATTAAAAAGAGAAAATACATCCTTGAGGGTTTTTTTTTTTTCGGACCTACTTATTTCTCTCTTACATTGGCCAGTGGCATGGTAGGCCACATAGTTCTATATTACAGTGTTAAGTGTCTCATACAGGTTCACACTGACATCTTTATGGTATAATGATCCTTCCATTTTGGTTCTTGAGACCCAACCACTGAGTAGCCAGTTTAGTTGGAACAACTAACTTTTCAAATATTTCTGGTGTTAACCGCCTCCCGTGCGGATGGAATATTATCCCTGCAAACGAGAACAGTCTCAAAACCGGAGCTGAAGAGGGGAGGGTTGTGTTAAATCAAACAAACAGGAGCTTGATAAGTGAACTGTCTTTGGATTTGTGGAGAAAGTATTTTGAGTATTTTAAATACAAAATGACTCCACTCTAAAGTATTTTGTTACAAATTACATTAGATTTTTTATCGGCCCTATCAAATACAAATGACAAAATACTCAAAAGTAATAGAAATACTGCCCATCTCTGTATACAGTGTTGTGTCATCAGCATACATTACCATTTTGGAATTCTTAATTGACAAAGGGAGATCATTTGTGAAAATGGAAAAGTCTCTCTGTCTCTCTCTTGGTCTTGGTCTCTCTTGGTCATGGCCTCTCCGTCTCTCTTGGTCTCTCGTGGCCTTGGTCTCTCTCTTGGTCTCTCTCTTGGTCTCGGTCTCTTCTTTGGTATTGGTATTGGTCTTGGTCTCTCTCTTGGTCTTGGTCTCTCTCTTGGTCTTGGTGTCTTTCTGGAAGCTGCTGTGCTGTAACTCCGTTACCTTATTCATTCTGGTCACATGACATCTATTGCTTCTGTCCATCCGGGGAGAGGGATCCTCCTCTGTGGCTCTCCCTCAGGTTTCTTCCCTTTTTTCCCTGTGCAAGGGTTTTTACTATCTTTATTTGGGGAGTTTTTCCTGATCTGATGTGAGGTCCCGGGACAGGGATGTTATGTGTACAGATTGTAAAGCTCTCCGAGGCAAATTTGTATTTGGGATGTTGGGCCAGGCACGTGCACAGACATTTTGGGGGGCAGGTGCTCAAACTAAAAAAAGGGGCCCAAGTGTAAAGAAAAAATATGACTCTAAAGCTGAAAAATGTAATCTCGATTTCTTCATATTTCGTGTTCAAACATAACTTTACAGGTGGTATATAGGTGGTAACTCGGTTTAGGTGATGGAAATTGGTTTTAGGTTCACAAAAGCAGTGAAGTATATGAATACAATGGTAGATACATGTAAATAAATGTCTAAAACAAAAACAAAATATTATAGTTTTTTTAGTAGAAATATGGTCTTTCACACCTTTCACCAACATGATAAAATGGGACTGAGAAATGACTTCATACTGCAGATAAAGCTTCATGGGGTGTGTGCGAATGAATTTTTTTTTAAATAAAAATATGTATTATAAATTAAAAATATATTTACACAATATACATGTTCAGAAATAGAAAACAGACCCGGGTTGGTGGGGATGGCTGTGGTAGAGGGTCTGGTAGTGGTGAATCCTCTCTGTAAAATAAATTACTCTTAGTCAATACTAACTACACACAGTTTGAACAGTTCACAGGTGTACGTGTGCAGCGGAGCTGTGTACCTACGCTACCTGGTAAACAGTGTCCGGGTCGTCGTCAGTCTTTCACGACGACGTAGTGTCTGGAGCGATGTTGTCCACTGCTGCAGATGTGAATCCTCTGTAAAATAAATGACTACTGGTCACTACTAAGTTCACTGAAAGAAAGTTACGATTACACACCAAAACAGTAACAGAGCTCCAGCAGGGACTTTGATCAGGGCCTGAGCTAACTGTGCTAACGGCTAACGTAAACAGACTACGTGCGTACCTGTGTTACGCCAGACTCGAGCAGAAAGGGACCAGCTAAATGTGCTCACTCTGCTAGCGTAAATATGCTATTGCAACACAAAGTGTAGTATCTAAATACACTTACCCATCTTCAAATGGATCCCTTCTGTCTGCATCTTCCTCTTGGTCGCAGGAGTCAAAGCCTGCAGGGTCGTCCTCGTCGCCAAAATCGTCGCCACAGCTTCCTCTGTAGTAAAGTGCGTCCTTTGCCATAATATCTCTTCTTTATGAGTGAACACGCCAGCGTGTTTTCAGAGCTCAGGTGTGTAGGTACATGCTTGTTGTTTGGGCGTTTCTTGAGTGTTCATTGATTCGTTTATTTAACCAAATGTTGACGGACATATGATTCAACAAATCCCAGAGAAGGATTTCGTGTGACGAGTACTTTTTTGGCAAAGCGTCATATGACACGCCGATGGCCCTAACTATTGTCTGATGGTGTTAAAAAATTGCAGGGCGCAGGCAGCGGAAGAAGGAAGTCTCCTCTTTCCGGCAAACGTAAAATTATATTTCTGCGATGTATTATCGCGACGCTATGAATATTTTAGAAACGTGGAGAAACGTAAAGAGTGTCCCACCGCGATACCGCGGACAGAGAGTTAACAACGTGAACACGTGACTACGTGAATGCGTAACAAAACGTAACAACGTGAACACGTAACAACGTGATCATCTTAACTTTTAAACCCCGGTTAAGCCCCAGACATTTTTCTCAAAAATTCCAAATGGTTTATTGGTTGATGATAGAACACAGGAAAGAAAAAAGAGAAATTGATATTCAGAAAAACAAAAAACCTCCAGGATGTATTTTCTCTGTTTAATTATGCATATCATTGCTTTCCCCCCTACTATAATATAGCACTATGTGGTAACAGTATCTCTGCAAAGTTTGACTTTGATTAAGTGAGGTTAAATATTTGTAGTAATTAATTTAGTGCACATTTCGTGTACCGTAGAATTAGGTCTGCCCTAGCTTTAGGTCAAAATGCCCTAGCTTTCTTCCTGGACCTTGTACGCCTCTGGTTCCACAAACCAAGCAAGGCCGTGTGGAATATCATTTCATCCATAAGTAAGTCATATTTCAGTTTTTGGGCTGGAATGTGGTTGATATCTTGCTGAGGCTTTGTCTGTCCCCGCTGCCGCCTCGCAG
Source organism: Myoxocephalus aenaeus (assembly GCA_038501785.1). NCBI lineage: Eukaryota > Metazoa > Chordata > Actinopteri > Perciformes > Cottidae > Myoxocephalus > Myoxocephalus aenaeus. Next base: position 1,195,914 of record JBAMJR010000071.1, on the reverse strand, counting down.
CCGTCCCGTCCCCCCCTGTCCCCGCAGCCGCCCCCTGTACCCATGATTTAATACATTGACAATTCATGTTTGTTTAATGAAAAAGCAAAACAAATAGCAAATTGTTAGATTTCTTAACCTCTTTAACCCCAGAGCCCCGCGGCGCCTATTATCGAACAGGAAAAGAGAAAAATAAGTAAAGTGATGTTTCCTAAAGTATCTCCGGAACCACAACGTTGATTAACTTCATTTAAATTGCTGAAATACAGTAAAGCCTTGTGGGAAGAGTTCTATCCGAACATAAAAAATGTAACTTACCGTTAAGTTTATGTAATTATATAAACCCCGTAACCCTGCCGTCATTTTCGGCGGCGGCCGTAACTTTTGACAAAAGCGTTCATAAGTACACTTTACAAAGTCGGATTTCAATAAACGACACCTCTTTGTAACCCTACGAGCTTGTAGGAGTCTATAGAATGAAATATTCATTCATCTCTGGATATTAGTACCTGAAAAATCGACTGTTTTTTTTCTCCTACTTCCTTGTTGCTTTTTTGTCTCTGCCTGCTTCTGTGAAGGTGGGAGGTTTCTTAGCCAGTCTTTGTCAGAGCTTTATGCAAATTTGAAATCCCAGCATGCACCAAACATATGGTGAGAAAGCAAAAAGCTTATAACCTTTAAATGTTTTAACCGAACGACAAAGTTTTTTTGACTAAAACTCCATGGTAACTCCCAAATGCTTTATTGTGATTTTTCTTTCAGATTCCGGTCATTATCTTTACAAAGACGGGTCCTACATCTCTGCAAGTTGTTGTTTAGGCCTTGAACCATGGAGTTGGGGGCGGCTCGACAAGCCATTTTGGGGAATCTCAATAACATTATATGTAACATAGTTATGATCAAAATATGGTATAAAAGTGAGTTAAAAACTAAATTCGGGAAAAAAATGATATAAAATAACACAACTATTAGAACTCATAGGGGGTTCATGCGACTACTTGAAGAATGGATAGAGGGAACCCCAGAACCCCTCATCCCCCACGTCTGGGGGGCAAGGAGTATGGTTTGGCTATGATTCCCCTGTTTTTCCCTCCTCGTTCTGCAGTCAGACCACAGCACCCCTCTCTCCACAGACTGGTCACAGAGCAACACCTGCTGGTGAGTTCATGAAACTGCATTGGATTTAAAAAAATTACGTTTTCATTATAATAAAAGAAGATTGGTGTGTTCATCGCATGCCGAATCCTCGAGTCCAAACTCTGGATTTAAAAAAATCTGAATTTGTGTTTTTCGAGTTTATTCTTTATGAATAAGTAAAAACAAATTTAAATTGTGCGACTGTATTATGGGAATATGGTTTGGTGATTGCCCTGCATACTTTAACCGCACGTGTTTGATTATTCATTATCGTTGAACAGTTCAACAATTCCCATAAAGGACGTGAAAGTGTATTTAAATACATCCAGTAGTCGTGTACTCATGTTTCATGCAGTACTTTGTGTGTTTCCCTCCTCGTTCTGCAGGCAGACCACAGCGCCCCTCTCTCCACACACTGGTCTTAGAGCGACACCTGCTGGTGAGTTGGTGAAACTGCACCAGTTTTTTTTTTTTTTTTTTTAAATGAAAACAGGAAGTCGGAAAGCAGGAAGAACCCACATGATGTGAATAGAGAATACAAACAGTCCTGTTGTTTTAAACACACTTCTTGACTCTAGAAGGAGTCTGGACGAGGTGGACTAGATGTCCCTGTTGTCCCCCTCAGTCCTGATCGTGTGCTGGTTGGGTTATGAAGGCAGACTGAAGATGAAGAGCTTCATCTGCAGCAGAACAACACGATGAAGGCGTGAAACTCCAGCTGGAGACTGTGTTGTGTTTCCTGCTTTCTGTCCTCAGGCTGCTGTCTCGCTGTGGATCCTCAAACATCCTCCTGCTCCGTGTGCCCCGTCTCTCTCTCCGTGTGCCCCGTCTCTCTCTCCGTGTGCCCCGTCTCTCTCTCCGTGTGCCCCGTCTCTCTCTCCGTGTGTCCCGTCTCTCTCTCCGTGCCCCGTCTCTCTCTCCGTGTGCCCCGTCTCTATGCGTCCTCGCCCGTCTCTCTCTCTATGCGTCCTCGCCCGTCTCTCTCTCTATGCGTCCTCGCCCGTCTCTCTCTCTATGCGTCCTCCCCCGTCTCTATGCGTCCTCGCCCGTCTCTCTCTCTATGCGTCCTCCCCCGTCTCTCTCTCTATGCGTCCTCCCCCGTCTCTCTCTCTATGCGTCCTCCCCCGTCTCTCTCTCTATGCGTCCTCCCCCGTCTCTCTCTCTATGCGTCCTCGCCCGTCTCTCTCCACAGCCGTCTCTCTCTCTATGCGTCCTCCCCCGTCTCTCTCTCTATGCGTCCTCCCCCGTCTCTCTCTCTATGCGTCCTCCCCCGTCTCTCTCTCTATGCGTCCTCCCCCGTCTCTCTCTCTATGCGTCCTCCCCCGTCTCTCTCTCTATGCGTCCTCCCCCGCCTCTCTCTCTGTGTCCTGGGGGGGGTCAAAGGGCGTTTGGAGGAATGCAGGCGGAGCTGTGAGCAGATCCTTTTGTCCTCTCGTCTGCAGCTCACCAATCATGACCCTCTGACGTAGACGATCTCACTGAATAGTTTCCCAGCAGCCTCTTGAGTTCCTCACCAGGGCGGGCAGAACCTGAAGTGGGTCAGACCGGGTAAGACCAGGTTCTGGAGCCAGTGGAGGTTCAGGGCTTCACATGCAGCTCCCAGACCTGTGTTTCCTGCCCAGAGAGAGGCATTTAAAGCCGGGTTTCGGCTCCCTCATGTAGCCCCCGGGCTCCAGGACCTTCATGGAGGTTTCTCCCGGGCAGAACCCCTTATATACCCCCCAGGAACATTGGTTAGTTGTGTAATTTCGATTGCACATATACTAAAATTGGAACGATACAGAGAAGATTAGCATGGCCCCTGCGCAAGGATGACACGCAAATTCGTGAAGCGTTCCTTATTTCTGCTTTTTTATGTGAATTTAAGATTGTTTAATGATTTTTCACGATTTTTTTTACAATGCTATGTATATTTTGCAGTGACGGGCCGTCAGGGCCTGCTAAATCTTCTCTGCTGGCCTAAACTGATTTTATAATTTAATTTTAAAATGTAAATTTCTAAAAGTTTAATAATTAAAAGTTATATCTATTTTATAATGTAATTGTTTTTCACAAATACATGTATTATCATTGCTTTTCCCTATTATCTTATTTTCTCATTGCACAGCTCCTAAAAAAAAAATCCTAAAAAAAAAAGAAATTCAAAAAAAAAATCTATTTAAAAAAAAAAAATACATTTGGAAGAAAAAAATTCAATAAAAAAAAATAAAAATCTATTATATAATGTAATTGTTTTCCACACATACAAGTATTATCATAATTTTTCACTATTAGCTTATTTTCTCATTGCACAGCTCCTAAAACAAAAATCCCCAAAAAAAATATTTCTAAAAAAAATGTGATTTCTAAAAAAAAATTCAAACAAAAAACAATAAAAAAAAAAAAAAATCAATTTTGAAAAAAATTCAATAAAAAAAAATATATATCTCTTTTATAATGTAATTGTTTTTCACAAATACATGTATTATCATTGTCTTTCCCTATTAGCTTATTTTCTCATTGCACTGCTCCTAAAAAAAAAATCCCCAAAAAAAAAGAATTTCCCAAAAAAAAAAAAATCTAAAAAAAAAACTTTCAAAAAAAAAAAAAACATTTTGAAGAAAAAAATTCAATTTGGAAGAAAAAAATATTTGGAAAAAAAATATATATTTTAAAATGTAATTGTTAGAGGTAGAAAACCCACGGGCCGCCACTGATATTTTGACTTATCGTTTTCAACTGTATGTATTATTAATACAGTTGAACACAAAAGTCCAACGTTTTACTGTAATTTATTAAAATATATATGAATTTCAGAAACAGAGAAGATCGATAGCACATATACTAAAATTAGAACGACACAGAGAAGATTGGCATGGCCCCTCTAGGGAAAGTCCAATAAAAAAAAAAAAAGAATTTCAGAAACAGAGAAGATCGATAGCACATATACTAAAATTAGAACGACACAGAGAAGATTGGCATGGCCCCTCTAGGGAAAGTCCAATAAAAATGTTTTTTTAAGAATTTCAGAAACAGAGAAGATCGATAGCACATATACTAAAATTAGAACGACACAGAGAAGATTGGCATGGCCCCTCTAGGGAAAGTCCAATAAAAATGTTTTTTTAAGAATTTCAGAAACAGAGAAGATCGATAGCACATATACTAAAATTAGAACGACACAGAGAAGATTGGCATGGCCCCTCTAGGGAAAGTCCAAAAAAAAGTTTTTTTAAGAATTTCAGAAACAGAGAAGATCGATAGCACATATACTAAAATTAGAACGACACAGAGAAGATTGGCATGGCCCCTCTAGGGAAAGTCCAAAAAAATGTTTTTAAAGAATTTCAGAAACAGAGAAGATCGATAGCACATATACTAAAATTAGAACGACACAGAGAAGATTGACATGGCCCCTCTAGGGAAAGTCCAAAAAAATGTTTTTAAAGAATTTCAGAAACAGAGAAGATCGATAGCACATATACTAAAATTAGAACGACACAGAGAAGATTGGCATGGCCCATCTAGGGAAAGTCCAATAAAAATGTTTTTAAAGAATTTCAGAAACAGAGAAGATCGATAGCACATATAATAAAATTAGAACGACACAGAGAAGATTGGCATGGCCCCTCTAGGGAAAGTCCAAAAAAATGTTTTTTTTAAGAATTTCAGAAACAGAGAAGATCGATAGCACATATACTAAAATTAGAACGACACAGAGAAGATTGGCATGGCCCATCTAGGGAAAGTCCAATAAAAATGTTTTTAAAGAATTTCAGAAACAGAGAAGATCGATAGCACATATAATAAAATTAGAACGACACAGAGAAGATTGGCATGGCCCCTCTAGGGAAAGTCCAATAAAAATGTTTTTAAAGAATTTCAGAAACAGAGAAGATCGATAGCACATATACTAAAATTAGAACGACACAGAGAAGATTGGCATGGCCCCTCTAGGGAAAGTCCAATAAAAAAATAAAAAAAAGAATTTCAGAAACAGAGAAGATCGATAGCACATATACTAAAATTAGAACGACACAGAGAAGATTGGCATGGCCCCTCTAGGGAAAGTCCAAAAAAATGTTTTTTTAAGAATTTCAGAAACAGAGAAGATCGATAGCACATATACTAAAATTAGAACGACACAGAGAAGATTGGCATGGCCCCTCTAGGGAAAGTCCAATAAAAATGTTTTTTTAAGAATTTCAGAAACAGAGAAGATCGATAGCACATATACTAAAATTAGAACGACACAGAGAAGATTGGCATGGCCCCTCTAGGGAAAGTCCAAAAAAATGTTTTTAAAGAATTTCAGAAACAGAGAAGATCGATAGCACATATACTAAAATTAGAACGACACAGAGAAGATTGGCATGGCCCCTCTAGGGAAAGTCCAAAAAAATGTTTTTTTAAGAATTTCAGAAACAGAGAAGATCGATAGCACATATACTAAAATTAGAACCACACAGAGAAGATTGGCATGGCCCCTCTAGGGAAAGTCCAAAAAAATGTTTTTAAAGAATTTCAGAAACAGAGAAGATCGATAGCACATATACTAAAATTAGAACGACACAGAGAAGATTGGCATGGCCCATCTAGGGAAAGTCCAATAAAAATGTTTTTAAAGAATTTCAGAAACAGAGAAGATCGATAGCACATATAATAAAATTAGAACGACACAGAGAAGATTGGCATGGCCCCTCTAGGGAAAGTCCAAAAAAATGTTTTTTTAAGAATTTCAGAAACAGAGAAGATCGATAGCACATATACTAAAATTAGAACCACACAGAGAAGATTGGCATGGCCCCTCTAGGGAAAGTCCAAAAAAATGTTTTTAAAGAATTTCAGAAACAGAGAAGATCGATAGCACATATACTAAAATTAGAACGACACAGAGAAGATTGGCATGGCCCATCTAGGGAAAGTCCAATAAAAATGTTTTTAAAGAATTTCAGAAACAGAGAAGATCGATAGCACATATAATAAAATTAGAACGACACAGAGAAGATTGGCATGGCCCCTCTAGGGAAAGTCCAAAAAAATGTTTTTTTTAAGAATTTCAGAAACAGAGAAGATCGATAGCACATATACTAAAATTAGAACGACACAGAGAAGATTGGCATGGCCCATCTAGGGAAAGTCCAATAAAAATGTTTTTAAAGAATTTCAGAAACAGAGAAGATCGATAGCACATATAATAAAATTAGAACGACACAGAGAAGATTGGCATGGCCCCTCTAGGGAAAGTCCAATAAAAATGTTTTTAAAGAATTTCAGAAACAGAGAAGATCGATAGCACATATACTAAAATTAGAACGACACAGAGAAGATTGGCATGGCCCCTCTAGGGAAAGTCCAATAAAAAAATAAAAAAAAGAATTTCAGAAACAGAGAAGATCGATAGCACATATACTAAAATTAGAACGACACAGAGAAGATTGGCATGGCCCCTCTAGGGAAAGTCCAAAAAAATGTTTTTTTAAGAATTTCAGAAACAGAGAAGATCGATAGCACATATACTAAAATTAGAACGACACAGAGAAGATTGGCATGGCCCCTCTAGGGAAAGTCCAATAAAAATGTTTTTTTAAGAATTTCAGAAACAGAGAAGATCGATAGCACATATACTAAAATTAGAACGACACAGAGAAGATTGGCATGGCCCCTCTAGGGAAAGTCCAAAAAAATGTTTTTAAAGAATTTCAGAAACAGAGAAGATCGATAGCACATATACTAAAATTAGAACGACACAGAGAAGATTGGCATGGCCCCTCTAGGGAAAGTCCAAAAAAATGTTTTTTTAAGAATTTCAGAAACAGAGAAGATCGATAGCACATATACTAAAATTAGAACCACACAGAGAAGATTGGCATGGCCCCTCTAGGGAAAGTCCAAAAAAATGTTTTTAAAGAATTTCAGAAACAGAGAAGATCGATAGCACATATACTAAAATTAGAACGACACAGAGAAGATTGGCATGGCCCATCTAGGGAAAGTCCAATAAAAATGTTTTTAAAGAATTTCAGAAACAGAGAAGATCGATAGCACATATAATAAAATTAGAACGACACAGAGAAGATTGGCATGGCCCCTCTAGGGAAAGTCCAAAAAAATGTTTTTTTAAGAATTTCAGAAACAGAGAAGATCGATAGCACATATACTAAAATTAGAACGACACAGAGAAGATTGGCATGGCCCCTCTAGGGAAAGTCCAATAAAAAAATAAAAAAAAGAATTTCAGAAACAGAGAAGATCGATAGCACATATACTAAAATTAGAACGACACAGAGAAGATTGGCATGGCCCCTCTAGGGAAAGTCCAATAAAAATGTTTTTAAAGAATTTCAGAAACAGAGAAGATCGATAGCACATATACTAAAATTAGAACGACACAGAGAAGATTGGCATGGCCCCTCTAGGGAAAGTCCAAAAAAATGTTTTTAAAGAATTTCAGAAACAGAGAAGATCGATAGCACATATACTAAAATTAGAACGACACAGAGAAGATTGGCATGGCCCATCTAGGGAAAGTCCAATAAAAATGTTTTTAAAGAATTTCAGAAACAGAGAAGATCGATAGCACATATAATAAAATTAGAACGACACAGAGAAGATTGGCATGGCCCCTCTAGGGAAAGTCCAAAAAAATGTTTTTTTAAGAATTTCAGAAACAGAGAAGATCGATAGCACATATACTAAAATTAGAACGACACAGAGAAGATTGGCATGGCCCCTCTAGGGAAAGTCCAATAAAAATATTTTTAAAGAATTTCAGAAACAGAGAAGATCGATAGCACATATACTAAAATTAGAACGACACAGAGAAGATTGGCATGGCCCCTCTAGGGAAAGTCCAATAAAAAAAAAAAGAATTTCAGAAACAGAGAAGATCGATAGCACATATACTAAAATTAGAACGACACAGAGAAGATTGGCATGGCCCCTCTAGGGAAAGTCCAAAAAAATGTTTTTTTTAAGAATTTCAGAAACAGAGAAGATCGATAGCACATATACTAAAATTAGAACGACACAGAGAAGATTGGCATGGCCCATCTAGGGAAAGTCCAATAAAAATGTTTTTAAAGAATTTCAGAAACAGAGAAGATCGATAGCACATATAATAAAATTAGAACGACACAGAGAAGATTGGCATGGCCCCTCTAGGGAAAGTCCAATAAAAATGTTTTTAAAGAATTTCAGAAACAGAGAAGATCGATAGCACATATACTAAAATTAGAACGACACAGAGAAGATTGGCATGGCCCCTCTAGGGAAAGTCCAATAAAAAAATAAAAAAAAGAATTTCAGAAACAGAGAAGATCGATAGCACATATACTAAAATTAGAACGACACAGAGAAGATTGGCATGGCCCCTCTAGGGAAAGTCCAAAAAAATGTTTTTTTAAGAATTTCAGAAACAGAGAAGATCGATAGCACATATACTAAAATTAGAACGACACAGAGAAGATTGGCATGGCCCCTCTAGGGAAAGTCCAATAAAAATGTTTTTTTAAGAATTTCAGAAACAGAGAAGATCGATAGCACATATACTAAAATTAGAACGACACAGAGAAGATTGGCATGGCCCCTCTAGGGAAAGTCCAAAAAAATGTTTTTAAAGAATTTCAGAAACAGAGAAGATCGATAGCACATATACTAAAATTAGAACGACACAGAGAAGATTGGCATGGCCCCTCTAGGGAAAGTCCAAAAAAATGTTTTTTTAAGAATTTCAGAAACAGAGAAGATCGATAGCACATATACTAAAATTAGAACCACACAGAGAAGATTGGCATGGCCCCTCTAGGGAAAGTCCAAAAAAATGTTTTTAAAGAATTTCAGAAACAGAGAAGATCGATAGCACATATACTAAAATTAGAACGACACAGAGAAGATTGGCATGGCCCATCTAGGGAAAGTCCAATAAAAATGTTTTTAAAGAATTTCAGAAACAGAGAAGATCGATAGCACATATAATAAAATTAGAACGACACAGAGAAGATTGGCATGGCCCCTCTAGGGAAAGTCCAAAAAAATGTTTTTTTAAGAATTTCAGAAACAGAGAAGATCGATAGCACATATACTAAAATTAGAACGACACAGAGAAGATTGGCATGGCCCCTCTAGGGAAAGTCCAATAAAAAAATAAAAAAAAGAATTTCAGAAACAGAGAAGATCGATAGCACATATACTAAAATTAGAACGACACAGAGAAGATTGGCATGGCCCCTCTAGGGAAAGTCCAAAAAAATGTTTTTAAAGAATTTCAGAAACAGAGAAGATCGATAGCACATATACTAAAATTAGAACGACACAGAGAAGATTGGCATGGCCCATCTAGGGAAAGTCCAATAAAAATGTTTTTAAAGAATTTCAGAAACAGAGAAGATCGATAGCACATATAATAAAATTAGAACGACACAGAGAAGATTGGCATGGCCCCTCTAGGGAAAGTCCAAAAAAATGTTTTTTTAAGAATTTCAGAAACAGAGAAGATCGATAGCACATATACTAAAATTAGAACGACACAGAGAAGATTGGCATGGCCCCTCTAGGGAAAGTCCAATAAAAATATTTTTAAAGAATTTCAGAAACAGAGAAGATCGATAGCACATATACTAAAATTAGAACGACACAGAGAAGATTGGCATGGCCCCTCTAGGGAAAGTCCAATAAAAATGTTTTTAAAGAATTTCAGAAACAGAGAAGATCGATAGCACATATACTAAAATTAGAACGACACAGAGAAGATTGGCATGGCCCCTCTAGGGAAAGTCCAATAAAAATGTTTTTAAAGAATTTCAGAAACAGAGAAGATCGATAGCACATATACTAAAATTAGAACGACACAGAGAAGATTGGCATGGCCCCTCTAGGGAAAGTCCAAAAAAATGTTTTTTTAAGAATTTCAGAAACAGAGAAGATCGATAGCACATATACTAAAATTAGAACGACACAGAGAAGATTGGCATGGCCCCTCTAGGGAAAGTCCAATAAAAATGTTTTTAAAGAATTTCAGAAACAGAGAAGATCGATAGCACATATACTAAAATTACAACGATACAAAGAAGATACCATTTTCATTTTTGCCGTGCATCTTATTTATTTATTGTCATTTTTGATGGACCTCACCGGGCCGGACTGGGAGAGCCGCGGGCCGTAAGATGCCCAGGTCTGCTCTGGGATGACACGCAAATTCATCAAGCGTTCCTTATTGCTGCTTTTTGATTTGATTATGATTTAATTCTGAATACATTTGAGGATTTTTTTACGATATAGTTTTTTACACACTTATACAAACACGCACATCACACTGAACTTTGTCAGCTGAACTGAAGGAACCCTGACCCTTGAACAAAGGCAGCACAGAGTGAATGAAGTGTGAGGCCTTTGTTGTGAGCTTTGAGAGCTGTGAAGAGCTGATGGGGCCATCAGGCTCCTCCCCCCTCCTCACCTCCCCACCTCCCCTCCCCCAGAGTTCAAAGTCCCCTTATTAAGGTCAAAGCCTTAAGATAAGATAAGGTTTTTAAATCCTTTATTTGTCCCGCAGTGGGGAAATTGCCGGATTACAGCAGCAAGAGAAATAAAGAAGTAATATGAATACACAGTAAAACCGTAATAAAACAGTAAAGAATCTACAATAGCAGTATTATATATACAGATACAATAAAAAATGTATTCAAAATGTATTTATTATTATTAAGTGTGATGTACCTGTATTTGAGCACCGCTGGAAACGACATCCTGTTCCCCGCTCCCAGCTGGGCCATGATGCTCATGGACCAGGACGCCAACTTCTTCCCACAGCGGTGACACTCCAGGTACTCTGTGCCCATAAAGTACCACCCGTCTCTGTCCAGGACCCTGCGGACGGTCTTGTTCAGACCACATCCGGTCATGTGATGAGTCCAGACTGGGCAGCTGATGGGGCACTGCCACATCTTGTAGGGTACCAGAGGAAGAACGGCCGCTGGAAGAAGGCGTGGAGCGAGGCCGGAGGCTGGCGGTACACCCGGCGAGGGCCAGGAGGGTAAACCAGGTCTGCAGCTCGGTGTTGAGCACAGGCTTCCCTCTGTGGCCCCTGGTGAACAGAGCCTGGCTCACCCACGGGTGCTGCACCCTGGAGAGTGAGCTCCTCCAGCCCTCTGGGAGAGGAACCTGTAGCACACACACACACACATGTAGAAACCACGTTAACAGACAACGCAACTTACAATATCACATCTGCAATATGTCTTTACCTTTGAGAACCCTACTCCGTTTGGCATGTGAAGGCCCCGAGGAAGACGAGGAGGCCCTGGGGGCGGAGGAGGCGGCCTGTCGAGGTCGCTGCAGCAGACGTTGAGTAGGCTTCTTCTTCTTCTTCTGGTCCCTCTCCAGCACGTCCCTCTTCAGGTGGGCCGTGCTGGAGCCCTTTGAAGTAATGCGGGCTCTCCTGAGCCACACCCTGTAGCTGTGGAGAGGGACGAAGCCTCGTTAGACGACAACAGGAAACGCTTCTCAGTGACGTTTGGATCACGACTCGCCTCTGCACTACAGCGTCTGAAGACTCCCGGTAGAGAGTCCAGCGCGGTCCCCGAATCCCACCCTGCTGTCCTGCACTCCCTCGGAGGAGGAGCCGTCCTGGACGGCAACAGCTGCTGCAGGGACGACGCCGCACAGACCTCCCTTCAGCCTTCTGGCGCCGAGAGAACCTGGAGACTCTTCATCAAACATGAACTCACAGATTATAAAACAACAGCTCCATGTTGAACTCACCACTGGGTCAGGGTGCTTCAGCTCAAACAGCTGGATCTCCGTCTGAGCCGTCAGCCTCGTGGCCAGCACTGCCTCCTGGATGTTCACGTAGTCCTCGAGGACGAGGGACCGCCGAGGAGGCAGCTGAAAGAGTCGTGGAGAGAAAAGCGTGGGTTAATATAGGGCCGATATTTAAGAGAGGACACATTCATATTTGTAGAGAGTCTCACCGTTGGAGACCTTCATAGTCCATGTTCAGTTATTTATCGTCATTCTCATTCACAGCTGTATGAAGCTGCACATCTGTCCTGGTCCCCTGATGCTGGACCACATGAGGTCTTCAGACAGCAGCTGGACATCCTGAGCTTCATGGTCCATGTTCAGTTATTTATTGTTATTCTCATGTCACCATTTCTATCATAATGTGGAGAGCTTGTCTTTAAAATCATAGAAGAAATAATAAAGCTTCAAACAAAGTTCAGATTGCAAGACTTTTATTGAAATAAAAACAAACATAAAATAAATAATGAATAGTAAATAAAGAAATACAAAGGAATAAGAAATTATTATATATGTATGATGTAACCCCTCCACTCGTCTTCAGTTTTTCCACTGACGAACGCGCAGTAAGTCACTCATGAATGTTCAATAATAACACAATATATATAGGAATGTAATATGTAATATATAATATATAACAGTGTATTGAACAGACAGCTCAGAGGGCAGCAGCAGCAGAGCAACACGTGAACAACAGGTTTAAACAGCAGCAACGTTAGCTGCTAACAGTCAGAATAAATACTGTTGTTAGAAGTTTTTAGTAAAGTCAAGTTTGAACATGTTAACAACAAAGCTCCACTGTGTGACTGTCTACACAAACCTCTATATACTATAATAATATATAATCTATAATAAAGAGCATTGAACAGACAGCAGTGTGTTATCAGCTCAGCGCTGCAGGAGCAACACGTCAACAACAACACGTCAGTAACACGTGAACAACAGGTTTAAACAGCAGCGACGTCAGCTGGTTAACACAGAGTTATAATAAATAGAGTGTCGTTATAAGTTTTTAGTAAAGCAAAGTAAAGTTTTAACATATTTAAAAAGCTCCACCGTGTGACTGTCTACACAAAGCTCCACCAGTCAGAGCAGACTGGCTGATTATTAAGTAACTCCGGGACTGTCAGCCACTAATAACAGCACTAATATGAGCACTAATATGTTACACAGTCATATGTACCAGCAGTTCATAAGCACGACGTTGATAAAGTGCAATAAAATGGACTCGTATTGTACTCACGCCTCACGTCTCTGTTTCTCCGGTGACTGATGAAGTGTGCTGCGCTGTAGCGGGGATCCAAGATGGCGGAGACTGAGGGAGACTCGGGACTTTCCGGACAGTTTCGGGAGGTGAGAAAAACGAGCCATCTGATTGGACGGCAAAAGCTCTGCTAGCGTGATTGGCTCGTAGAAGGTGAGACAAGGTGAGACATATGAGACAGAGAAGAATGGTTTCAGGGAGCCTGCGGAGAAGAGAGGGCTTTACGGCCGACCGGCGGTTCGAACCCAGCCAAGGACAAAGAAGATGCTTCACAGCTGTATGAAGCTGTGCATCTGTCCTGGTCCCCTGATGCTGGACCACATGAGGTCTTCAGACAGCAGCTGGACATCCTGAGCTTCATGGTCCATGTTCAGTTATTTATTGTTATTCTCATGTCACCATTTCTATCATAATGTGGAGAGCTTGTATTTAAAATCATAGAAGAAATAATAAAGCTTCAAACAAAGTTCAGCTTGCAAGACTTTTATTGAAATAAAAACAAACACAAAATAAATGATTGCAAATAAATAAATACAAAGGAATAAGATATAACTATTATATATACACTGTAACAAGTTTCTGTAGTTTTCACAGTAATATTACTGTATACTGGCCATATTCTTACTGTAGAACTCCTATACAGCATGTTGCTGTAGATCTGCAATGCATCATGGTCAAAATTCATTCCCGGGTGAATCTTACTGTAAATAAATGTTGCTGTGAATCACAATACAGTAATTTTAAGAGGGCATACACCATAATCTGTTTTAACATTATTTTCAACACAGATGTTAGGTTTAGCTGTCACGCAGACAGACGGGAAACAGCATTGTATACCCTACACGTTGTGTTACACAAAGATGACAGTAGACTATAACGTTGTGTGCTGATGGACACTTGCTTCTCTCGAGAGGAGAGGAAGGAGAAGCTTCTCTCAACATGTTGGAGCAACAGCTCCAACATTTCTGACCAGAGTCCACTTCAACTTCAGCAACAGCAAGCTAACGAAGTTCATTATTATTCCTTCATATTCCCTTTTTGCCTGCATTTTGTAAATGTACATTAATTACAGACAGCACAGTCTTCTCAAGTAAAGTTACCGTGTAACGCTAACTACGTGACTTTAAGAGGGAAGTAGGGACACACTTTCCTGCACTAGTAAGCTAACATTAGCGTTACTAATATTGCCAAAATATAGTATTTGCTCATTAAATTGTGATGTAAATCATATGCTTCATATAGTTGATACATGGCAGAAATTTAATGTAACTTGTAAATGAATTGGAATCGTTTGTGTGACGCCGTGTATGTGTGTGTGTGTGTTGCTGCTCGTTAGCTAAGGCTAGCTCCATGGAGAAGTGTTGACTCTTTTCTCTCTTGCTAGCTACCGTGCGGCACAACGTGTCACGAGTAACGTTACCGAGCACCACTGAAGCTGAACCAGAACTACACAACAGGACAGACAGCACAACAGGTCAGACTTTTACACACACAACATGCGTGTGTTTTCTGAGCTAACGCTACATGGCAGGGCAGACTGCAACAGCTGGTATAACGTTGATACGTTGCTAGCTTAACCCTGCTGTCGTGTTTGAGTCTCATCTGACCGATTTACAACTTTAATCAGTCATAAATATTGTGTTTTACATCTGATTGCCTCAAGACCTTATGATATCCTCCACACTAGACATTTAAACATATACAATTGCTGATCTCACACACACACACACACACACACACACACACACACACACACACACACACACACACACACACACACACACACACACCTGTTTACAGCCCCATATATAAAGTTGTACACATTTCAAACTTCAAACATAAAAGCAGGTGTTTGTTATGGAACCATCTCTATCCTGCTTCATGTGCCCATCCCCCCACGTGAACCACACCTTCCAGACTAAACAATGCTTATCTTCTCACTTTCCCCCTAAATACACTGGGAACATCAAAGTAAGGGTTTCTTTCATGTCTCTCCTAATAAATACGGTACTATTGTCTGTTTATTTTGTGTTGCAGGAAACCTCCACCAGGCTGATGTTGAGGCCCAGGTGTCCCTGCTGAGCCTCAAGGCTCATCATGTTGGTAAGATCACAGTACCAGACAAAACACCACATAGGCTGACATCGTCATGGTAGAAACATAGTGTGGTATTTCTAATGGGAATCAGTAACCAATGTCTGTCTGACTTCCACTGCAGGGAAGAGGACTCAGTTCATGAAGAGACTCAGTTCATGAAGAGACTCAGTTCATGGAGAGACTCAGTTCATGGAGAGACTCAGTTCATGAAGAGACTCAGTTCATGTAGAGACTCAGTTCATGAAGAGACTCAGTTCATGGAGAGACTCAGTTCATGGAGAGACTCAGTTCATAAAGAGACTCAGTTCATGAAGAGACTCAGTTCATGAAGAGACTCAGTTCATGGAGAGACTCAGTTCATGGAGAGACTCCAGTTCATGAAGAGACTCAGTTCATGAAGAGGACTCAGTTCATGAAGAGACTCAGTTCATGGAGAGACTCAGTTCATGTAGAGACTCAGTTCATGGAGAGACTCAGTTCATGGAGAGACTCCAGTTCATGAAGAGACTCAGTTCATGAAGAGGACTCAGTTCATGTAGAGACTCAGTTCATGGAGAGACTCAGTTCATGAAGAGGACTCAGTTCATGAAGAGACTCAGTTCATGTAGAGACTCAGTTCATGAAGAGACTCAGTTCATGGAGAGACTCAGTTCATGGAGAGACTCAGTTCATGAAGAGACTCAGTTCATGAAGAGACTCAGTTCATGTAGAGACTCAGTTCATGAAGAGACTCAGTTCATGGAGAGACTCAGTTCATGGAGAGACTCAGTTCATGAAGAGACTCAGTTCATGAAGAGACTCAGTTCATGGAGACGACCGTCCAGGGAGAGGATTCAGTAACAATAAAGTCAGTCATGGACGTTTTATTGTACTACAATTACTTTTTTCAGTTCAAATTGTTTTTATACATTTCCCCCTTGACCTGAATATTTTATTGCTTCCAGTGCTTGTTTACTGTCAAATTACTTTAAAACATGTTTAAATTGTCATATTAACTTGAAGAAAGATGAACATTTAAAATGTTGTATATTCAAGAATACCAAAAAGTGTTGTTGCTTACACTTTTTTTTTTTTTTACAAACTAAAAACTAAATGTAAAATTTGTATTTAAAATGTTGAAATATTAAAATAAATGACTTGTTGAAAAAAAAATGCATCTTCATTTTACAGTATGTAATTATTTTACTGTTATTCATTTACAGTAAAATGAGGATTTAAACCTACAGTAATTTGATAACTACTGTAATAACAATGACGATACTGGGATTATTACTGTAAAAATGACTACAGACAGGTACTGTGATTAATTTTACAGTAAGCATACTGTGAAATATACTACAGCACTTTTCAGCCCGGGAATTTCAGGCTCAAGACCGGCCCACTTTTTCCATGGTAGTGGAAATTGGATAAATGAAGCAACAGTTCAGCTCTTACTATCCTGTAGTTTTTTTTTTATTAATACCATGGTCCAACAAATAGTGTAAAGGTTAAATACAACAATAATAATCCACTTAAGATGAGAAGTTAACAAAAAATATTCCACTATTCCACAAGGATAGGTTGATAAATTAACAAAAGCAGAAATAAATAAATAAAACATTTGAAACGTATCCCAGTCTTCAACAAAGAGGCATATTGAACTCATGTTTACAGTTCAACTCACAGTACAGTATACAGTTAGATTGTGAGTAGCACCAACAGCATCCACAGCATCAGTAACCTAAGCAGTGCACTGGTTTCAGCCACTGTATCTATAACTGTGTCGTTGCTTATAGACATGAGGATTTCCTTCTCTGTGCACATTAACATGAACGCCTCCAAGTTTTTCTTTAGCATTCCAACGCATTTTTCTGCATGAGTATTATATAGTGGTGATTTACTCCTTTACTACACCCACTTCTGAGCAAACAATGCATATTGGTTCATCAAGTACTGCTCTTTCTTACAATATATAACTTTAATTCATATTGTTTCCTCTGTTATCCTCTCTACCTGTCCCTGTAGTCATGGCCTCCTCATTGCAAATGTCGGGCTCATCATTTTCAGCAGGAGACTGTCTTATCTGCTGCTCCGAAGCTACAAAGAAAAATTAAGAGTCATATTACTGCATACTTCAATATCAATATCAATATTATATATCAATATTTGCAAAGTCTATGGATGGCCATATTTTGGGTGATATAAAAGGCTAATATTTTAATTCAATTTAATATTTTGCTTGGTAATAGGTTGACAACGCTACAACAATATTAATCAAGGCTACAACGTTAGCCGAATAGTTAAGTTGCTAATCATTAGGCCTTTGTCTCTCTTTACCAGTTGCCACTTGTGTTTACCGAAAATAAATCGGTAAGCTTCGCACATTTGGCAGCATCCTCCTCCAATGCCTTTCTTTTTTTCAACCTGGCTTTTTCAGCCCCTCCTGCCCTCTTCCTCCCGTCCATCCTCCCTGACACGTATCGTTGCGGTCGGGCCGGTCCAGCTATCGTAGCCTATCTGAGAAAACTTTTTGGAAAAGACGGGCTACGGACCGAACCAACTCTATTTGGGAGGGGGGAACTTCCTAGCAAGGTACACCGGTTGTACCATGCGAGGAAGTTCTCCCCTCCCAAATAGAGTTGGTTGGTTCCATAATGGACCGAACCAACTCTATTTGGGAGGGGTGAACTTCCTCGCATGGTACAACCCATGCAGAGGCTGCGGTGTCAGAATGCGGAACGTGTGTAGCCCACTTTAAGAAAAGATGGACTAACGTGACAAATGTCAACAAATAAAATTCTCGACCGGCCCAGAAGTGAAGCGGCCCACCGGGAACTCTCCCGATTCTCCCGATTACCCACCCCGGGCCTGCTACAGCTACTTACTTGCTAATTGTTGCCAGCTACTTACTGTAAATTCTAGTTATCTTGTTACAGTATATATATATATATATATATATATATATATATATATATATATATATATATATATATATATATACATATATATACAAAGAAAAATTATATAAGATATAACTATTATATATATATATAATATATAATATAACTATTATATATATGTATGATGTAATCCCCCCTTGTGTATGATGTAATCCCCCCTTGTGTCTTTCCCTCATCATAATAATTACAGATAATATATCAAATATATTATAAATAATATACAATATATAATAACAGTGTATTACATAGACAGTGGGTAACAGATAATATATAATAATATAATATATATATATGAATATAATATGTATTATTATATATGTAATATATAATATATAATACCAGTGGATTGAACAGCAGAACAACACGTCAATAACAGGTTTAAACAGCAGCAACGTTAGCTGGTAACACTGAGTCATAATAAATAGTGTGTTATACGTTTTTAGAAAAGTAAAGTTTTAACAATAACAACAAAGCTCCACCAGTCAGAGCAGACTGGCTGATTATAAGTAACTCCGGGACTGTCAGCCACTAATAACAGCACTAATATGAGCACTAATATGTTACACAGTCATATGTAACAGCAGTTCATAAGCACGACGTTGATAAAGTGTAATAAAATAGAAAGTATTGTACTCACGTCTCACTCTCTCCAGCAGGCGCGTGCACAGATAGACCCCTAGTGGTGCTCAGGCGCATGCACAGATAGACCCCTAGTGGTGCTCAGGCACGTGCACAGATAGACCCCTAGTGGTGCTCCACCTGCCCTTTTGCCCTGGATGAGAAAAGTGCCCCTTCTGCTGGAGACACATGTTTTCTTCATTCATCAATATTTAAGAATAAAAATGACTCTCTCTGTCATCAATTCACCCCAAATGTGTTTTATATCTGACGGGGCATTTATTTTAGTTCTTGTGAGAATTTCGCCCCGACATGCTCCGCGGCGCTCACGATAATAAAAATGATTGAAGTGATGAAACTTGATCTTCTTAGATACAATATGTTGACGAAGTTTTACTTTGGGAACAATTTGTGGTGGAAAAAAGGGAATAAATCACAATACTCAATATATCGCAGTATAAAATAGAATCGTGGACCTCTGGTGATTCCCACCCCTAGAAGGTACAACGTGATTAAGGAAACAAAAAAATTATTAAAAAAGAAAGAAAAGTTATAATTGTTAATAGTTGTTTAAAAATGTAATAACAATACATTACCACAAAGAAATAAGAATAAAATTGAATATGATTGTCTGATTTCTGTTTTCTGTTTGTTCTTTTGTTCAAAAAATCTAATAAAAACACTTTGAATATGTAGACTGCTGCCTAATAGTCGGATTGTTGCCATTTGATGACAATTGGTCATATACTGTAAGCCTAAATAGGTATATTTATTATTTTGAACAACGGTTCAATGTTATTTCACAAGTTTCAAAAAATGCCCCCAATTTTTATTGAAATACCCCTGGATGTCAGTCGGGGGGCAAAAATTGCCCCCTAAAAAATATGTAAATTTCCTACCCTGGTTGTTGTATGAATGCCGTTTAGACAATTTCGAAAGTATGTTGAATTTATGTTTATAAATGTCACGAGAATTCGCAGCTAGAAAAAAATGTACAAAAATGCGATTAACTTGGCATTCATCCTCTGCATGGAAATCAGCAGCCAGCATGTGAAGTCACAGAACCGAGAAGAAGGGAGCGCGAGGGATAGGGGGGCTTTGTGGCCAACCGGCGGTTCGAACCCAGCAGTGTATTATCTGTATATATAATGCTGCTAGATGCTTTACTGTTTTACTGTGTATTTATATTACTTGTTTTTTATTTCTCTTGCTGCTGTAATCCGGCAATTCCCCCACTGCTGGACAAATAAAGGATTTTTAAAACTCTTATCTTACCTTATCAAAGGCTTTGACCTTAAAAAGTGAACTTTGAACTCTGGAGAAGGGGAAGTGACCCCCTCCCTCCTACAAAGGCCTCACCTCACACTTCATTCACTCTGTGCTCCTTTGTTTAAATGACTCTTGATCAACGATTTCATGGACAGATTCACGTCATCCACACAATCAATCAGTTTAAAATGAACCTCATTTATATTAAAGAGAATAATGAATGATCTCTTCATTGATTATGATCATGATAATTAACAAATACATGTACATGTAATTAAGGATTTGTTCACAAATACACACAAAGAGAACAGATATCTTTGATAAATGAAGGTCTGCTGCTTTCTCTCTTCAGAAACATGCAGTGGAAGAGAAACAACAATATAAAAGCATCAATACAAACATTCATCAGACATTTAGAGATCAGAGAAGTTTAAATGTTCATGCAGAGAAAAAACAAACGTCATCATGAGCAGTGAGAGCCTCCATGGCTAAACAGACACAGGAAGGAGCGCCACCTAGAGGAGCTCAAACATTTACACAACAATAATGAGAAGACGTCAAAGTACCGCCCACAATGTTTGACTGACAGCTGATCTCTGTGCAGTGAAGAAACGCCTCAACAATCATCTCTCAGCCACAAACATGGAGACTAAATGAGTTCAAGAGTTCAAACAGAGTTTAACCCTCAAAGGACTTCTGTCTATTTCAGTTTACACAACTCAGCAGAGTCTCCATAGGAATGATAAAGACTAAGTCCAGCATAGAGAGGCTGAGTGAATGTGGTCTGGACTCTGTGGAGGAGAGTCATGGTTTCAGAGACGCTGTAGAAGGACAGAATACCTGCTCTGTGATCCAGGTACACTCCTACTCTGGAGGACTGAGGACCTGAGACGGGAGTTTGGACTTTGTTGTGAAAAAATATATAACTGTTATTGTTACATCTTAATGCCCAAGATTTGTTATTGAATCCAAATACACTTTCACTCCCTTCTCTCTTGATATCCTTGTATGCGACTGCTACATTAACTCCTATCCCTCTCCTCTCCACCTCCCAGTAACAACGTCCAGTCAGACTCTCTCTACTCAGGACCTGCCAACATCCACTGAATCTGTCTGGGTGTATAGAATAAGACTGATATTCACTCATTAATGTTGCTTTTCTGTTCCCATCAGATAATAACAGCTGTGTGTATGCTGTGTTTGGATCCAGTGTGATTTCACGTGAATACCTTAAGAATCCAGATCTGGTCGTGGGCTCTGGTTGTGGCAGTAAAACATCCACTTCAGTCCCCGTCAGTGAGGCGTTTGTCCATTTCTCTCTCAGGACGTCCTGTAGTTCATCTCTGACTTCTGAAACAGCCGCTGTCATGTCCTCAAAGTATCTCAGAGGACGGATGTTGATGCTGGATGAGTGTGTAGACTCACTGAGTGGTGACAGTGAGGGGTAGTTGTGTAGAAACTGGTTGAGATCCTCTGTGTGTGAGAGCTTCTGCAGCTCAGCGTCGTTCCTCTTCAGCTCAGTGATCTCCTGCTCCAGCTTCTCCTGAAGCTCTTTGACTCGACTCACTTCAGTTCTCTGCTGGGATCTGACCTGCTGCTTCACATCAGAGCTTCTTTTCTCCAGGAGACGGATCAGCTGGGTGAAGATCTTCTCACTGTCCTCCACTGTTTTATCAGCAGAGAGATTGACGGCCTCCACCTCCTGATGAAGCAGCTTCACGTCTTCCTCTCTGTCCTGGATTCTCTGCTGGATGTTTAGTCGACTCCCCTCCAGCTCTCTCTGCCTCTCGGTCCTTTCTGCTGCAGCTGAGACTGTGTCGTGGCCTTTATGTTCCTCCATTAAGCAGAGATAACAGATACACTGCTGATCAGTACGGCAGAAGATCTTCATCACCTCATTATGACGAGAGCAGATGTTCTCCTGGAGCTTGTTGGAGGGCTCCACCAGCTTGTGTTTCTTTAACTCACTGCACACTGGAGGTCATTTTCAGTCGATTTTCTCGATTTGACATAATTTTCTTAGATTCACCTTTTAAGGCACTTGCATATAAGATATATACCCATGTTTTACATCATAAATTGCAGAACAATCTCAGCTATCTATATAATGAGGCACCATTGTCGTAAGGCAAAAGTGTAAAGAAAAAAACTTTATAATATGACACTAAAGCTGAAAAATGGAATCTCGATTTTTGGAAATTCTTCATATCGCTTGAAAAAACCTAACTTTACTCAGGTGGTGACTCTGTTTAGGTGATGGCAATTGGTTTACCAAAGGTTTTAGGTTCACAAAAGCAGTGAAATATATGAATAAAATGTTAGATACATGTAAATAAATGTCTAAAACTAAAGTTTTTATTATCGTTTTTTGAGTAGAAATATGGTCTTTCACAGCTTTCACCAAAATGATAAAAATGGGACTGAGAAATGACTTCATAGTGCAGATAAAGCTTCAGGGAGTGTGTGCAAATGAAAAATGACCATCACAACAATTTTTTTTTTTTTTAAATAAAAATATGTATTATAAAAAAAAAAGAAAATATGTACAGAATATATATTCAGAAATATAAAACAGAACAAAGACTAGACCATTTACAATATACAAGTATATATGCTTCAATGGCATATCCTCATGCCATGGCATACCAGTCATGGAAACAGTTTCTGTTCAGCTGCAGGCAGAGGGGAACGTTACACGCCTCGCACTTCCACGCCGTGTCTTTGCTCACTTTCTTCATGCTGCAAAGCTCGCAAACCCTGCGACCCACCGTGGACTTAGTTGGAAGAACAGTTTGAAGAGTTCAATGGGTGTTGCTGTGGCACTGACATGTGGACCTGGTGTCCGGGCTGGAACTTGATGACGGGGGAGCAGTGTCCGGGTCTTCATCCGTCCTCCAGGACAGCGTAGGTGCAGGTGGTGCACGTGCTGCTGTCTTTCTTGATCTGGCCTGAGGTGAAAGCAGTCGCCGGGCAGCACGCGCCCTGTTTGCTGGAGATGGTGTCTTTAGTCGTCGGTCAACGCGCTGCCTCTTTGCTGGTCGTGGTAGTTGCCGTCCAACACGCTGCCTCTTTGCTGGCCAGGCTGGTCGGGACGGATGGTGCTCCTCTCTGTAAAATAAATCAATACTAGTCAGTTGAAAGAAAGATGACGTAACGATTGAGCAGAATGCTCCACATTGGATGTGCAAATATTATTCAGATCATGACTGTGGTAGTAATTTTAGCATAGTGCTCCGCATTGGATGTATAAATATTAGTGGTAGTAACGTGAAGCAGAGTGTTGTACAAAGCAGACTGTGTGTAAACATTACTTAGATCATGACGTAGTAACGTGAACAGCAGTGTGCACCGCGTGGCTGGCTCTCGTGCTCCTACACAGTGTACACATTACTAGTTTGTACACATTACTAGTTTGTACACATTACTAGTTTGCACCATGCAGCCTTACAGACACGTAACAAAGTTTAGTAACTACACTTACCCATCTTCCTCAGAAGAACTAAAGCCTTCGAGCTCTGACGACGACGCGTCGTCCTCCTCCTCCTCGCTGGTCTCCAGAATCATGCGTTTTGCTTCCTCCGTGTTGAATCTCTTAGTATGAGAAACTGTAGTGTGTACATGCTGTACAAGTGGGTAGTCCTTTTGAGATTTTCCTGAGTGTACATTGGTTGTTTAGTTCACGAAATGGCGACGGACATATGACTCAACTAATCACAGAGAAGGATTTTTTTTTTTTTTTTTCCAGCGTCAGATGACACACTGCTGCCCTTTCGCTTGCCTGATGATGTTAAAATTATGCTGGGCTCTGCCTGGGCAGGCACCCGGAAGCAGGAAGCCGTCTCTTTCCGCCAGACGTAAAATTATATTTTTGCGATGTATTATCGGGGTGCTGTGAATATTTTAGAAACTTAGAGAAAAGTTTCAAGTGTCACCACGCGAAACCGCGGGCTCCGTGGACGAAGGGTTAATGGAGCCGCTTCATAATGAGGCTGAAGGTGTTTCTCACAGTAAGAAGCCGGACACATCAGACAGGACTTGAAGGCTTTCAGTCTCCTCCCAGTGCAGACATCACAGGCCACATCTTCAGGTCCAGCATAGCAGTGATCAGCAGCAGCAGCTTGGAGTCCAGTCTTCTTCAGTTGCTCCACTAAATCTGCTAACATGGTGTTTTTCACCAGGACAGGCCTCGGTGTGAAGGTCTTCCTACACTGAGGGCAGCTGTGGAGTTTCTTCCCATCCTCTTCATCCCAGTAGGCTTTAATACAGTTCATGCAGTAGCTGTGTCCACAGGAAATAGTCACCGGATCCTTCAGTGGATCCAGACAGATGGAACAAGAGAAGCTTTCCCGGTCCAGCTGAACTCCTTTCTCCGCCATTTCACCTCTCAAAGACAACGACTGTCTGAGTTCCACTTCCTCATAAGCGACTTTACTTTGAGCTCTGATCTGAACAACATGTGTCTCTCAGTGAACGGAGCGCGTCAGCTGCTGCACTTCAGCTCATGTTGGTTACACCCATCTATGAAACTGTAGATCTGAAGGGGAGGGAACCAGGAAGTACAGACAGAGTGGAGCTCTCTGTGTTGGAGAACAGGAAGAACAGGAAGCGGTTTTAAAGCTGTGGTTCATTCCAGGAAGAGGAGCAGTTTGAGAGAGACTGTTTTTAGCACAACAACTTCCTCCTTCTTGGTGAACTGCACAAAATGGCCGCGTAATGGCCGCCTTGCCATGTCAAGGCCGTTCAAGGAAAACTCACCATTTTGATAACTTTTCATCATCAAGGTCTTCAGATCATCCTTGACCAAAATTGAAATTGATCACATACATTTTGTAGGTGGAGTCTGTTCATTTATAACGCCTGAAAACGATTAAAAAAAAGCTAAAAAAGCAGATTTTGGCGGTTTCACTGCATCGCCCCCTAGTGTTTGAATACAATGAGAATCACAGGTTAAGTTAAAGGATGCGATATGAACATATTCTACAAATTTGCTGAGGATAGGCAACGTGTTTTGGAAGTTATGTGGATTGATGTACAAAGCCATGACCCGTAGAGGTTCACATTTTTTTATCAATTTTGATGATATTGGTCCAATGATGCGCCACAGCGAATTTGGTATCAATCAGACAGAGCGTGTAGGAGGAGTTTGCAATAATGGGTTTTTCACAAAATTCAAAATGGCGGGAAATCTAAGTAGGCGGAGCTTGACAGTGAGTTTACAGTGATTACATCAACACTAAAATCTGTCACATAGATGCTTTAATCACATCTGTCTCTCCCTCTACACGCCTACATTGTGTGTTTTTGTTGTATCATTTGACTTCTGATCTGCAGTTTCTCACCATCTTGGTTCATTAGGACTTTCATCCTTGGTTAAGAAAGTCAATACAGTGCCTTTATTTCTTTAATTTAGGACCAAATATGTGAATCACGATCTATAAATAACCATTGGCAACGTCAGTGTTGAGATGTTTGAGCATTCTGAGGGTAGAAAACAAACTTAAATGACTGAGAGCTTATGAGGAAATGAACGCGAGTTGTTTTTGTGACGTAAACTACTAAAATCAAATGAGTAATGAGAGGAAAATGTTTAATACCCCTTGATTTTATGGGTGGTGGATAGTTTTCCACAGAACTTATCGAGGAAGATATACTTTCTCTAAAGTTACTGTAAGGAACTAGATCTGAAGGGGAGGGAACAAGGAAGTACAGACAGAGCGGAGCTCGCTATGTTGGAGAACAGGAAGAACAGGGAGTGGTTTTAAAGCTGTGCTTCATTCCAGGAAGAGGAGCAGTTTGAGAAAGACTGTGTTTAACACTTGTTTACAAAGGAGATACTTTCTCTGTTAGAAACACTGATTACTTTAACTTTTTGAAAGTAATCTCTGCTTAGAATAAACAAATGATCTATTCTTCTTCCCTAAAATACAGTGTAATGAACCCCTGTTATCCCCGTGAGTCTAGGGCAGGCACAAAGAGGGCAACACGCTCAATTTGGTTCTTAATGCTCATTATTTATATCGGTCTGGTGTCCGCTCTCTCTGAGGGCACTCGCCTTGTCCCTCCAGCTAACTCAACTCCGCCTCCCGCTTTCCTACCTCCCTCCGTCCAACTGCACACTTCCCCGGGTTGGCGGTGAGCCCAGCCTGCCTCAGGGACTTCAGCACCGCTCCTACCCGCTGCACATGCTCCGCCCAGGTGGTGCTGTGGATGATTACATCATCCAAGTGTCATCCTGCCCTGTCTGAGTGTCACGACTCACTCTATACAGCCTGTCCCTAATCAATGAAAAGTGCGGGTATGACTGCACTGCGTCAGGGCGCACCAGCTGACCATCAATTCGTATGACTTAGTCAAAGGCCGAGCATAGAGTATTATCCCGAGATTAGCTCGAGTGGAAAATCTTCCATGGAGTGGAACTCGGGAACCAGTGGAGTCTCCACGGGAGTCTCCACCTGGCCACAGAGACAATGTGGGCGGCGTCAGGAGCTGCGGAGGTAGCCTCCTCCGCGGGGTGCGTGTCGGCCGGATCCGGGGGGATGAACAGCCAGGTGGTCCACTGCCAAGGTGATGGCCAGCAGCCCGCCCACGAACAGCTCCAGGACCACCTTCTCCACCCCTTCTTGCGCCCCTCCCGCTGCCCCGGGTTATAGCCTTCTGGTGGCGGCGTCTTTTAGCCGCTGGGCAAAAGCGAATGGCCAATCCTCGGGCCCGAGCCTGGCCTCGCGGAACGTCCGCCAATGGTCCTCCGGAGACAGGCCGAGCCGATCTATTACAGCTTCACACTGATCCACGTCAACCTGCCTGGCTGCGGGGGGCAGCCCCAGAGCCTCTGTCTGTGCCTCTCTGGCCAGAAGAGGCAGGAGAGTATTGACTGTCTTGTCGTTGCCTCGACTGTGTCAGCTGCGTCGGCTCTGCTACCTGCTCTCTCCGACCTCCTCAGTCACTACTCCTGTCTTATATGGGAGAGACACACACACCAATTGTACCCAGCTGAGGCTGATTATACCTCGTCCCGGCACCTGTTCCCTGTTCCTTCATATTTGTGGTTACTCTGATAAAAATGTGTTTGCAGTGCATCTGTTACACTACCAAACTTAGCTTTTCCTTTACTACTTAATTGACTTGAAAGCTAAATAGGCACCACATCAAATTCCACTCCACTGAGGTGTTAAAGAGCGAGGGGCGTTGCCCCCAACTGCTCTGGAGAAACCGTACATGTTAAGGGAAAAAAGAAGAGAAAAGGATATTATGGTTAACTATTTTGGAGACCCCAATAGTGCTCTCGAAGTATTTGTTTGTAGCTTTCCTATCTTCGGCATATAAAGACTCATGAAGCCCCAACAGAAGCACATTTGACTTTGTTAACTTTAGTCAAAGGAGACGTGTCCTACTGCCTGTATAGAATCACAAGCACCTGCTACCAGGAAGGGATCTGATCATTTAAACACCTATGAATGCCAAAATAGTGTAGTCAGGCTAAATGTGACCTCTGACCTTTTGTGATGATGGATCAAATGAATCAAATTTACAACAAAAGAGGAAACTATTAATGTATTTCAAGATGATGTCTCTCTGTCACTAGAGATAACCCGTAGAAACATTCCTATCTCCCACAAAAATGACATTCCAATGTCACTAAACTACAATCTCTCCTACATTTCAGGGACATGTTTTTTACTCTCAGATTACGGTCACAGTTTTCAACAGTTTTAAACAATGCAGGCTTCTGCATACCAGTGTTATTGGATGGGAACTTCATTTTGATGAGCCAGTGCCATGCTGGTTTGTCCAACATGCTAAAGAGCTGGTAATCTGTTGCATTGGTTCCCAACACAAGTCCAGCCTGACGGTCTGCATTCCCTACAGCTCCAGAGGTCACTCTGAGGTCACGAGACAGTAACATGGTAGCAAAGAAGTAAATAGAACCAACTCATCTGAGGCCTGTCTCACGAAGCTGGATTTCGTTTTAGCGAGGTAACTCCTGGATTAACCCTGGGTTTTCCGTCTCACGAAGCTGGTTCACTTCTTAGCGGGGTACGTTGCCCCGGTAACTTACGCTGAACGCCTAACCTGCTCCGGAGCAGGTTAAGTTCCCGGATAAGATCTCAGCGGGTCTATAAGACCGCCTACTGGCCAATCATTGTCTTGGAAAAACGACCTGCCCATTTCTACAGAATCCCGTTGAGGAAGGCGCACGGATAGTAAGAGCAGCGCTCCAGAGAGCGTCTCTTCATCTGTTGCCTCCTCAGTGGCCGACATGAGAAGTGGCAAAAGATTTCTTCCTCTTTAATGCACGATCAGCACCAACAGATTGCTTGTAAGTGTATGACAGTTTGAATTTACTGTTAACTTTTAACTTGCGCCCATGTTCTTATGCCGTGTTCACACCAAAAGAGTTGCGAAATATTCGCGCGTCCAGATTACATGTTAAGTCAATGCACAGCCGCGTTAGGTTGCGAAAAAGCGGATTTTTCGCCGGGCAGCGCGATACTGGCGAAATGGCGTTGCGAATATTCGCAACTCCGCTTTTTCGCTTTTTCGCTGGCGATGAATTAGTTCATCGCCAGCGAAAAAGCGAAAAAGCGAAAAAGCGAAAAAGCGGAGTTGCGAAAGCCAATCGCCGTTGAGAAGCTCCGCCCGGCATCACCGCCGTTCTGCCGTCACTGAATCAAACTGCGGGTCCGCTGAAGGAGCGCTGGAAGCGGCTTCATTCAGACACTCGTCCCGGAGGAGTCGGAGCTGTGTGCGACTACGGATAATATTATGAACCCAGACACGACTACGGATAATATTATGAACCCAGACACGGGGGCGTTTGATGTTCCGACGTTTGTGGGACTTTCTCAACAAGTATAAAGCAGAACTAGTGGTTATTTCAATGGTCAATGGCGGAAATAGTAAATGTTTTCACTGACATGGAGATAAGCCCCGCCCCCTTTCCCCAGCGATGGTTGCGAAAAACGAATTAACCACTAGAGCGAGTTTTTTGCCGGGCGGCGCGATATAGGCGAAGTGGCGTTGCGAATATTCGCAACTGTTTTGGTGTGAACACGGCATTATAGCTGGGGTTGCAACTGAAATGACGTTAAATTGTTAAAACGAAAAGATAATCAAACTATGCACATACATTTGAGACAGTGATTTAATATTACAATCCCAGTAATTTATGCATTGGCGGAGTCGGCGATTTTCCCTCCCACGATTCCTTGCGGCTTCTGGCTGCTGCAGCAGTGTTGCTTTTTGCTTGTATTCTTTCTCCATATTGTTCGTACATTCTTAAGATTATGGTTTGCTCCTCCGTTGTAAAATCTGTTGCTCTCGGTGGCTTCTCCATGGTGCACAATTGGTGTAACGGAGTTAACTCCGCCCCTTTTATGTGCACGAGCACAGATCTAGATGAGACGCTCCTGGGTTCACTTAACGAGTTGATAACCGGCTTCGTGAGACCAATAAGCGAGACCGCGGACATCTGGTTAAGTGCAGCTGGATAACTGAGGGAAACCCCGGGTATGTTAATCCAGCTTCGTGAGACAGGCCTCTGGTTTGTGCTCTTGTAAGATTTAGTCAAACTTTTTGTATCTCAAAGGCATTTGGACCACAGCATTTGACCAACATTATATCTTCTCATCTTGGCCCTTTGACCTCTTCTGTACCTTCAATGCAGGATTTAAGTGTGACAAATCAATCAACGAGGTAGGCAAATGATATGCGTGTTTAATAAGAATGAACCAACTGTCTCTTTATTTTTTAATTGTCATTATTTATTGCCTCATGATCAACACATGCTCACTGTTCCATGGAGGAAAGTTTGGTTCTAAAATGACACAAATATAAGAAGTAAATACATGATGTATACAACTATGCTGCAAATTAACCATGGACATTAAATATCAGAGGAATTAAACGGCATTAAATACATCTGTATCAATAACCTAGTTAATTAACAAAGACACAGGTACATTTAACTAAATGTATGGTTTAGATACACGTATACTGCCATCTACTGGTAGAAAGGTGAACCCTCTACTCTGCTCTCCTCATGAAGACTCTGCTCTGTGTTCACTCAAGAAACAGCACAATAAGATGGAAAAATAAATATGATGCTAACAGCAACAACTCTACACCTACAGATTACTTTGATTAAACTATATTAAGAACTGTGTTGCATTAAACAATGCAACGATTAATTGAAAAGTTGTTTCTTGCTGTGTACATATATACATGCATATTAAACTGCCTGTAGTTACTACAGTTGCTAACATATCCAGGTTTATTTATTTATATTGATTAATTAATTTCCTTCTAACGTTACCCTGCTATGTGTTTGCATTATAGAGGACTGTAAATAAGAATATCTATCACTGGCTTTTATTTTGACATGGAATGAAGGATTTGCAAAAAAAACAAAATCGGCTTGTTTTTTGAGTTTTTTTACTTCTTTTTTTCTTTTTGGGATTCAGATGACAAAAACAGAAACACTGATGGTATTTCCGTATTTCCGTTTTTTCAGATGAACCATAAAACAAACTGTACTTTGTGGTGTTTCAGGAGGAAAACTGACTCAGTTATTCTCTCATATTAGTTTCATATTTTATACATCAGCTTTGTGTGAAACCCTGAAATGAAGACAAGAAGAAAATACTTTGTTCATGTTTGTTTATTCATCATGTAAACATTCAGTTTGTCTGTTAAATGACTCTTGATCAACGATTTCATGGACAGATTCACGTCATCCACACAATCAATCAGTTTAAACTGAATATCATTCATATTAAAGAGAATAATGAATGATCTCCTCATTGATTATGATCATGATAATTAAAGTGTAATAATAGCTCATAGGTCTGCCAAACAAATACATGTAAATGTAATTAAGGATTTGTTCACAAATACACACACGGAGAACAAATGTCTTTGATAAATGAAGGTCTGCTGCTTTCTCTCTTCAGAAACATGCAGTGGCAGTGGTGTATAGTAACGAAGTAGAAATACTTCGTTACTGTACTTAAGTAGTTTTTTGGGATATATGTACTCTACTTTACTATTTATATTTCGGTTTACTTTTACTTTTACTTCACTACATTTTGCAAAGAAAACTGATACTTTTACTCCGATACATTTCCCATGAAACCTTCGTTACTCGCTACAAAATCAAATCTATCTTTAGAAAGAAAAAAAAACACAGAACACAGACTCCACCAAGCAGGTTTTGCGAATCACAATATTCTGCATTTTCCCTCTGCATCCTCTAGTCCAGCACTCCCAAACCTTTATGTGCGACACCTGACGTGTGTTCGTTATGTCCAGTCTACTGACTCTACTGCTAACTAAACCTTTAGTCCAGTCTACTGACTCTACTGCTAACTAAACCTTTCCAGTCTACTGACTCTACTGCTAACTAAACCTTTCCAGTCTACTGACTCTACTGCTAACTAAACCTTTAGTCCAGTCTACTGACTCTACTGCTAACTAAACCTTTAGTCCAGTCTACTGACTCTACTGCTAACTAAACCTTTAGTCCAGTCTACTGACTCTACTGCTAACTAAACCTTTAGTCCAGTCTACTGCTTAACTTATAACGCGCTGCACAAAGACAGGATGTTGAAATGGAAGCAGGTTTTCATGCTTTTTTGGCGATCTCAGGATACTCTGCCTTGGTTTTAATCCAGAACACCGGCAGAGTTGAAACAGATTTAAGTTTCATTTTTAGGGTAACGTAACATATTGACATGTGTCAAGAGGTTCCGTCTGAGGTTACCACAGACGGATGTATCTGGTCATTTTTCACAATAAAACATTTTTCCGGACTTGATTTTTTTAATTTAACTTAAATTTGTCATTCATTCTTTCTGTTGCGGGCGGAATGAGCATACTTATAACCACACTGTTACAACTCCTTCATAGTGTCATATTGCTTTTTGGAGAATTATGATGGTAAGTTCATAGTAGATGCAAAAGTATACTTAGGTACAATATATTATGTTAAACATAATATATATGGATGATCACAGCCAACCCAGTTATTTTCAACACAACTCCTTGTCCTTGGTCACGGTGGCCACAGCACTTAAAAGAATACACTTCATAATTCTCAAAATTCTGACCCTTTGCTTTTTTATTAAAAGCATGTACTTGTACTTTTACTTTCAATACTTAAGTACATTTTATATCAGAAAAATACTTTTGATACTTAAGTACAGAAAATATCAGATACTTTAAGACTTTTACTCAAGTAGTATTTTAATAGGTGACTTTTACTTTTACTGGAGTAATTTTCCAGTAAGGTATCTTTACTTTTACTCAAGTACGGCTTTTGGGTACTTTATACAACACTGTGCAGTGGAAGAGAAACAACAATATAAAAGCATCAATACAAACATTCATCAGACATTTAGAGATCAGAGAAGTTTAAATGTTCATGCAGAGAAAAAACAAACGTCATCATGAGCAGTGAGAGCCTCCATGGCTAAACAGACACAGGAAGGAGCGCCACCTAGAGGAGCTCAAACATTTACACAACAATAATGAGAAGACGTCAAAGTACCGCCCACAATGTTTGACTGACAGCTGATCTCTGTGCAGTGAAGAAACGCCTCAACAATCAGCTCTCAGCCACAAACATGGAGACTAAATGAGTTCAAGAGGTCAAACAGAGTTTAACCCTCAAAGGACTTCTGTCTATTTCAGTTTACACAACTCAGCAGTGTCTCCAAAACCATAAAGCCAAAGTCCAGCATAGAGAGGCTGAGTGAATGTGGTCTGGTCTCTGTGGAGGAGAGTCATGGTTTCAGAGACGCTGTAGAAGGACAGAATACCTGCTCTGTGATCCAGGTACACTCCTACTCTGGAGGACGGAGGACCTGAGACAGGAGTGTGGACTTTGTTGTGAAAAAATGTATAACTGTTATTGAGACATCTTAATGCCCAAGATTTGTTATTGCATCCAAATGCACATTCACTCCCGCCCCCTTCTCTCTTGATATCCTTGTATGCGACTGCAACATTAACTCCTCCTCCTCTCCACTCCACCTCCCAGTAACAACGTCCAGTCAGACTCTCTCTACTCAGGACCTGATGACATGTACTGAATCTGTCTGGGTGACTAGAAAAAGACTGTTGTTTACTCATTAATGTTGCTTTTCTGTTCCCATCAGATAATAACAGCTGTGTGTGTGCTGTGTTTAGATTCAGTGTGATTTCACGTGAATACCTTAAGAATCCAGCTCTGGTCGTGGGCTCTGGTTGTAACAGTAAAACATCCACTTCAGTCACCGTAATTGAGACGTTTGTCCATTTCTCTCTCAGGACGTCCTGTAGTTTATCTCTGACTTCTGAAACAGCCGCTGTCACGTCCTCAAAGTATCTCAGAGGACGGATGTTGATGCTGGATGAGTGTGTAGACTCACTGAGTGGTGACAGTGAGGGGTAGTTGTGTAGAAACTGGTTGAGATCCTCTGTGTGTGAGAGCTTCTGCAGCTCAGCGTCGTTCCTCTTCAGCTCAGTGATCTCCTGCTCCAGCTTCTCCTGAAGCTCTTTGACTCGACTCACTTCAGTTCTCTGCTGGGATCTGACCTGCTGTTTCACATCAGAGCTTCTTTTCTCCAGGAAACGGATCCTCCACTGTTTTATCAGCAGAGAGATTGACGGCCTCCACCTC
This sequence comes from Myoxocephalus aenaeus, assembly GCA_038501785.1. NCBI lineage: Eukaryota > Metazoa > Chordata > Actinopteri > Perciformes > Cottidae > Myoxocephalus > Myoxocephalus aenaeus. The sequence goes on along the minus strand of JBAMJR010000071.1, from coordinate 1,162,178 downwards.
CTGATGAAGCAGCTTCACGTCTTCCTCTCTGTCCCGGATTCTCTGCTGGATGTTTAGTCGACTCCCCTCCAGCTCTCTCTGCCTCTCGGTCCTTTCTGCTGCAGCTGAGACTGTGTCGTGGCCTTTATGTTCATCCATTGAGCAGAGATAACAGATGCACTGCTGATCAGTACGGCAGAAGATCTTCATCACCTCATCGTGACGAGAGCAGATGTTCTCCTGGAGCTTGTTGGAGGGCTCCACCAGCTTGTGTTTCTTTAACGGAGCCGCTTCATAATGAGGCTGAAGGTGTTTCTCACAGTAAGAAGCCGGACACATCAGACAGGACTTGAAGGCTTTCCGTCTCCTCCCAGTGCAGACATCACAGGCCACATCTTCAGGTCCAGCATAGCAGTGATCAGCAGCAGCAGCTTGGAGTCCAGTCTTCTTCAGTTGCTCCACTAAATCTGCTAACATGGTGTTTTTCACCAGGACAGGCCTCGGTGTGAAGGTCTTCCTACACTGAGGGCAGCTGTGGAGTTTCTTCCCATCCTCTTCATCCCAGTGGGCTTTAATACAGTTCATGCAGTAGCTGTGTCCACAGGGAATAGTCACCGGATCCTTCAGTAGATCCAGACAGATGGAACAAGAGAAGCTTTCCCGGTCCAGCTGAACTCCTTTCTCCGCCATTTCACCTCTCAAAGACAACGACTGTCTGAGTTTCACTTCCTCATAAGCGACTGTACTTTGAGCTCTGATCTGAACAACATGTGTCTCTGCAGATAACGGGGCGCGTCAGCTGCTGCACTTCAGCTCATGTTGGTTACACCCATCTATGAAACTTTCGTTTTAAGGGTGCAATGTCATTGCTAATGCATGAAGCCCTGATGGTCCAGCTGCTGCTTCCTCATCCTGCACTGCATCTTCACTGGATTTCTGAGTTTCATGAATTCATTTCAAAATAATGCAGTACACTGTGTGGGTAGTTAGACTACTACTAGCTAACGAACACCGACCTGGGCTTCTTGATAGCTACTTACCCTCTGGGTGAAAACACTTTGTATATCCCTTTTCTTTTAGGTGGCATTTTCATATCTTCAAGGCACAAAAGGGTCAACAATATCAATGCTGAGACCAAACAAAATACTAATATGAGGCTTTATTATTTCCTGGCGTATTTTAGTAGCTTACCGTGTCAGACTACTGCCAGCTCTCATTCTGCATTTACGATTCACGTGTTTCTGACTCGCCACTTTAAATGAAATGACAGCATCTTGTCTCGCAGTCTCGAGGGCGCATTGGAAGACATGGAAATTGATTTTTCACTCTTCTGGGAGACGAACATAGTATTATACTAGAAGAGTGAAAAATCCAAGTTTCTATACTATTACAGATAATAATACGAGTGAGTTTGCAAATATATTGTGCAAACTTTGGTCGTGACTGGTCCCTATGGACCATATGAAAACATACGCCCTTGGGTCCTCCCACCGTCTTGAACATATCAGCCTCTTTTTGTTTTTAAAATATGAAGGATATGATACTGACAAGCTGTTCAATTGATTACCATGGCACATATTGTATTGACTCACCATTCTAACTAATGTTTTTGTGCTTAGTTTTTACTTGCTCCCATGTCCTCTTGATGGCTGGTTCCAACTACATGGGGGTTGAAAGCACTCATAATGATATGACAGTGTTATTAGTACGCCATACATATAATTATTGTAGACAATTATTAAGGTGGACTCGTGATAAGAATAGAGAGAATCACACACTTTCTTTTCACTGCTTCAATTGATTGAATTTCTGATTATATAATACATACATACATACAGATCCGCCCATGCGCAGATTCACACACACATATTCTAACTCCTAGTTCTATATGGTAATCTACACATACATGTACACATATATCAACCCTGTGTTCTATAAAATATACGTTCCCCCAGAACTAAAACGCATTCTCAATTACGTTTGACTGGAAACGTATTTTCTCCCTGATTACGTTTGTTTTTGACTTATTGCAAATACGTTTCTAATCAACGTATCTGCTTGTTTTATCGCTTTCTGGGGGAATGTCATTTTTAGGAGACAGGGCTGCATATATAGTACATGATACATAAGCGCATACAGTACATATATCCTCATAAGTATCTATTAATTCGTATCAATTAGATACTCTTTGGGCATGTTTTTATCTACTTATTGTGAAAGACTTGAGATAATTATTTTTGCAAGCAAGATCTCTCGATGATGCATCCATTAAGCCGACTGCCAGCAGGCACATTTAAAGAAATCTAATCTGATTGATTGGGGGGATGAGGCACTTAAAATTAGCCGATACGTTTCCCCAACACTTACGTATTTAACTTGTCTGATATTTCGCCATGCTTATGTCTATCCCTCGCAGCGGTGGCGGTGTTAGATTTTGCCATGATTATGGTCTTGAATTCCTCATATGCGTTCATGATCATCTCCTGCTCGTCAGTGGAGAAAAAAGAGAATCTTCCTTTGAGTTTATTTGCCATTGTACTGTTAGAACATCATGGTTTCTGTGCTTGACTCTTTCCCCTTTTGAAGCAGGACGGGCAAGCGCAATTATCCTGATGACTGACGTCTGGTTTGAATTAACGAGACTGTTTGAGCGCGGATCAGCCTTTGAGAAACCGACATAGCCTGACATTCAATCATTGGGGTCATTTAAACTGGATAATAGGACATTTGTTCGACTTAGTTGAACCACGTACGAGGAACAGGGCCCAGGTTAGAATAATAATTATTATTGTTATTATTATAATTAGGCACAGCACAAAAAAACAACATCCCGTCATTAATCACGGGGGTTGTATTCAATTAACGTCATCGTGGTTTTATTGACATGAAAGTAAAAAAAAAAATATATATATATACATATTCTTCTAACGTTACCCTGCTATGTGTTTGCATCATAGAAGTCTGTAAATAAGAATATCTATCACTGGCTTTTATTTTGACATGCTCACTGATATATGACACAGGTACATGTAACTAAATGTATGGTTTACATACACGTATACTGCCATCTACTGGTAGAAAGGTGAACCCTCTACTCTGCTCTCCTCATAAAGACTCTGCTCTGTGTTCACTCAAGAAACAGCACAATGAGGTGGAAAAATAAATATGATGCTAACAACAACAACTCTACACACACAAATTACTTTGATTAAACTATATGACGAACTGTGTTGCATTAAACAATGCAACAATTAATTGAAAAGTTGATTCTTGCTGTGTACATAAATACATGTGCAAGATGGCGCCGCGGATGGCAGCCTCGGTAGTGCGCTCGCTCGTACTTTTTCTGTTTTTGTTTGTTTGTCTCGTCTCCAGCTCTCCCTCTCTGATCACATTCAGCAGGGAGGAACTTTTAAACTTCTGTGAAACCACTGGACAATTTTTTTCACCGGTTTTCATTGAACCGGAATACTTTACTGAGGTTTTGGTTGGAGGAGCAGCGGCTCTTCTCGGAATTCGCCGGAGACGCAGACGGGGGAAGCGCGCAGGAGCGCTTGTTAAAGTGCGCCAGCGAGGATTTCGAACTGCGCTCCCGTCAATTCATCTGGCGAACGTCCGCTCTCTGGCGAACAAGATCGATGAACTGCTGCTCCTGAACAAAACTAATAGGGACTTTAGCAGATCTGCCGCCCTCTGCTTCACCGAAACCTGGCTCGGTGCGCACAACCCGGACAGCGCACTACATCTGCCGGGCTTCCAACTCCACCGAGCGGACCGCGTAACGGCTCTGTCGGGGGAAACGAGGGGAGGCGGGATCTGTTTTTATATTAACGAAGGTTGCACAGATGTCACGGTGTTAAAGGAATCATGCAGCCCGCACCTAGAAACAATTTTAATAGACTGCAAACCATTTTATTCACCGCGGAAGTTTTCCTCATTCTTCCTGGTCGGTGTGTACATCCCACCTCAGGCCTGTGTGAGTGAGGGTCTCCAACACCTGGCAGAGCAGATCACCACCATGGAGCACAAACACCCAGACTCCCTGCTCATTGTTCTTGGGGACTTTAATAAAGCAAACCTCAGCAAAGAACTGCCAAAATACAGACAGCATATTAAGTGTAGCACCAGGGACAAAAACACACTGGACCATTGCTACACTGTACTGAAGGATGCATACCGCTCAGTCCCTCGTACAGCTTTGGGACTCTCTGATCACTGTCTGGTTCATCTTCTCCCGTCCTACAGGCAGAAACTAAAATCTGCAAAGCCTGTGGTGAAGACTGTGAAGAGATGGACCAACGAGGCCAAGCTGGAGCTACAGTCCTGCTTTGCCTCCACTGATTGGAGTGTTTTTGAGGCTGCTGCTACAGACCTGGATGAGCTAACTGACACTGTGACGTCATATATCAGCTTTTGTGAGGACATGTGTGTGCCGACAAAAACCTTCTGCACATACAACAACAATAAACCCTGGTTCACTGCAAAACTCAGGCAGCTTCGTCGGGCTAAAGAGGAGGCCTACAGAGGGGGGGGACAGGATTCTGTACAACCAGGCCAGAAACACACTAACGAGGGAGATCAAGGTAGCTAAGAAGAGCTACACTGATAAGCTGGAAAAAAAGTTTTCAGCCAACGACCCCTCGTCAGTTTGGAGAGGCCTGGAGGTACTCACCAACTACAAGAGACCATCTCCCCCCACTGAGGACAATCACCGACTGGCTGACGACCTGAATGTCTTCTATTGCAGGTTTGACAAGCCCACTTCCACCCCGCCCAACTGCTCCATCATCGAACAATCACCTCCACTCTCTGCCTCACCTCTCCCATCCAACCCCCTACCGACACTGAGGATCTGCGAAGAGGACGTGAGTCGGCTCTTTCAGAGACAGAAGATCAGGAAGGCTCTGGGCCCAGACGGTGTGTCCCCCTCCTGCCTGAAAGTCTGTGCTGACCAGCTGGCCCCCATCTTCACAGAAATCTTCAACCGATCACTGGAGCTATGTGAAGTCCCTTCCTGCTTCAAGCGCTCCTTGATCATCCCGGTCCCCAAGAAATCCTCCATCACAGGATTAAATAACTAGAGACCCGTTGCCCTGACGTCTGTGGTCATGAAGTCCTTTGAGAGGCTGGTGTTGACCCATCTGAAGGACATCACAGGGCCCCTGCTGGACCCTCTGCAGTTTGCCTACCGTGCAAACAGGTCGGTGGATGATGCAGTAAATATGGGACTGCACCATATTCTGCAACACCTCGACTCCCCAGGGAGATATGCAAGGGTTCTGTTTGTGGACTTCAGCTCTGCATTCAACACGATCATCCCGGAGGTTCTTCAACCCAAACTCTCCCAGCTCACCATGCCAGCCCCCACCTGCCGGTGGATCACAAACTTCCTGACAGACAGGACGCAGCAGGTGAGGCTGGGAAAAATCATATCCAGCACCCGGACTATAAGCACTGGTGCCCCCCAGGGATGTGTGCTCTCTCCACTGCTCTTCTCCCTCTACACCAACGACTGCACCTCAGGGGACCCGTCTGTTAAACTCCTGAAGTTCGCAGACGACACAACGGTCATCGGCCTCATCATTGACGGGGACGAGTCTGCGTACAGACGGGAGGTTGAACAGCTGGTTCTCTGGTGTGGTCAGAACCACCTGGAGCTGAACAAGGCCAAAACTGTAGAGATGACAGTAGACTTCAGGAGGAGCCCCCCAACACTACCCCCCCTCACAATACACAACAGCACTGTTTCTGCGGTGGAGACCTTCAAGTTTCTGGGATCCACAATCTCCCGGGACCTGAAGTGGACCGCCAACATCAACACCATCCGGAAAAAGGGCCAGCAGAAGCTGTACTTCCTGCGCCAGCTCAGGAAGTTCAACCTGCCTCAGGAGCTGCTGATCCTGTTTTACTCCGCCATCATCCAGTCTGTCCTCTGCTCTTCCATCACTGTGTGGTTTGGATCGGCCACCAAACAGGACTGAGTCAGACTCCAACGGATCGTCAGGTCTGCAGAGAGAACCATTGGTTCCAGCCTGCCCTCCATCTTGGACTTGCACACCGTCAGAGTCAGGAAGCGGGCTGTAAAGATCACCACAGACCCCTCACACCCTGGACACAAGCTGTTCCACCTCCTCCCCTCTGGAAGGCGCCACAGAGCACTGTACGCCAAAACCACCAGACACAGAAACAGCTTCTTCCCACTGGCCGTCACTCTGATGAACAGTTAAACAGACTCTTCATCTGCACTTTTTTGTTGTTTTACTACTGTCTTTAATGTCCTTTTTATATTTGTTTATATTTATCTTGTATATTGTGTGTGGAAAAAAAAAGTACGAAGAGCAAGTGAAACCGGAGTCAAATTCCATGTATGTGCAAATTTACATGGCCATTAAAACTGATTCTGATTCTGATAAAACTGCCTGAAGCCACTACTGTTGCTATCCAGGTGTATTTATTTATATTGATTAATTAATGTTCTTCTAATGTTACCCTGCTATGTGTTTGCATCATAGAAGACTGTAAATAAGAATATCTATCACTGGCTTTTATTTTGACATGGAATGAAGGATTTGAAGAGTTGGGCCTCTCGCTGCTTCGCCACCGACTACAGAAGGTTTCTGGCTCCGATTGCTTGAAAGAGAAGAAGGATGATTATTAATAGTCAGAGCTTTGCTCTTATGATCGACTAAAGCGGCTTCGAGGAGTTACAGCGTCTTCTGCAACAGGAAATAAAAAAGTCACTGTCAGGATCCCTGTCTGCCCCATTGTGTGTTAAACCTCTGTTTCTTACAAATCTCCTCTTGTGTCTGTCACTCCCCTGTTTGTTTTGGACAATCTGGCTCTTTCCACCTGCAGTATATCAACCCTATTTTTATTTATTTATATTGATTAATGAATGTTCTTCTAACGTTACCCTGCTATGTGTTTGCATCATAGAAGACTGTAAACAAGAATATCTATCACTGGCTTTTATTTTGACATGGAATGAAGGATTTGAAAAAAACAAAATCCGACATCGAGCCACGGGACTCACGCCGTGACCTGCTTGCCTCTGTGTCGGACCTCTGGCTCCACACTTCCTGGTTGTGGCTGAATTCCGTTTACCTGATTCGTTCTCCTGTGGTCTGCGTTTGGGTCCTAAACATTGTGCTCCTGTGACAGCAATGTCATTTGTTTCCAACTTTGTGCAATAATACTGTGGTGGCAGGGGCGTGGTTAGCTCAGCTGGAGAGGGGGGAGGGGAGAAGCGACTCAGGGAACAGGTGTCGGGATGAGACCTAATTGGCCTCAGCTGGAGCAGATTGTGTGTGTGTGTGTGTGTGTGTGTTGTGTGTCTTGGCTATATAAGACATAAGATGGTCAGAGGAGGGGGAGAGGGGTGAGGAACACAGGTCCCAATAAAGACATTGCCAAACAGCATCAAGGTCTGTGTGTCATTTGGGCTGGGGGGGGGGACTCGGAGGTAACGAATCTTGTCACAAATACGTTTCAATTTCATGTTTTTTTATTATTATATTATTATAATGTATTTTTATATCTCCCTCAATATTTCTTTTCTATTTTATTTCCGTTAGGCAATTTTTATACACTTTATACTTTTACTCTTGTGTTTCATCTTTGTTGTTGTATTTTACTTTTTCTATTTTAGCTTAATTTTTTACTTAATTTATTTACTTTTATTGTGTTCTATTTTGCCCTCGTGTCAATATTATTTATTTTACACTTGTTCATATATGTTTATATTAAATTGTGTTTTTCTGTTCTGTTGTAATATTTAATATGTGTTGTATGTTCATCCTGTTATCTGTTCTCGTTATTGTGGAGACGTGAATGATGAAGCAACATCTGATGGACTGTTTGGACTTCTTAGTGAACGAGTCGTCATTATCTAGAAAGAAAAAGTGTGAATACTGTTCCTAGATTGAAATGACATCACTGTAATTCTTTTTTGAATAAATTAATCTCAATAATCTTACTTTACAGTGTAAACTTGAAGTTACCACGAGGAACTTTCATGTAGTGTTGATTCTGGCGCCCCCCGTGGACTAAAGTGGTAGTGTCTCTGAGCACCTGACTAATGCTCGAAACATGAACTCTGAACTTTGTGGTGTTTCAGGAGGAAAACTGACTCAGTTATTCTCTCATTAGTTTGATATTTTATACATCAGCTTTGTGTGAAACCCTGAAATGAAGACAAGAAGAAAATACTTTGTTCATGTTTGTTTATTCATCATGTAAACACAGTTTGTCTGTTACATGACTCTTGATCAACAATTTCATGGACAGATTCACGTCATCCACATCCATGATAATTAACAAATACATGTAAATGTAATTAAGGATTTGTTCACAAATACACACAAAGAGAACAGATATCTTTGATAAATGAAGGTCTGCTGCTTTCTCTCTTCAGAAACATGCAGTGGAAGAGAAACAACAATATAAAAGCATCAATACAAACATTCATCAGACATTTAGAGATCAGAGAAGTTTAAATGTTCATGCAGAGAAAAAACAAACGTCATCATGAGCAGTGAGAGCCTCCATGGCTAAACAGACACAGGAAGGAGCGCCACCTAGAGGAGCTCAAACATTTACACAACAATAATGAGAAGACGTCAAAGTACCGCCCACAATGTTTGACTGACAGCTGATCTCTGTGCAGTGAAGAAACGCCTCAACAATCAGCTCTCAGCCACAAACATGGAGACTAAATGAGTTCAAGAGGTCAAACAGAGTTTAACCCTCAAAGGACTTCTGTCTATTTCAGTTTACACAACTCAGCAGTGTCTCCAAAACCATAAAGCCAAAGTCCAGCATAGAGAGGCTGAGTGAATGTGGTCTGGTCTCTGTGGAGGAGAGTCATGGTTTCAGAGACGCTGTAGAAGGACAGAATACCTGCTCTGTGATCCAGGTACACTCCTACTCTGGAGGACGGAGGACCTGAGACAGGAGTGTGGACTTTGTTGTGAAAAAATGTATAACTGTTATTGAGACATCTTAATGCCCAAGATTTGTTATTGCATCCAAATGCACATTCACTCCCGCCCCCTTCTCTCTTGATATCCTTGTATGCGACTGCAACATTAACTCCTCCTCCTCTCCACTCCACCTCCCAGTAACAACGTCCAGTCAGACTCTCTCTACTCAGGACCTGATGACATGTACTGAATCTGTCTGGGTGACTAGAAAAAGACTGTTGTTTACTCATTAATGTTGCTTTTCTGTTCCCATCAGATAATAACAGCTGTGTGTGTGCTGTGTTTGGATCCAGTGTGATTTCACGTGAATACCTTAAGAATCCAGCTCTGGTCGTGGGCTCTGGTTGTAACAGTAAAACATCCACTTCAGTCACCGTAATTGAGACGTTTGTCCATTTCTCTCTCAGGACGTCCTGTAGTTTATCTCTGACTTCTGAAACAGCCGCTGTCACGTCCTCAAAGTATCTCAGAGGACGGATGTTGATGCTGGATGAGTGTGTAGACTCACTGAGTGGTGACAGTGAGGGGTAGTTGTGTAGAAACTGGTTGAGATCCTCTGTGTGTGAGAGCTTCTGCAGCTCAGCGTCGTTCCTCTTCAGCTCAGTGATCTCCTGCTCCAGCTTCTCCTGAAGCTCTTTGACTCGACTCACTTCAGTTCTCTGCTGGGATCTGACCTGCTGCTTCACATCAGAGCTTCTTTTCTCCAGGAGACGGATCAGCTGGGTGAAGATCTTCTCACTGTCCTCCACTGTTTTATCAGCAGAGAGATTGACGGCCTCCACCTCCTGATGAAGCAGCTTCACGTCTTCCTCTCTGTTCTGGATTCTCTGCTGGATGTTTAGTCGACTCCCCTCCAGCTCTCTCTGCCTCTCGGTCCTTTCTGCTGCAGCTGAGACTGTGTCGTGGCCGTTATGTTCATCCATTGAGCAGAGATAACAGATGCACTGCTGATCAGTACGGCAGAAGATCTTCATCACCTCATCGTGACGAGAGCAGATGTTCTCCTGGAGCTTGTTGGAGGGCTCCACCAGCTTGTGCTTTTCATAGGCAGGTGATTGATAATGAGGCTGGAGGTGTTTCTCACAGAAAGAGATCACACATTGCAGACAGGACTTGAAGGCCTTCAGTCTCCTCCCAGTGCAGACATCACAGCCCACATCTTCAGGTCCAGCATAGCAGTGATCAGCAGCAGCAGCTTGGAGTCCAGTCTTCTTCAGTTGCTCCACTAAATCTGCTAACATGGTGTTTTTCACCAGGACAGGCCTCGGTGTGAAGGTCTTCCTACACTGAGTGCAGCTGTGGAGTTTCTTCCCATCCTCTTCATCCCAGTGGGCTTTAATACAGTTCATGCAGTAGCTGTGTCCACAGGGAATAGTCACCGGATCCTTCAGTGGATCCAGACAGATGGAACAAGAGAAGCTTTCCCGGTCCAGCTGAACTCCTTTCTCCGCCATTTCACCTCTCCAAGTGTCTGAGATTCACTTCCACAGAAGCAATTCTATTTTGAGCTCTGATCTGAACAACATGTGTCTCTGCAGATAACGGGACGCGTCAGCTGCTGCATTTCAGCTCCATGTTGGCTACACCCATCTATAAAACTGTCGATTTGAAGGGGAGGGAACCAGGAAGTACAGACAGAGCGGAGCTCTCTGTGATTGAGAGCAGGAAGAAGAGGGAGCGGTTTTAAAGCTGTGGTTCATTCCAGGAAGAGGAGCAGTTTGAGAGAGACTGTGTTTAACACTTGTTTACAAAGGAGATCATTTCTCTGTTAGAAACACTGATTACTTTAACTTTTTTAAGGTAATCTCTGCTTAGAATAAACAAATCTCTTCTTTCCCCCGAAAATACAGTTTGATCAACGTTTTAATGATAATAATAATAAAAAATACAGCAGAAGAATAATATAGAAATGAATCCCTGCTGTAGAAGTTATGAAAGCCCCAAATAGTTTTTACTTATTTGATAAAGTCCTTTTAGGTTTCTTTCAAGAAAACAGGTCAATCCCGATCATGAATTGTATTTTAATGTTAGATGAATTTAAACAAATGAATCAAATATTTGAACACACAACATCACTTGGCTCTGCAGTTCAGTTGGAGACTTCCAGTTGGGTTAAGAGCATGGCCCTAAGAGACTTTTTTTAATTCTACCTGTGATACATATGCCTACCTAATTTTGTACATGTAAGTCAAACGTACTGTGATGGCTGCTTTGTCAAATGTTTGTCAAAATGTTGTAGGGGGCGCTATCGAGGCAATTTAAGACAGCAAAGGCCAAAAGCCATATCAAATATTAATTTCCATCACCTTTGACATTTGTAGAAAGCTCAATGAGATTTTGACCATCCCAAGCCACAGAGAAATCTGCTTCTTCTTTCATGGTTTAAAACGTGTAATTTACTTTTGCCAGTAGGTGGCGCTATGACAATGTGAAAATGTTTGCATGGAATTGTGTTCAGGCGTGAACCAGCATCATGCATGAGACATTTGGGGCAGATTGGATAATGTACCTTGGAGTTACAACAACTTCCTCTTTCTTGGCGAACTGCACAAAATGGCCGCGTAATGGCCGCCACGCCACGTCAAGGCCGTTCAAGGACAACTCACCATTTTTATAACTTTTCATCATCGAGGTCTTCAGATCATCCTTGACTCAAATTGAAGTTGATTGCATACATTTTGTATGTGGAGTCTCTTCATTTATAACGTCTGAAAATGATAGAAAATGGCTAAAAAAGCAGATATTGGCGGCTTCACTGCATCGCCCCCTAGTGTTTGAATCCAACAAAATCATAGGGTAAGTTAAAGGATGGGATATGAACATATTCTACAAATTTTCTGAGGATAGGTGACGTGTGTTGGAAGTCATTAGGATTGATGTACTAAGCCACGCCCCATAGAGGTTCAGTGGTCCATATCTTCTAAACACAAATATAAATATATAAATATACATTTTGATGACATTGGTCCAATGATGCGCCACAGCGAATTTGGTATCAATCAGAAAGAGCGTTTTGGAGGAGTTTGCAATAATGTTTTTTTTTCACAAAATTCAAAATGGCAGAAAATCTAAGTAGGCGGAGCTTAATGCTCTGATTTACTTTTTTTTTTTAGCAGACACAACCGGACATATGTGTCAAATTTCAAGTCAATCGGTCATAGAGGGCAATGGGTTTAGCCCCAAAAAAACTCTAGGTGGCGCTATAGAGCCATCTTCGGTCGGTGCCTGGACCCTAATCAGGGTTGTGAAAGGTCCAGGGCCCTGTTTCTCGTACCTGGCTTACTGAGTTAGCGGGCTAATTGTCAGGATAAGATGACGTAGGTCAGGCTTTTCGGTTTCTCAAAGCAAGTTTAGATAAATCACCATAGCAACACAGCCAAAAATGTAAACCTGCTCCCGGGCAGGCTAACTGAAATTCACTGGATAAGCTGGCCACTCCCACCGGACAAAAAAGGCAGCTCCCTTCCTCATTGATGAAGGAGCGATATTAGTTATATTAGTTTTATAGGGAGAGAGTTCTTTGAGATCGCCAAGATCCGTTCTCACATCATCATGACTTCCTGTACGAGAGCTATCGATTCTGCCAACAAGGAATCATTTATTTACAAGACCTCCTCGAGCCGGACACTGATCACCACAGGAGCAGCCGATCGCCCGTCTCACAGACAGAGACTCTCACCCGCTGCATGCCGCGCTGTTCTTAAGTTTATTTAGCGCTTAAGTAACTTATGGATGTGTTGAAAGCACTCATAATTATATGACAGTGTTATTAGTACACCATACATATCATTATTGTAGAACATGATTAAGGTGGACTCGTGATGAGAATACAGAGAATCACACACAATTTCTTTTCACTGCTTCAATTGATTGAATTTCAGATTATGAATAATACATACATACTGATCCGCCCATACACATATTCAAACTCCTTGTTATATGGTATTCTACACATACATGTATATACATATAGTACATGATTCATACGCGCATACAGTACATATATCCTCATAAGTATATATTCATTTGTATACTACTGGCAGCAGATACATTTAAATCAATATAATCTGATTGATTTGGGTGATGAAGCACTTAAACTTAGCCGATACATTTTCCCAACACATTCCCACATTTAACTTGTCTGATATATTTGCGATGCTTATGTCTCACAGCGGGGCGGAGTTAAGCTGCGTTCACGGCAACAACGTTGCAAAAACGTTACACACGCGTGTTTGCTGTGAATGATTAAGGTAATAAATTCCTCATATGCCTTCATGATCATCTCCTGCTTCTCAGCAGAGAAATAAAAAGAGGTTCCTCTGAGTTTATTTGCCATTGTACTGTTAGAACATCGTGGTGTCAGTGCTCAATTATTATCCCTTCTGAAGAAGAGCGGGCACACACATTTATCCTGATGACTTAACGAGACCGTTTCAGCATGGATCTGCCGTGAAGAAACCCAGATAGCCTGATGTCAATCATCTCACTAATTTAACCTGGATAATAGGACATTTGCTTGACTTTGTTTAGCCAAGTACGAGAAACAGGGCCCAGGTTATCGTTGTTTTAAGTTTTAAGGATACAGTGATTACATTGACAACATCTGTTTTAATCCCGTCGGTCTTGAAAAATGGCGGAAAATCTAAGGCGGAGCTTAATGCTCTGATTTACTTTTTTTTGAGCAGACACAACCCGACATATGTGTCAAATTTCAAGTCAATCAGTCATAGAGGGCAATGGGTTTAGCCACACAAAAAAAACTCTAGGGGGCGCTATAGAGCCATTTCTTTATACCCAAATGCGAGACCCCTTAAATATCAAATTTTTCACCAGTCCTGATATGCATGTCAAATTTAACAAGTTTCGGGATATGATAAAGCCCCCCAAAAGGCAGTTGAAGTGAAATAAAAATAACAAAAATAAACATTACAGTTTCAATAGGGACCTTCCGGACCGACCTTCAGCCGGTGCTCGGACCCTAATCAGGGTTGTGAAAGGTCCAGGTTATCGTTGTTTTAAGTTTTAACCCGTTAAAAACCATGGCAGATATGGCTATAAAAACTGTATAAATCACATCTTAATTTACTCATAACCAGTAACACATAGACTGATATTTACACATCTGAAAAGAACCTCACATTATACTCTTTTATTATAACACCAATATTATTCAAATAGCCCTAGTGGTTGCAGAGATACACCCTTTTTAGTTTGGGTATGACATTTCCGAGCAGAGGCCTACAAATTGGTTGGTTTTTTAAAGGTTAAGGATACAGTGATTACATTGACAACAACTGCTTTAATCCCGTTGGTCTCTCCCTCTACATCCTACATGTCCACACCTCCATTTTGTGTCCAGCTTTGTTGCATCATTTGACTTCTTATCTGCAGCTTTTCACCATCTTGGTCCATTAGGACTATCATCCTTGGTTAAGAAAGTCAATGCAATGCCTTTATTTCTTTAATTTAGGACCAAATATGTGAATCAGGATCTATAAATAACCATTGGCAACGTCAGTGTTGAGATGTTTGAGCATTCTGAGGGTAGAAAACTAACTTAAATGAATGAGAGCTTATGAGGAAATGAACGCGAGTTGTTTTTGTGACAAACTACTCAAATCAAATCAGTAATGAGAGGAAAATGTTCAATATCCCTTGATTTTAAGAGGGTGGTGGATAGTTTTGCACAGAACTTAATGAGGAAGAAACACTTTCTCTAAAGTTACTGCAAGGAACTTTCATGTTGTGGTGATTCTGGCGCCCCCTGTGGACTAAAGAGGTAATGACTCTGAGCACCTGGGTCAGAGAAAAATATTTAAAGTAAATTTATTTTCTCACCTTGACATCAAAACCACTGACACGTGTTGTTGTGCAATATAATACAGTTTTTATTCAAGTATAACCGTCCGACATGTGAATGAAAACATGAACTGTGACTCGCAGAACAGAAACTCACCGCTTGAACCAGAGGAATGGAATAAAAGCAACACAATTATAACTGCAGACGATCAACTTCTATCTTTTAAAAAGCTAAAGATATTTACAGATTTCATGCACATGCAGTATTGAAATTGATAGAAAAAGTAGTAAAACTAGATATACAGAGTCATTCTTCAGTATAAATAGTATAAATAATATTCCTTTGTATAAATAGCTCCTCCCTCTTTGATGTTGGTCTGAGACCTTGAAACGGTCGGTGTGAGACACACACACACACACACACACACACACACACACACACACACACACACACGCGGTCACTTCTGCAGGATGAACTGGTCGATGAACTCGTTCTGCTCCGACTCCACTTTGGACAAGGCCTCGTACTCGATGCGATATCTGAGAGGAGGAAACGTGAAGCTAACGTTAATAATCAATGCAACAACAACAATAACACGAGCGATATCAGAAACGTTTAGTGTAGGTCAAGTAACCCAACCAGTGGAAAATCCTTTTTCTGTTGAAAAAAAGATGTGACACACAGCGCTGTGCCACCAGTGTCTGATTTAATATAGAATATATACAATTATCTTCGTGAACTAACACTTATATGTTCTTGAATATTTATTAAATAACTAGTTTTAACGGATTTTTAATGGATGCTAATTTCACGACGGATCAGGTGACACACTCGTGGTCGACTGTGAGCTTCTTCTTAGTGCTGAGATATTTAATAATACATTTCATACTTAAATGTATTGTTGTGTTTTCTAAGATTAAGTGTAAATTCAAGCACTGAAAGGAGTGGAAGTGTCACACGTAAGCACAACGGGAAGGATCGATACTCACAAGCTACTCATTTGGTATCAATTACTTTACGATAATATTACATTGATGCAAACGCTTTCACTACTTTTATGTTTGTGCCCAATGTGACGTCAGAACGCACACTTCCACTTCAAACAACACTTTAACACAACAAGAAGCTTGATAAGTGACGACAAAGAGGAACCTCTTCAAACATTTGAAAACACGCCCCGACCGTTACAAACAAAAACTAATATCGGACTATTTTTTATTTTTAAATACATGTGTTATTAATCAAGTTGTTTACCTCTCTGGGCTTTGTTTGTTTGTTTGTTTGTTTACTCAGTGTGTGCCGTACCTCTCCAGCTGCATCTTCTTCTCTGCTATGAGCGCCTGCAGCTGCTGCTGTTGGGCCTCTCGCTGCTTCGCCACCGACTTCAGAAGGTTTCTGGCTCCAATGGCCTGGAAGAGAAGAAGAAGGATGATTATTATTATTATTATTATTATTATTATTAATAATAATAATCAGAGCTTCGCTCTCAGGATCGACTAAAGCGGCTTCTGCAACGGACAGGGTTCATACACATGCTGACCAATGGGTTTCATGACTTTAAACCAAATGTCCATGAGCAAACATTTAGTGAAATCTGGGTGTAAACATGAAAAAGTGAGTAAATGTAGTATTTAAACTAACAATGAGAATACAAAGCATACAGTAAACCTTAAATGACTCAAATGAATGAGACAATAGTTTGATTAAAAGAATAAACATTTATATAGATGCCTGTATGTATGCCTGCTTATATTTTGAGCGTCTTTCTTTTAAAAGCATATTCATTATTTCAAACTCAGCGTAAATGAACGACATGAACACATGAATATAAACACATTTACATGACTTTTACTACACTTTTTTTCAAGGACTTTTCCAGGCCTGGAAATAACCATTTTAATAAAATTTCATGGCTTTTCCAGGTCTTCCGTGACCGTAAGAACCCTGAACTGGGAATAAAAAAGGCCGCTTTAAACGCTTCGCCTACCTTCATCTTTTCCGTCTCCGCTTCTTTCGCCAGCTCGTCCACCAGCTCGATCAGACCTCCCACGATCTTCTGAAACTGGCCGATTTCTGCAAAAAACACAAACGCACGTTTTTGTCGGTGCCGCCGGAGTCGGAGTCAGAGACGAAGACGAAGAAGAAGATTCACCGCTTACTGTCAACAAACTCTTTACACTCCTCCTTGAGCTCGGAGGTCTTCTGGCTGACGTCGGGCTCCAGGACCCGCAGCTTGTTGAGCTCATCGAAATAAAAGCCGGCCTCGGCTAACGGGTCTTTAGCCATGGCCAACGGGGAGGGGGAGGGGCCTGTCGCCAAGGAGACAGAGAGCTGGAGAGCAGAAAGCAAACGACAAAAACTCAGACTCTGTTTCTAAAGTCTGCAGCCACTTGTTGGTTTGATGTTTTCCTTTAATAATAGCTGTTTAAAAACAGAATAATTCAGACCCCAAGTTACTGTAACATACTGTTTTATCCAAAAGAGGAATAATTAAATGATTCAAGAGGGATTATTAATGTCCATCTGATATTCCAACAGCGCTAAACACTCGACTAACCTTCCACTTTACCTGGTAAACCCATCTTGGCTGTTTTATTGTGAAAAACTGAAATAGGAAGCCATATTTCCTATGTCATGCTCAGCTTTCAGATTGTTTTTCAATAACTGGGGACAGCATTTTGTTCTGCATGTCCTAAAACTTTCTTAAAAACATCAAATCCTTCATATGAAATAGCAGCTATTGATGAAGAAGTCTTTCTGCCAGCTGAAAGCGTGACAGAGCATTCAGAGGTGAGGGAGAGCAGTAGTTATCAGTGACGTCACTTTTCTGTTGTTATCTGTGACCTCTGACCTCTGATGATGAGGTCACCATATGGCAAGAAGAGCCAGCGCAACTTTTACACACTAAAGAGCGTAAAATATCACCTCTGAAAGCTCCACGTAACATATGAGCACTAACTACACAGCGTTGCATTGTTGAAACAGTGGATTTCAACCGATTGTGTCGTAAACCAGTTGGTATTTGACGTAAACCGGTTGGTATGTGTCGTAAAACCGCCGCGTTAGCTTACCGTTTAACAGGACTATTCTCAAAAGCGAAGTCGGGACGACGAGACACACGTCGCTAATTGTCTTCTTTATGTACTTAACATTATAATTAACCGTATCGAGCTCCGGTCGGGACGGAAAACGGTGTGTTTTTACCCGTTTAAACCGCCGTTAGAGCGGATGACTATGTGGCAAAAGCGAGAGAACACGAAGCTCCGCCCCCTCCTCCCGCTGCCAAGGGAACCAAACGCTGCCGTGCGTGCTGCGTAACGCGTGACGCAGGGTCGCTGACGTTTTGGCTTTTCAGAAGAAAACACATGGCCGTGATTAGTCACCATGTCCGGTGCTCATTGGTCATTTGTGATACCCAGAACAGGAGATAAGGTCCATTTAAATGTGTTACGTTGTCATACGCCCAAATGACTACAGAGATATCTCATCCGTCTTCTATTGATTAATAGCGGTGCTTTTACTTTGAAAGTATAAACGGAAATTGGATTCTCTCGGTAACTTAAAAAATATAACTACTTTATAAAACCGATAAAGTAATTTGTTGTAAAATATTTCAGCATGTAGGTCTCCAGGTAGAAGTCTAATTGTCTTCTTAATTTAAATGTGTTTAAATTAATTTAAAAGGAGATTTTGTTTTATAAATACATTCATAATAATGTCAATCATATGAATGCATTTTTTATATTATTATTTGTTATCATTTTTTTAATTAATGAATTAATGTCAACATTAAATAGGAATGTAACACACACAACTACACCATAAATACATTCATAATAGCTGCCCTGTCAAGGCGAAAACGTGCAATGCATATTTCTGACGGCAGAGGGCAGCGTCGTGCGTCGCAACGCGCAGCCTGCCGTAAACTCATGAGTAGAAGAAGAAAAAGAAGAAGAAGAAGAAGAAGAAGAACGGAAGAGGACGACAGAGTTTAACTTAACTTTTTTTTTACAACTCAAATCTCGATATCGTCGTGGATTCTCGTGTCACGGGGATAAAGTCCAGCTTCATTAGATTAGACGGCGTGCCGTTATCTGACAGCATTGTCGTGAAGTCGGTAAGTAAACGTCAAAACGTCGTAAAACGGATCCCTCGTTACGTATTATTCAACTGCCGAGGACGTGAACGTCACTCCATTGAATAAACTGCATATTGAACTCGTTTGGTGGAACTTAAACATCTGGAGACTTTTGAAACCGACCACCTGACTTTATCTCCACCTTGTGCCTAATTCGGCGTGTGTTTGAATGTGTTATGAACTCTTAATAACTATTCAACACGAAACACACCCACGTCAGAGTGACGCCAAGAAAATGTACAACGTTTAGTTCCAATAAGATGATTGATTAGTGGAGGATTGACCCGATGAAGTAGCCGTAGACCAGCCGTGTTGTTCATGTACGTCATAAAGTCTCTAAAGTACGAGTTGACGAGTTTAACTTAAACTAAAGATGTTTAACTAGTTGTTGACTAGTTTAACTTAAACTAAAGGCTTTTAACTAGTTGTTGACTAGTTTAACTTAAACTAAAGGCTTTTAACTAGTTGTTGACTAGTTTAACTTAAACTAAAGACGTTTAACTAGTTGTTGACTAGTTTAACTTAAACTAAAGGCTTTTAACTAGTTGTTGACTAGTTTAACTTAAACTAAAGACGTTTAACTAGTTGTTGACTAGTTTAACTTAAACTAAAGGCTTTTAACTAGTTGTTGACTAGTTTAACTTAAACTAAAGGCGTTTAGTTAGTTGACTAGTTTAACTTAAACTAAAGGCATTTAGTTGTTGACTAGTTTAACTTAAACTAAAGATGTTTAACTAGTTGTTGACTAGTTTAACTTAAACTAAAGACGTTTAGTTGTTGACTAGTTTAACTTAAACTAAAGATGTTTAACTAGTTGTTGACTAGTTTAACTTAAACTAAAGATGTTTAACTAGTTGTTGACTAGTTTAACTTAAACTAAAGACGTTTAGTTAGTTGACCTCATTTTGTTTTTGAGTATAGTTTTTGTTAAACTAAAGTTAACAGCTGACTAAAGTAAGTTAAACTATAGTTACCAACTGAAGTAAGTTAAACTATAGTTGACAGACAACTACATTTAAGTTAAACTATAATTAACAGCTGACTTAAGTAAGTTAAACTATAGTTACCAGATAACTAAAGTAAGTTAAACAATGATTACACGCTACGTAAGTTCACCTGCTGAATTAGTGCTAACCTAGTCTCGCGTCTCTTTCACGGGATACTTTGACGAGATCCGGCATTACTAGCTACACTTTGAACTAGCTGCACTTTGAACTAGCTGCACTTTAAACTAGCTACACTTTGAACTAGCTGCACTTTAAACTAGCTGCACTTTGAACTAGCTGCACTTTGAACTAGCTGCACTTTAAACTAGCTGCACTTTAAACTAGCTGCACTTTGAACTAGCTGCACTTTGAACTAGCTGCACTTTGAACTAGCTGCACTTTGAACTAGCTGCACTTTGAACTAGCTGCACTTTGAACTAGCTGCACTTTGAACTAGCTGCACTTTGAACTAGCTGCACTTTAAACTAGCTGCACTTTGAACTAGCTGCACTTTAAACTAGCTGCACTTTGAACTAGCTGCACTTTGAACTAGCTGCACTTTGAACTAGCTGCACTTTGAACTAGCTGCACTTTGAACTAGCTGCACTTTGAACTAGCTGCACTTTGAACTAGCTGCACTTTGAACTAGCTGCACTTTGAACTAGCTGCACTTTGAACTAGCTGCACTTTGAACTAGCTGCACTTTGAACTAGCTGCACTTTGAACTAGCTGCACTTTGAACTAGCTGCACTTTGAACTAGCTGCACTTTGAACTAGCTGCACTTTGAACTAGCTGCACTTTGAACTAGCTGCACTTTGCACTAGCTGCACGTTGAACTAGCTGCACTTTGCACTAGCTACACTTTGCACTAGCTATATATATTTACTTTCTACTCCCTGACATGTGCTCCTCTCGCCGCCCCTCTGGTTTCCTGCCGAGTCGCATTCCATTTCATTGGAAGAGGAACCGAGGACGAGATAACTGTGTGACGGCGTCTTCCTCTCAGTATTGTGACGCGGGCCCTCAGCCGCTGTGTCTTATCTTCATGCGTCTTTATCGACACTGACATTCCTGTGTAGCTCCACAGAGGATTTCATTTGAATTTAAATATGTTAAGCTCCGCTTCCTTGCTCCCGTGTTTCTGCCAGGAATGACCTGGAGCCGTGCGAGGTTGTGGCGGCCTCATCAGTAGCGGTCACCACGGCGGGGGACCTCCGGACCTCCGTCTGCAGGGTGGTCATCTACCTCCAGAGGGACATGTCCGGGGACAGCGTCCCGCCCCAGCGCCACACACACTCCGCCTCCCCGGCCTCGCCCCCGGCCTGTCCCAAGACCAAGCCCCTCAGTTACCGTGGCGCGGTGGGCCTGGGCAACAAGTACATCCGCGTCAACGTGGGCGGGAGCCTGTTCTACGCCACGCTGCAGGTGCTGACCCGCCAGGACTCCTTGCTGAAGGCCATGTTCAGCGGAAAGAAGGAAGTGTTCACCGATAAAGACGGTAAGCCGGCTCCGAAACGAGGCGCGGGACGGCGCGGACGCTATCGTGTCTCGACTATCTCGGGCTAAAAATGATTCAGGGTTCTTACGGTCATGGAAAAGTCATGGAATTTTAAAATGGTTATTTCCAGGAGTCCTGGAAGAAAATAAAACCCCAAAAGTTTAGTAAAAGTCACGTAAATGTGTTATATTCATGTGTTCATGTCGTTCATTTACCCTGAGTTTGAAATAATTAATATGCTTTTAAAAGAAAGACGCTCAAAATATAAGCAGGCATACATACAGGCATCTATATAAATGTTTATTCTTTTAATCAAACTATTGTCTCATTCATTTGAGTCATTTAAGGTTTACTGTATGCTTTGTATTCTCATTGTTAGTTTAAATACTACATTTACTCACTTTTTACTGTTTACACCCAGATTTCACTAAATGTTTGCTCATGGACATTTGGTTAAAAGTCATGGAAACCCATTGGTCAGCATGTGTATGAACCCTGATGATTAGCTATTCACTGTATTATCCAGATAATCCTCATCAAATGCGTTTGTCTTCCTTCAGGTTGGATCCTGATCGACCGCAGTGGGAAACACTTCGGCAGCGTCCTGTGCTTCCTGCGCGACGGCACGGTCTCCTTGCCCAAAGGCCGCCAGGCCGTCCAGGAGGTGCTGGCTGAGGCCAAGTATTACGACGTCCAGGCTCTGGTGGAGCTCTGCCAGAACACCCTGCAGGTCAGCATGAGGGTTCCAGTTCTGCTTCCTCATGACCTTCTGCGGTTATATTGACCGGACTTTAATCTGGAGATGTAACACCTGATTCTGGTTTATACATCTCAGTCATTGTGGAGCACGTTAACACCAACAGTTAACACGGTTATCACTATAAATGATTTAAAGATACTACAAGGAACTTTCTTTTCGTGTTGATTCTGGCGCCCCCTGTGGACGAGAAAGTACTGATTCATAACTGTTATATCTGATCTGATAGATTCATCTTAATCTGACTTTTACCTTCTTTTTTTAAATACCCTCCATGAATACTTTTTGTTTTCTAACGTTGCTTAACAACTATTTAGGGCCCGAGCACTGACGTAGTCAGAGCGGAGGACCTATTGTTATTCTAATGTTTATTAGGGCCCGAGCACTGACGTAGTCAGAGCGTAGGACCCTATTGAAATGCTAATGTTTATTAGGGCCCGAGCACTGACGTAGTCAGAGTCGAGGACCTATTGAAATTCAAATGTTTATTCTTATTAGGGCCCGAGCACTGACGTAGTCAAAGTCGAGGACCTATTGAAATTCAAATGTTTATTCTTATTATTATTATTAGGGCCCGAGCACTGACGTAGTCAGAGTCGAGGACCTATTGAAATGCAAATGTTTATTCTTATTATTATTATTATACTAGCACTTTACGCAGGGAAAAGAGGTGCTTGGGATAAACCTACATTCTTCAAAATTTGCACACCCATCCGACTCGGTGAAAATTTTAATCTGATTTGGGTGTCGGCCAAAAGTCGGAGAAAATTGCTCGCTAGCGCCCCCTTTAGTTGTGAAAGCCCACCCTTTTTGCAAACTTTGGCCGATTGACTCGAAATTTTGCACACATGTCCGGGTGGGACTGCTCTACAAAAAACTCATCCGTGAAAATAAAATGCGCCTAATTAGATTTTCCGCCATTTTGAATTTTGTAAAAAACATATTTTTGCCCACTACTCCTAAACGCTGGGTCCATTTCTCACCAAACTTTCTGTGGATCATCATTGGCTCAATGTGATCAAACGATATATTCCACCTTGTTGATATCTCATTGCGTTCAGAAGTTATTAACCAATTAAACTCTTAGGGGCGTGGCTCAATATGTCAATACACAGAACTTCCAAAAAACTTTGCCTATCCTCACAAAAGTTGTAGCATATGTCAACATCGTGTCCCTTAACGTACCCAAATTATTTCAGAATTTTCAAACACCAGAGGGCGCTGCAGTGAATAGCTCAATTTTGGCATTTTCCTTAATTTCAGGCGTCGTATTGTGACAAATTCCTCCTAGAGATTAAACACGATTGATTTCACATTCGGGCAATATGATGTTGAGACCTTTGCAAGGAAAAGTTATGAAAGGATTTAAAAAATATCGAACTATGTGAGCGCAGAGCAGCGCCAAAGAGACACCATTTTCCATGAAAATGGAAGTTGTTTTAACTCGGCCATACATGATGTAATCTGCTCCATATTTCGCATATGTCATGACCTCCTGACCCTGAAGACATCCATGTGATCATTTTGAATCCTAGTCATAGCGCCACCTAGAGGCAACAGGAAGTTACATGTTTTGTACTTGTATACCGTGCTCCTCACAAATGATTCACATCCATCTCCAAATGCGTCGGAAGAGACTTAAGACATTGATAATGCATCACCTTGAAGATTGTAAGGATCCGTTGAACGGCGTCGCGTCAGAGCATCGCGGAAGTTTGATCCTTCGCCGTGCACAAATAAACCGATGTAACTCGACTCCACATAAAAAGATCCTTTCCAGGTTTCACATGTTTGATGAGACTCCAGGCCTGAAGACCTGTGATGTCTAATTTTTAATTTGAGTCATAGCGCCACCTAATGGCAACAGAAAGAAAAATGTTCTATACTTTGGCTAGCTTCTCTCAGTAGGTTGATTAGATCGACACCAAATTACTCGTAGACAAACATAAGACTTTCATGACGCCATCCCCCAAAGCTTTTGATGTTTCGTGAAACGCTGTTGCCGTGGCGCCCCATCCTTCGCGGTCAACAACGAAGGTACTTTTGAGGGACTAAGCATGCTTGAGACGTAACTAAACTTGGCACCCACATTGACAGGCAAAGATGTAGTTACGTGATATGATTTTAATGCTTCAAAATCGCGATCCGGCTCGATAGCGCCCCCTACAAATATTCAATTAAGCAGCCCCAGCGCTACGGTTGACCTACATGTATGACACCTGGTAGCCATATGTAACACATGTAAACTTACAAATAACTGTCTTGGGACCATGCTCTAAACCAAACAGGAAGTCAGATAGCGCCCCCTAAAAAACGTGTTTTTTTTTGACAACCTGTGAGTTGTGAACGCCCACAGTTTTTGCCCCCTATCACCAATTGACCTGAAATTTAGCACACATGTCCGGTTGTGTCTGCTCTACAAAAAAGTACATCGCCGCATTAAGCTCCGCCTACTTAGAATTTCCGCCATTTTGGATTTTGTGAAAAACAATCTTTTCCTCAAATCTTCCTAAATGCTGCCTTCGATTTTTACAAGAT
>JBAMJR010000071.1:1125000-1127500 GCA_038501785.1 Myoxocephalus aenaeus | reverse complement strand
TGTTGCCGTGGCGCCCCATCCTTCGCGGTCAACAACGAAGGTACTTTTGAGGGACTAAGCATGCTTGAGACGTAACTAAACTTGGCACCCACATTGACAGGCAAAGATGTAGTTACGTGATATGATTTTAATGCTTCAAAATCGCGATCCGGCTCGATAGCGCCCCCTACAAATATTCAATTAAGCAGCCCCAGCGCTACGGTTGACCTACATGTATGAAACCTGGTAGCCATATGTAACACATGTAAACTTAAAAATAACCCTCTTGGGACCATGCTCTAAACCAAACAGGAAGTCAAATAGCGCCCCCTACAAAACGTTATTTTTTTGACAACCTGTGAATTGTGAACGCCCACAGTTTTTTCCCCCTATCACCAATTGACCTGACATTTTGCACACATGTCCGGTTGTGTCTGCTCTACAAAAAAGTACATCGCCGCATTAAGCTCCGCCTACTTAGAATTTCCGCCATTTTGGATTTTTTGAGATACACTTTTTTCCTCAAATCTTCCTAAATGCTGGCTTCGATTTTTACAAGATTCTCTGTGGATCAATACAGGCTCAATTCCATCACAATGTATCAAAAGCTTGTTTATATCTCATTGTGTTCAGAGGAAAAGGACCAATGAACTTCTAAGGAGAAAATTCAACTCAATTCAACAAAGCAGCCCTCGCAGTACGTTCAACATAGATATACAACATTTCATAGGCGTATGTACCACATATACACTTAAAAATAACTGTCTTGGGACCATGCTCTAAACCGTACCGGAAGTCGGCCAATTAGATTGTCTTCGCTCATTTGTAGTTCAAATTGCCATAGTTTTCCAGTAGGTGGCGCTCTGACTATGAGTTAATATTGGCATGCAGAAGTCTTCAAGCCATGACTCTCATAAAGCATGTTAACTTTGGAACAGTTTTGACCTCTTCATGAGCTGAGTGACACTATGGTTGGCAGACCTGGCCTCTAGTTGATCTTATCATCATCTCACACTGAACAAGAGCCTGCAAGGCAAAGCCCAGGTACCAAACCTCACGCACACATGAACCTGTTCTGTGTGAACCTTGGTCTCTTTGAGACACAACTACTAACGTCACCGCTGCTCTTCCCCCACGTCTGAAATCAAAGCAGCTTTTTTCAGAGGTCAACCTTTCTGCGAAAAAGAGTATATATGTGTCTGTCATCACATCAAATGACAGAACTCAGTAAGCGCTTCCAAGATCTTTCTGCCATTGAGAAAGAATTCAAGCTGTTCTCGACTCCCTTCCTGATGATGCAGAAGAAGTGAAGAGAGTCTGAACTGATGGAGATGCAGTGATGATTCTCTAAAGAAACAGCTTCAGTTTCTCTCCCTGCCGACTTCTACTGGAGCTTGGAAAAGGCCAAATACATACACATATATATATATATATATATATATATATATATATATATATATATATATATATATATATATATATATATATATATATATATATATATATATATATATATAAATGTGTATATATAAATGTGTATGTATATATATATATACATACACATTTATATATATATATATATATATATATATATATATATATATATATATATATATATATATATATATCTCCATAATTGACCTCATTTGATTCATTTTGCGATATACCTCACCTGAGTAGCCCAGACTTTCATATCTTTTTCTGTTTGTGGCCCTCAGTGAAAAACGTTTGGACACCCCTGATATATATGTGTGTGTATATATATATATATACATACACATTTATATATATATATATATATATATATATATATATATATATATATATATATATATATATATATATATATATATATATATATATATATATATCCCTCTCTCTAAATTAAAGCTGCTCGCAGCTGTGACTGGGCCCTCGCCGCCGGCACGTCGGGGTAAGCCGAAGGGTCGCCGGCTCGTCCGTCCGAGAACGTCCGCCTGGCAGGCGGATGTTCGAGGCCGGAAGAGCCGGCGACCCGCAGGCGTCCCCGACGTGCCGGCGGCGAGGGCCCAGTCACAGCTGCGAGCAGCTTTAATTTAGAGAGAGGGATATATATATATATATATATATATATATATATTTATTATTATTATTCTTATTAGCGCTCAATGCGCAGGGAAAAGAGGTGCTTGGTCTAAACATAAATTCTTCAAAATTTTCACACCCATCCGACTTGGCGAAAATGCCAATCTGAATTGGGTGTCGGCCAAAAGTCGGAAAAAATAGCTCGCTAGCGCCCCCTTTAGATGTGAAAGCCCACCCTTTTTACCAACTTTGACCGATTGACTTGAAATTTTGCACACATGTCCGGGTGGGACTGCTCTACAAAAAACTCATCCGTGAAATTAAAATGCGCCTATTTAGATTTTCCGCCATTTTGAATTTTGTAAAAAACACATTTTTGCCCATTGCTCCTAAACGCTAGGTCCATTTCTCACGAAACTTTCTGTGGATCATCATTGGTTCAATGTGATCAAACGAC
>JBAMJR010000071.1:1090000-1120000 GCA_038501785.1 Myoxocephalus aenaeus | reverse complement strand
ATGAACTTCTAAGGAGAAAATTCAACAAAATTCAACAAAGCAGCCCTCGCAGTACGTTCAACATAGATATACAACATTTCATAGGCGTATGTACCACATCTAAACTTACAAATAACTATCTTGGGACCATGCTCTAAACCGTACCGGAAGTCGGCCAATTTCATTTTCATTTTCATTTCTAGTTCAAATCGCCATAGTGTCCCAGTAGGTGGCGCTCTGACTATGAGTTAATATTGGCATGCAGAAGTCTTCAAGCCATGACTCTCATAAAGCATGTTAACTTTGGAACAGTTTTGACCTCTTCATGAGCTGAGTGACACACTATGGTTGGCAGACCTGGCCTCTAGTTGATCTTATCATCATCTCACACTGAACAAGAGCCTGCAAGCCAAAGCCCAGGTACCAAACCTCACGCACACATGAACCTGTTCTGTGTGAACCTTTGTCTCTTTGAGACACAACTACTAACGTCACCGCTGCTCTTCCCCCACGTCTGAAATCAAAGCAGCTTTTTTCAGAGGTCAACCTTTCTGCGAAAAAGAGGATATATGTGTCTGTCATGAACTCAATAAGCGCTTCCCAGATCTTTCTGCCATTGAGCAATAATTCAAGCTGTTCTGGACTCCCTTCCTGATGATGCAGAAGAAGTGAAGAGAGTATGAACTAGAACTGATGGAGATGCAGTGATGATTCTCTAACGAACCAGCTTCAGTTTTTCTCCCGACCGACTTCTACTGGAGTTTGGAAAAGGCCAAATTTCCTCTGATGTGATTTTTTACATATATATTGAGTATATATTTAACAAAAATAATCTATATATATATATATATATATATATATGCATAATTGACCTCATTTGATTCATTTTGCGATATACCTCACCTGAGTGACCCTGACTTTCAGATATTTTTCGGTTTGTGGCCCTCGGTGAAAAAAGTTTGGAAACCCTTGATATATATGTATAAATATATATATAATATATATACATATATGTGTGTGTATATATATATATATATATATATATATATATGTATATATATATATATATATACACATGTGTGTGTGTGTGTGTGTGTGTGTGTGTGTATATATATATATATATATATATATATATATATATATATATATATATATATATATATATATATATATATATATATATATATATACACATGTGTGTGTGTATATAAATATATATATATATATATATATATATATATATATATATATATATATATATATATATCCCTCTCTCTCTAAATTAAAGCTGCTCGCAGCTGTGACTGGGCCCTCGCCGCCGGCACGTCGGGGTAAGCCGAAGGGTCGCCGGCTCGCCCGTCCGAGAACGTTCGCCTGACAGGCGGATGTTCGAGGCCGGGAGAGCCGGCGACCCGCAGGCGTCCCCGACGTGCCGGCGGCGAGGGCCCAGTCACAGCTGCGAGCAGCTTTAATTTAGAGAGAGAGGGATATATATATATATATATATATATATATTTTAAGTAGTTGTTGTATCATTGTTTGTCTCAAAGTGTATTATTATGAGTATAAAAGACACTCTAACTCCCAGTGTATGCTGGCTTGTGCCTGGCAGGGCAACAAGGAGCTGCCCATGTGCGTCATCCCTGTGGTCACCTCCAGTAAGGAAGAGGAGAAGCTCATCCAGTCCTCCACCAAGGTAAACAGCTGATTTATGATCGTTATTATGAATGAATCAGCAGAAGCTTGAAATATATATTTTTTTTGACCCGGAGGTTCTTCTTATGATCGGTCTTTTTGTTGTTGATAATGCATTTAGCGACAATATAATGATGAATAAAGTATTGAAATCCATTTTTCTCCTGTCAGCCCGTGGTGAAGCTGGTGTACAACAGAAGCAACAACAAGTACTCCTACACCAGGTAAGAAGCGCCACCAGCAGGTAACCGACTTCTCTAGAGAGCCTCACAGCGCCGCGTGACTTCCTCTCCGCCTCTCGTCCCGACAGCAACTCGGACGACCACCTGCTGAAGAACATCGAGCTGTTCGACCGGCTGTCCCTCAGCTTCAACGGCCGCGTCCTCTTCATCAAGGACGTGATCGGGGACGAGATCTGCTGCTGGTCCTTCTACGGTCAGGGCCGCAAGCTGGCCGAGGTCTGCTGCACCTCCATCGTCTACGCCACGGAGAAGAAGCAGACCAAGGTGAGGACGCTGTTTAGACCAGCAGGAGGAGAGCTAGTAACGTTAGCAGCACCGCTAACGGAGAACCAACAGGAGAGCTAGTAACGTTAGCAGCACCGCTAACGGAGAACCAACAGGAGAGCTAGTAACGTTAGCAGCACCGGTAACGGAGAACCAACAGGAGGAGAGCTAGTAACGTTAGCAGCACCGCTAACGGAGATACAGGAGGAGAGCTAGTAACGTTAGCAGCACTGCTAACGGAGAACCAACAGGAAAGCTAGTAACGTTAGCAGCACCGCTAACGGAGAACCAACAGGAAAGCTAGTAACGTTAGCAGCACCGCTAACGGAGAACCAACAGGAAAGCTAGTAACGTTAGCAGCACCGCTAACGGAGATACAGGAGGAGAGCTAGTAACGTTAGCAGCACTGCTAACGGAGAACCAACAGGAAAGCTAGTAACGTTAGCAGCACCGCTAACGGAGAACCAACAGGAGAGCTAGTAACGTTAGCAGCACCGCTAACGGAGAACCAACAGGAGGAGAGCTAGTAACGTTAGCAGCACCGCTAACGGAGAACCAACAGGAAAGCTAGTAACGTTAGCAGCACCGCTAATGGAGAACCAACAGGAGAGCTAGTAACGTTAGCAGCACCGCTAACGGAGAACCAACAGGAGGAGAGCTAGTAACGTTAGCAGCACCGCTAACGGAGAACCAACAGGAAAGCTAGTAACGTTAGCAGCACCGCTAATGGAGAACCAACAGGAGAGCTAGTAACGTTAGCAGCACCGCTAACGGAGAACCAACAGGAAAGCTAGTAACGTTAGCAGCACCGCTAACGGAGAACCAACAGGAAAGCTAGTAACGTTAGCAGCACCGCTAATGGAGAACCAGCAGGAGAGGAGGTTCACTTCAGATACATGGTGATGCGTTCAGGCTCTGCTCAGTGAAAATGAGTACTGGCTGAAGGTAAATGATAACGTTCTCATGATGCGTTCAGGTGTAATCTAGTAAAATGTAGTGTTGGTGATAAACTAGAATAAATCCAGGTGTTTTCACATGAATATAAAATAGATATCAGAGATGAATTATGAGCTCTGAGCTCATTATTACACTTCATCAACACCAAGAATGAATATAAAAATACTACCTTTTATTTACTTATCAATTCAATTGTTTTTATGAAGAAAGAAGAACTAAATTAGATGACTATAACAAAAGAATAACATTTAGATTGTCTGTTGGTTATTGATTACAAGTTGGTATCAGCGGCAAAAACTCCTGATCAGGGATCTCTAAAAGTTAGATCGAGACAGACGACACTGACTCTACACGTATTTGGCGTCTGCTCCTCCCTCCTCAGGTGGAGTTCCCCGAAGCTCGCATCTACGAGGAGACCCTGAACACGTTGCTGTACGAGACGATGGCGCCGCCCGACACCGTGCTGCTGGAGGCCACGCGCCGCAGCCGCCCGGCCTGCGGCTCGCACAGCGAGGACGAGGACGGGGCCGAGCTCCGCGAGCGCCTCCGCCGGATCCACGTCAAGAGGTACAGCGCCTACGACGACCGGCAGCCGGGGCACTGAGGCCGGCGGCCCGATCCCCGCCGCGAACATTCACACGGTTCTCTCTCCGAGTCGTTTCCTCCTCCACCACTATCCAACAGGACCAACTGTGGCCTTGCTGTACTTTTTACTTTTTTTACTCTGGATGGTTGTGGCGTCGTCATAATTTATGAATCATTATCAGAGCGACTACTTCAAATAACTAGAGAGCTGTTTTTTTATTATTTTTATTATTAATAAATGTAGATTATTAGTGGAGGACAAATCACTGATGTGCACTATTTCTTAGAGGAAATACTGTAACGATCATAGCACTTACACTCTGAATCAGCAGCATGTTTCATATTTATAGATCGTATTGTTTCACACACACACATCGACAACAGGCCTGTTGTTTGCCAAAGATGAACCAGAACTAGTGTGTAACATGTTTTAATGCAGTTTACCATAATGCCTTTTCCCAGCTGTGAAGATAAAAAAATTCTTGTTATTCAACTACTTTTTGTGTGTCTTTGTTATGTTTTTAGTCGGTATAATCAGACGGCAACCTCGGGTTCAATAGTGAAGCGATGTGTTAAAGCTGCATTCTCTCTCCTGACCACCAGGGGGCGACTCCTCTGGTTGTATAGAAGTCTATGCTTCATGTGTTAAAGCTGCATTCTCTCTCCTGACCACCAGGGGTGACTCATCTGGTTGTATAGAAGTCTATGCTTCATGTGTTAAAGCTGCATTCTCTCTACTGACCACCAGGGGTCGACTCCTCTGGTTGTATAGAAGTATATGCTTCATGTGTTAAAGCTGCATTCTCTCTCCTGACCACCAGGGGTGACTCATCTGGTTGTATAGAAGTCTATGCTTCATGTTTTAAAGCTGCATTCTCTCTCCTGACCACCAGGGGTTGACTCCTCTGGTTGTATAGAAGTCTATGCTTCATGTGTTAAAGCTGCATTCTCTCTCCTGACCACCAGGGGTTGACTCCTCTGGTTGTATAGAAGTATATGCTTCATGTGTTAAAGCTGCATTCTCTCTCCTGACCACCAGGAGGCGACTCCTCTGGTTGTATAGAAGTATATGCTTCATGTGTTAAAGCTGCATTCTCTCTCCTGACCACCAGGGGGCGACTCCTCTGGTTGTATAGAAGTATATGCTTCATGTGTTAAAGCTGCATTCTCTCTCCTGACCACCAGGGGGCGACTCCTCTGGTTGTATAGAAGTCTAAAGGGATTGTGTCTAAAGGAAAGAGACTATTTCTCACAGTGGAATAAAGATTTTTTTAATCAGTTTATTCTATTTAAAGTCAGAAATAACATCGCTTGAAGCTTAATTACAGTTTGTTGTCCTTAAAGGTTGGAAGTTGTTTTTGGGCTCCTCTGCCAGTTAATTAAACCATTTAAACACTAATCAAGAAGATCAATAATTAAAATGAGTGTTCCTCAGTCCTTTCGTCTCCCAGGCTCTAATTTCTTGGGACCCACTTTTCAACAGACATCATCTATAAGTCGTTAATTGTTCTATGTACGATATTAAATCCATAAACGCGCGTTCAATGCTTAATAAATGAGGACAAATAAACAGCTGTAGGTGGAGTTAACATCCTTCTGTTCATGTAAAACAAACATTGAATCTAGTTTCAGTTTCTCACCAGTTTGTTTTCAAAGCTTCTGTTCATTTTAGTTTGCAAAGAAAATAAAGAATAAAAAGACGTTTAAAGTTTGAAATGGAAGAGAAATAGGTGTGCAGACTTCTGGTGGCTGCAGCTGCACCTTCAGGCCACAAGGGGGCCAATCAGCAGGAGGAGGAGAAGGGGGCGGAGTCACGCTTTACGTCACTCCACCGTGACGTCATATATTTGCAGCAGAGGGCCAACTGTGGTATCTCGGCAGTGAGATGAGCTTCAGAATCAAAAAAATAATAAATAAATTAAAAAAGCCCTATTTTTAGATCACTGTCTGAGGAGCTGCAGCTGTGAATGACGTCATCAACATGTAACTATTACAAGAACCTTCTCCATGTGGCACACCTTTATTTATTTATATATCTCTTTATATAAATAAAACAATATATATATATATATATATATTTATATATTTATATATATATATATATATATTTATACATATATAACAAAATATATATTTATATTTTTAAATGTATATATATTTAAAAAATAATATAAAATATATATATATATATATATATCTTTTTTTACATATATATCTTTTTTTATATATAAATAGAATATGTATAATTATTTTTTAATATTTATAAAAAATATATATATTAAATATATTTAATATTTATGAAAATAATATTAAATATATTGAAAAATATATATAGGTATTTATATATATATATATATATTAAATATATTTAAAAAAAAAAAATATATATATATACACACACACACAAATAAAAAAAAAATATATATATATATATATATATATATATATATATATATAATCTGCCACAGCTGTAACTCTTTCGTGGCCGTGAGAGGACACACTATAAATACATGAAATAAGGAGGACTTTACAGGTTGGTGTGTCGGATGCTGGGAGCCTCTGTGGTTTTCATTTATATTTTATTATTTATTTATCACTTCCCTCCATTGATCCGCGCGGTGAGGAAGGCGGGTCCTGCTGTGACGTGGTCTGCGTCAGCTGAGCGCAGGAGAAGAGGAGGAAGGAGGAAACAAGGGGATAAAAAAAGCAAGAGAAGTGAGAGGGAGAGGGAGAAGGAGGGAGAGAGACGGACGCACGCCGCGGACAGAGGAGGACAGCGCGGGGGACGCGGGACGCACGGAGACATGGAGGGCTCCACGGAGGAAGACCACAAAGAGAAGCTGCTGTGGACCGTGAAGCGCGAGGTGAGCGTCGAGCTGCTGACACCGCTCAGTGCTTCATGTTCATGTCAGTGTGTATGTATGTATGTATATATATATATATATATATATATATATATATATATATATATATATATATTTAAATAACAAACAAGAGCGCGAGGCTTCGTGGCGCGGTCACACTTTGCGTGTTTTATTTTTCACGCGGGCGTTTTTTCTTTTTTGCGTCTGAAAAACGCAAGTTTGATTGAACTGATTTCAGATTTTATTTTATTTTATTCTTACAAAAATGAAATGTTAAGTACAGTATTCATCTCATTATTCCATGTTATATATATATATATATATATATATATATATCTATATGTGTATCTTTTGATATATATATATATATTTCTCTTTTGATATATATATATATTACACAAAGACAAATATATATTTATTAAAAATATATATTCATTCATATATTCCCACATTATTGCATGGGCCTGAATCTCACGTTCTGGTCCTTTTTTAATGATGCACTTTAAAAAACAAATCACCTGTCTTATTGCAAAAGCCTTTCTAGTCTAACGTCCCTCCAATGCAAAAGTTGTAATTGACCATTCATCACCAGAAAACATCTATTGCGTGTCACCTTCTCCGCTTCACATTTGCACGGTATCCACCAATTGAACAACCGGATCCAAGCATCCCATAATAAAGCTCCAGTGTGTGAAGTGTGACAGCATGTTGTCTCGTGCCACAGGCTGCTGCTGCTTGTGTGTGTGTGTGTGTGTGTGTGTGTGTGTGTGTGTGTGTGTGTGTGTGTGTGTGTGTGTTCCTGCTGACGAATGTCTGGCATCCTCTCCAGAGCGAAGGATAACTCGTTCCTCCTCCAACCTCTCCAGCCGCCGTGTCACCGGAAAGATTTTCTCTATTTGTTTTCTCTCCTGAAATGTGTGAAGTGTGTAAATCAAAGACTGGATGTGACAAGGTGTGGCTCGCTGCTTCTTCTTTTTTTCACCTCGGTGTGAGAGTAGTTTCCGTCATCTGAACGGGGAGGAAAGGTTACGCTGAAGAGATGAAGCCCAACGACCATCAGTCGAGTCATTTCTATGTGCCCACCATGTTTTATGAGATAAAAAGCATTCACCCACAGAATAGATGTATTGTATGCATCCATCATAGCTAGCTGCATTCTCTCTCCTGACCACCAGGGGGCGACTCCTCTGGTTGTATAGAAGTCTATGCTTCATGTCTTAAAGCTGATTTCTCTCCTGACCACCAGGGGTCGACTCCTCTGGTTGTATAGAAGTCTATGCTTCATGTCTTAAAGCTGATTTCTCTCCTGACCACCAGGGGTCGACTCCTCTGGTTGTATAGAAGTCTATGTTTCATGTGTTAAAGCTGCATTCTCTCTCCTGACCACCAGGGGGCGACTCCTCTGGTTGTATAGAAGTCTATGCTTCATGTCTTAAAGCTGCATTCTCTCTCCTGACCACCAGGGGTCGACTCCTCTGGTTGTATAGAAGTCTATGCTTCATGTGTTAAAGCTGCATTCTCTCTCCTGACCACCAGGGGGCGACTCCTCTGGTTGTATAGAAGTCTATGCTTCATGTGTTGAAGCTGCATTCTCTCTACTGACTACCAGGGGGGCGACTCCTCTGGTTGTATATAAGTATATGATTCATGTGTTAAAGCTGCATTCTCTTTACTGACCACCAGGGGGCGGCTCCTCCAAAGTCCAAATATGGTCATTTCACAACAACATGTCGACAGCACAATCGTCAAACTCCAGGCTTCAAAACGTCAGTCCACAAACCAACGCCTAAAAATGTCTTATTCAGCATTCTGTCGTACCTAGCTCTGCCCTCTCGATGTCACTTCCGGTTGCAAAAAAAAACCAAGATGGCGACGGCAAAAATGCCAAACCTACGTCCACTTCTTTATATATTCTGTGTATACAGTCTATGATTGACGAACCAGTGCAGCCTGGAAGACGTTTGTCACCTGAAGGTTGAACTCTTGTACTATAATACAAAGGAAGTTGTAGAAAGTAAAAGTCCATATAAGGTCCATGCAGTACGTCAGTGACGTCCTGTTCAGCCTTCTGTTCCTTTAGGTCGATGCTGGTCGTCTTTGTTCGCGTACATATCATCATCTTCTTCTTCTATTTTAAGTCATATTTTTCCACGGATGCATCAGCAGTTTGATGTTCGGAGCCTTTTTTGATGTTTTTGAACGTTGGACCTGTTTTACAGTAAATGCTGCTTCTGGCTAGCAGCCCATTGGCAGGGACGTCGTTTTGAGTGTTTATCAGACAACAGTGTAGTCGCCTCACTCAGAGCCAAGTCCAGATGGGGCGTTACTGTCCGTAGTGAGGGTCAACCGTCACTCAGTGCCGTTCTTCTGGGTTTAAGAAAAAGTCTCAACGCCAAAGCGAACAACCTTTGCCTGACGCCACGATGACTACGTCCACTTCCTGTCTGTGGTTGTCGTCGGGGCCCTGCTCTCAGGAGCCTCCGTTAGCTGTCTGTGTCTGTCGAGCCGACACTAGATCCATTCACAAAAACCTGCAGAGTGAATACGTCACCTTGAGGATTGAGGGTTTGGGACACGAATAACTGATTCATCACAAAACGTCTCCGAGGCTGAACAGAGCTTTAGTGCTAAAGTCCTAAAGCCCTAAAGTCAGACCGTCTGGAAATGAAGAAGGGGGGTGCGTTGCATTCGTGGGCCGTCGGAGGCTCCGTGTTGACGCCCTGGGCTGCTTCCTCAGACGAGGTGCTCCTCGGGCATGAACGCTTCCTGGTTGGTAACATTGAAAGAAAACTACTTTGTGTGTCAGTGGGAGTTATATATATATATATATATATATATATATATATATATATATATATATATATATATATTATATTTTTTTTTAAGGTCTCGGCATTGCTTTGACTTTTCACCTGAAAGGTTATCAGAGAATTTGTGTCTCTTCTTCTGTGGTTCCACGTCTTTAGACGTCGGATAGTTTGGCGTTCGCGCTCTCGGCAGCCGGATCGCTTCAGATTGGCCCATTGGTTTAAAATATGATATTTCCTGCTCGTCAGATAAGCTCACAACCAATGCAGCTAATTATGTTTTAGGCCGAGGTCAATTTCTTCTGCGTGAAGGCGTTGCTGTTGCTTCATAAGCCCGTATTGATCTTTTTGTGCAAATCTAGTGTCGTCCAATATTGCCACATCTTGCCGAGAGCAGCTGGTTGTTGTGTGTATCCAGTGTCGTAATCGATGCGGCGCTTGGCCGTCGTTCATCCGTGAGATGTCGGTCAATGCCTTCTGTCTGACGTTTTTAAAAGCCCACCAAACTGGTGCTGAGACGGACTGGTTTCTGCTCTCAGACCACTACAGCTGCTGCTGCTTTACAGCTCCCGCCTCTTGAAGCGGCGCTCGGCTACCTCGAGTATCGCCTGGCAACTGAAAGCTTTAGCAGCTCCCTAAGAAGTTAAATTGCATCAGTCGACGATTAATACGGAAGCGAGAGAGGCGGCCTTGTCGGGCGATCTCTCACTCTCTCTCTCTCTCTCTCTCTCTCTTTCTCTCTCTCTCTTTCTCGCACAGGACAAAGACGAGAGCTTTATGCTCTATTAGGAAAATAAGTCTGTTCTACTGAAACTAAAATAGATGTTTTATTGGGAAAGACCTGCAACGTTTGACGCTGTCTTCGTCCCACGTATTGAGAATCCTCCGAATTCATTCTCCCAAAAGAATTTCTCCAACAGTCGGTGACGGAATATAAATGTAGAATTAAGAGAGGGAACATTCTCGGTCCAGAGGAACGGCTGATTATTGCAGTTTTAAATGCACGAAAGTTTAATTAACAATGTAAATCCTTTGTCTTGAGTCCACTACAGTTATCAGTGCAATGCAGGCGGGTGTAAAAGAAAAGCTCCTTTTTCTTTTTTCATGCCCAAAGCTGGAAATGACAGATTATTGAGAGACTGCAGGGTGGAAATTGAATGCCATAAAAATCACTACCCCATTTATTTAGAAAGACGATGGAGACAAATGTGTGACTGTGAAGATGAAGAACTCGATGAGGAGATGATGTGAGAGCCGCCTCTAACATTACCAGCAACAAAATCTCTCCACAGGCTCATGATGGGTTTTTTTACGGCATCGTTCTCACCCTGCAGTTAAAGACGGTACACGCTGGATCTATTCATTCATTCAGAGAGACTCATCACATGGACCGTCGGTACAGTTTATTCTCCAGATGAGCGTCCCCAAAAATGTTTTAATTACACTTCTAGTTAAACTACTTGAGAAGATAGATGATCACCATTATTATTAATGTCTTTGTCCTGATGGTGGCGCTAGTTGAAACATCAGGGGCCAATGCTTCATGTCTTCAACCTGCATTCTTTTTACTGACCACCAGGGGGTAACTCCTCTGGTTGTATAGAAGTATATGCTTCATGTGTTAAAGCTGCATTCTCTCTATGACCACCAGGGGGTAACTCCTCTGGTTGTATAGAAGTCTATGCTTCATGTGTTAAAGCTGCATTCTCTCTCCTGACCACCAGGGGGCGACTCCTCTGGTTGTATAGAAGTCTATATAAATGACTCTACTTCTCTCTTGATGTATTCCCTCAGTAAACATTGTAAACATGAGTTTATGTCTCAATCTCTAGTTTCAAGTCTTCTTCAATACAGCATGATGTTCATTTAGTAAATTATGGTCATTTAGAGTCAAACAGACCATAAAGCAGGGGACGCTTTAGGGCGGGGCTACAAGGTGATTGACAGGTATCTACGTCACTCCTCCTCAGTCCACATATGGTCACTTCCTGTTCTTTTTGTTAGCAAAACAAACAAGGCGACAAACCGACTGGTTTCGCAATGCAATGGTCCGACACTCGCTTGCATCCGACATCATGTGGAACATGTGCGTAAATATCCATTGGCTGGGGTTTGCACATTCACATAATGTAAGATTGCATTGTTGAAATAAGACTGTCATAGTCTACACTATTAACATTAACAATATCTCAAATGGACCCTGAAACTGAAGCAGCCAAATGGAATTTAAAGATGGTGATTTATTTAAAATCACATTTTCTCCAACTGTGAAATGTCAAAATGTCTTCTGGGACTAAGACGAGGTGCAGAACAGGTGCAGTGACACCTCAACAAAGGTCAGTCCGGACTGCACGACCCTTAAATCACCGTGTTGGGCGTTTCTGAATAATCATATTATCATTATTACATCCATTTATTGATCGATTGACTGATGGTTTCATCTCCTACTGATGGTCCTTTTCGGTCCCCATTCGTCGCCATCACATCACATTAAAAAGAGGTTTGAAACGCGTGTTTCTATAAATGTCTCGACGCTGCTCCGTGTGCATCTTCTGCAGGACGCCGTGTTCCCGTCTCCAACACGATGTGGTTCCACCCTAATCAGCGATAGTGAGGCCACGGCAGAGGCACACCCATTAACGAGGCAATCATTCACGTCCTAGTAGGACGACTCTGGAGGAATCAATCCGTCTTTACGCGTCTCACACACACACACACACACACACACACACACACACAGATAATACACCTCCTCGTCCTCAAAAGTGCCCGATCGTGTGTCGAATCAATTTCTCCCTGTCAAGAAAAAAAAAAAAATAGGAGCGGAAATTGACATTTAACCCCCGCGGTACAAAAAGCATCAATTGGACATCGATGCAGTTTAGAGAGCGGGAGACATACAGAAGGTTGTGGCAGGAAGAAAAGAGGACGTGAGGTTCTGCTGCGTAATGATGGAATACTTCTTCGGGGGGGAAAGCAACTTAACGTTGTTTGGCTGCGAGTTGCAATATGGCAACCGAGGCAGCTCAGCGTAGTAAACAAAGGGAATAGTATTAGAGAAGAGGACGAGTATTGATGTGGACCCGACTAGATCTACTGAGCTTCAAGTTCACTTTCCAGCTGAAGAATGGCTGCTTGTTTAGTTTTTTAAATGACGAGCATAAAGTAGAATCCAAAGATTAGACTTTAAGATTGTTTGGTTGTGGATGATTAAAAAAAAGGCAAAAGAGAACCTTTTAATTCAAAGCTCCAGGTATCTCAAGAAAGACGAAGTGGACGCATCATGGTGACGTCGGCCGTTGGTTTGTGGACTGACAACAGGAAGTGACCATATTAGGACTGAGGAGGAGTGACGTAGAGACGCCGTATACGTCTCTGGTGTCAACCTGTCAATCACCTTGTAGCCCCGCCCCTAAAGCATCCCCTGCTTTATGGTCTGTTTGACTCTAAATGAGCATAATTTACTAAATGAACATCATGCTGTATTGAAGAAGACTTGAAACTAGAGATTGAGACATAAACTCATGTTTACAATGTTTACTGAGGGAATACATCAAGAGAGAAGTAGAGCCATTTATATAGACTTCTATACAACCAGAGGAGTCACCTCCTGGTGGTCAGGAGAGAGAATGCAGCTTTAACACATGAAGCATATACTTCTATACAACCAGAGGAGTCACCCCCTGGTGGTCATAGAGAGAATGCAGCTTTAACACATGAAGCATAGACTTCTATACAACCAGAGGAGTTGCCCCCTGGTGGTCAGGAGAGAGAATGCAGCTTTAAGACATGAAGCATAGTCTTCTATACAACCAGAGGAGTTGCCCCCTGGTGGTCAGAGCGAATGCAGCTTTAAGACTCTTCCACATCGGCTTCACTTGTCAGAACCGGAGGTTGCCACCTGGACGTAACCATTTAAAACGCACACACACATGTAAATGACGGGTGTGTGGGGACTGCCCATTGTTACGAAAAAAGGTCCCATTGGACCAAAAGCCCATTTGTGCAGCAGCCTGTTAAATTCTCCGTGCAACAAACGGAAGCACATGTAAAATGAATATGCAGAGTGACGTCGGTTTGTTGCACATTTCCTGCATTTTCTCTCCCAGGGAGTTTGTGCACCTCTTTAGCGTCAGGAAAACGGTCCTCCTTTGTGGCCACGGCGAAACACACCGCTGACGCTCTGTTGTTTGCATGAGATGAAGTGAAAAGCAAATCTGTAACTGAGGGGTTGACTAATGAGCTCTTCCCTCCGTTCCTCGCAGAATCCATTAGCTCCACTCATCCGTTTGACGGATAGCAGCTACATCTCGCTATATCTCTGGAAAAGATGTTTGCTGCAGCTGTTAAGCAAAGTCCTTTTGTAAAAGTAAATGTGTTTTGTGTTTTGCTGCCATAGTGTTGATGTCCTTTTTAAAATAATCCCACAAAGAACAAAGTCTAATGTAGTTTCTTCACCAAGTGCATTGAGTTGCTAAAACATAAGAATACTAGTGTTAATCGTGCAAAACAAAGAAATACATTGTCAGTGAATGTTTTAATCTATGTTCAGTATGAACGCAGATACATGCATCACTGATTTGTTTATGTTCAAAATCTATTTTTATTTTATGTTTTGTCATTGTTATTGCTTATTGTTTGTTTTATACAGTGTCTTATGTGTTTTATTATTTATACATATTTTATTCAACTTTTTTTCTTGGATCAATTTATTCAGTATTATATTTATTTTTCTTCACCTAATTATCTGTGCATTAGTCTCTTCGTCATGTTTTTTATTTTTTACTTTTTTTGTTTGTGTCAATAATTTTGAAAGGACTTTAAATTGCATATGATTAGTTTGAAAGATGCTACATGAATACAACTTGAGTGATTTGATTAAAAGTCAATACTCAGGTAATCTTTTTGAAGGTTTTTTCGAGGTCCACATTCAAACTTTAACTTTTAAGTTCATTTCACTAGCTATTTTGATTTAAAGTAAACAAAACCTAAGACAAGTAGTTATATCTACTTACCTTGTTCAAGGCAATCGCTTTCCTAGATTTCTTGAAGTAAGATTAACTTGTCAGATGCCCAAACCACTGACGTTTACTCAATGTTCCCCTCACCAATAGGTCTTCCTCCTCACCAATAGGTCTTCCTCCTCACCAATATGTCTCACCAATAGGTCTTCCATCCCACCAATAGGTCCTCCATCTCACCAATAGGTCCTCCATCGCACCAATAGGTCTTCCATCTCACCAATAGGTCTTCCTCCTCACGCTGGTTCAAACTAGTCTGCTTGCTTATGTCTTGTGACAACACATGCAGATGAAGCGGACTGAAGCTCGTGATAACCCCATATATTCTAATGCTAATTCATTTTACAGTGTATTTAATCACACGTTAAACCAAACGTAATCCCTGACAGCCGACGCTAATTAAAGCGTTTCATTACCAAAACACGCATTGAAGTCAGTCTCGCAGTCACTCGACGGCATCGACCCCTCGGACGGACCGACCGACCGGCCACCGCGTACCGCTTTGCTCTGATTCACTGGGCAGCGCGCCGGCTGGAGGTAAATATATGGATCTATTTGCACATCTCTGTGGAGGAAGGGGTCAGTCGGAGGCTCCAGATGAGAGCGTTAGAGGACGGAATGAAAAGCGGCAAATCTCCAGAGTTCACGCCAACCTGAGAGGGATTGATGTTTATTTATTTATTTATTTATATATATATATCCCGTAAAGGAATCATGTGTAGTAGATGGGGTCAAGGTTTTCTTGCCATATTGGTGTGCAGTTCGTTTTGTTAGAATTCCAAAACAGTGAGACTGTGATCCTGAAGCTCTATACCCTTCTAATGCCTCAACGGTTGGTTTGCTCTTTCCTCATCACCGATGTTTCTTTAACCCAGTAAAGACAGTTCCTGGTGTATTAAGACAGACCAGTTTGACCACATCTGTACTGGGACTCGTCCAACTGGACCGGTGACATTATTTCCATTTCCAAGCAGTTTTATGAAGTCTGGAAGTGTTTCCTGGGTTGACACACATCTCTGGAGATACATGTTTAGTCCAATGAGAGAGAAAATACAGATTTACAGCTGAAGGTTGAATCGTTGACCTTAAACAGGAAACGGTTCATTGACTTCTATTATTCTGCTCCAGCCAGTTCTCAAATACAGACTGACGCCAGAAAACCATTTGAATGCCCTTATCAATATCTCTCTAACTGATTGATTTTAAGGCGAGGTCGTTGTTTTTATCATAGTAAATTGTTGTGTATGCCTGAAATTCACCAACTGTTCCCCCTCTGTGAAGCACTTTGCGCTACATTTATATACAATTTATTAATTTATATTCATGATTTATTATTATTACATTTATTATAATAATTAGGCCCCGCTGGAGTCTAAACTGAAGGAGGTTCTGGTGAACCTGCATGATGTCATCTGGTTTCACCAGAATCCAACTCTCTTCTCTCTGATGGTCTGTTCACTGATGGAGGTCTATAGAGGACCAGGACTACACTGAGGTCTATAGAGGACCAGGACTACACTGAGGTCTATAGAGGACCAGGACTAGACGGAGGTCTATAGAGGACCAGGACTAGACAGAGGTCTATAGAGGACCAGGACTACACTGAGGTCTATAGAGGACCAGGACTAGACAGAGGTCTATAGAGGACCAGGACTGACTGAGACTTGTTCAGGACCAGATCAAAGTTACTGATCGTGTTCCTTGTGACAAAATGGTTCTCTGTGTTTGTCGTTGACTTTTCGCTCGCTCTACAAAATGACCTTCACAAAAAGAACTCGATGAAGGCCGACCCCAATCTTGGCGACGATGACGAAGCTCCGACCCCTCAGACGCGACGGCTCCACATAGCACAGGGGAGAACACAGTTTGAGATTTATTGCCACACAGCCGAGCGATTCAATTCCTCCCATTTTTATCAATTAGACCCAAACAAGGCCGAGCCGTCAGACGGGTCCCGGAGTAATTACTGACAACAATTAATTCTACGGAGGAGCGAACGCCAGACTGACTCAGGCTCCTCCCCAGAGACCCAGGAGATAAAAGACTCATGGTAATGTTTCCGGGATGACACGGTATTAATTGGAAGTCGGTGGTGCGGATGTTCGGGTGAGACTGTCGGAGCGGTGATTAGAGGCTGTCACTAAGTTAAGAGGAGGCGGCGACGTTCTTTTATGTATTTTGTAATCAGGTAGTTGCCAAAAATAAATTCCAATACAGGAAAACAAGAACAGCTAATTGGGAGCTTTGTCAGAGATGGTGACTGTGAGGAACTTTAATCTGGTCCTGAACCAGTCTGTCTAGTCCTGGTCCTCTATAGACCTCAGTCTAGTCCTGGTCCTCTATAGACCTCAGGTTAGTCCTGGTCCTCTATAGTCCTCAGTCTAGTCCTGGTCCTCTATAGACCTCAGTCTAGTCCTGGTCCTCTATAGACCTCAGGTTAGTCCTGGTCCTCTATAGACCTCAGTGTAGTCCTGGTCCTCTATAGACCTCAGGTTAGTCCTGGTCCTCTATAGACCTCAGTCTAGTCCTAGTCCTCTATAGACCTCAGTGTAATCCTGGTCCTCTAGAGACCTCCATCAGTAACCAGACCACCAGAGAGAAGATGGTCTGGTTCTAGAGAGTTCTTCTTAAAGTTCTTCATCGGAGCCACCGGGTCGGATTCTGGTGAAACCAGATGACATCATGCAGGTTCACCAGAACCTCCTTCAGCTCAGACTCCAGCAGAGACCAGTCCACCGTGGACAGACCCAGATCCAGCAGAG
Organism: Myoxocephalus aenaeus; assembly: GCA_038501785.1. Taxonomy (NCBI): domain Eukaryota; kingdom Metazoa; phylum Chordata; class Actinopteri; order Perciformes; family Cottidae; genus Myoxocephalus; species Myoxocephalus aenaeus. The sequence goes on along the minus strand of JBAMJR010000071.1, from coordinate 1,102,824 downwards.
ACCGTATTTGGTTGATTTGAAACTTCCGTTAGGCACAAACCTTTTTCATGTAAGGCTGGTTAGCAAAATCTTCCCGTTTATCAGAGTTCGTGGGTTTTCTGTGACGATACCTTTTACCTCCTCGTGGCCGACGTGTGATGAACGTCTGATGTGATGAACGTCTGCAGCGTCACCGTGACGATGGCTCAAGCTGCGTCTCTGCTGTGTGTTCAGGTGAAGCAGATCATGGAGGAGGCGGTGACCAAGAAGTTTGTCCACGAAGACAGCAGCCACATCATAGCTCTGTGCAGTAAGTACGCTCTTCTGCTTTTTTTTGTCTGGACACACACCCACACACACACATTGTCTCCTCCGGTTCCGCCCGCCGTCTTGCACACACACACACACACACACACACACACACACACACACACACACACACACACACACACACACACACACGCGCACTTGTTGAACAGCAGGTGACTGGGTGCTGCTTCTCCATCAAGGACACATGTTGACGTCACTGAGCCTCTGACTCTGCTGCTGCTTCAATGGAAAGTTAATACTCGCAGTGGAGCTAATGGAAACCAATTTCAGACTGTGTGTGTGTGTGTGTGTGTGTGTGAGTGCCGGAGATGGAGGGGTTGCCCCTCCTGACCGGATGGTAGAGCTTACCGTTGTGTGTCTGTGTGTGAGTCACAGCTTCCCTGCTGGTCTAACAGATGCCTCGTCCTGCAGCTCTCAGATCAGCTGACCGGCGACACACCAGAACCACCAGGTGTCTTAATGGACGCCATAGTGATAGTTTGAGATGTTTTTATTTTTTTGATGACGTGTGGCCGAGCCAGCGCTGTGCCAACATTTCCATTTGCATCATGATTGCAGTGTGTACATATGCAGTACGAGTGCTATTCAAAATAAATGCTGCAATTAAGTCAAAACAATGGGTTTCAGTGCAATGTGTCCTCGAATGACGTCTTTCAAAGAATTTACTCCAGCAACACGTTTCATCCTTACATGAATACAGTCTTTTCTAAATAAACTTTAGTCTTCAGGTTTAAGCAACAAAACTACGTAGTTAGCTTTAACAAAACTACGTAGTTAGCTTTAACAAAACTACAGAGTTAGCTTTAACAAAACTACAAAGTTAGCTTTAACAAAACTACAGAATTAGCTTTAACAAAACTACAGAATTAGCTTTAACAAAACTACAGAGTTAGCTTTAACTAAACTACTTAGTTAGATTTAACAAAACTACAGAGTTAGCTTTAACAAAACTACAGAGTTAGCTTTAACAAAACTACTTAGTTGGGTTTAACAACAAAACTACAGAGTTAGCTTTAACAAAACTACTTAGTTAGCTTTAACAAAACTACTTAGTTGGGTTTAACAACAAAACTACAGAGTTAGCTTTAACTAAACTACTTAGTTGGGTTTAACAACAAAACTACAGAGTTAGCTTTAACAAAACTACAGAGTTAGCTTTAACAAAACTACTTAGTTGGGTTTAACAACAAAACTACAGAGTTAGCTTTAACAAAACTACTTAGTTAGCTTTAACAAAACTACTTAGTTGGGTTTAACAACAAAACTACAGAGTTAGCTTTAACTAAACTACTTAGTTAGATTTAACAAAACTACTTACTGCTCTGCTCGGCAGGTTGATGCCTAAATAAAACATTTTAAACATCTTGCGGTCATCCAGAATTCACACGTCCATAGTTACTCCAGTGTTGTAGTTTTTTGCTCTAAATATGACTTAAATAGTTAGTAATGAACGCTCTGTGATGGGACCATCGTAAAGTTAAACTGCAACACACGATGACTCATCACTCTAAATTATGTTGCCGTAATTAGTTGTGCATATTGGAGAGAGAGTCTCTGTCTGCACTGATCTGTTGATGAGCAGCGTTGATTTCCTCTTCCTCTTCCTCTTCTTCCTCATCTCCTTGTTAGTGTTTGTCTGCCTCTCTATTGACTGGGGGAGTCCCGGTGGTCTGAAAAGAGCGTCGGACGCTTGTTAGCAGTGTTTGGTGGCGACATAAACGAGTCGGCCGTCACACAGTTTGGTGATGAGGTGCGTTGCTTTTAATTGCTGCTCAAAGTTAAAAGCATAATGTTTTGTTAAAAAAATAAACGGTTATAGGAAATGCATTGTGTTTGTCAACAAGTTACCTTTCAATAGTGATGCCAAAATCTAATTAAAACAGGTATAATTAACCAGGACACAATATAATATGGACACACTGCAATATTTGGATGGAGAAATTGCCTTTTTTCTTTATGCCACATACGTTATATTTTGTTCTTTTTCAGTGCACCAAAAATAAGTCAAATTAGAGTATTTTGTTATATTATAATATTGTATGAAACAATGTGGTATGTTTTTGTCTAGTGTAGTCGACATACGTCTCTAACAGGCGGTGATGCCAACATTTTAGACATTTTATAACTGAAACCGAGTGGGGGTTTATAGTTTTAACCATTTTTTTTTTGTTAGTATTTCTAGAATTCATGGGAAGTTTTTTTTTTTAATTCTTCTGAAAGTTTTCACTTTTGCTTAAATCCTGCAGTGATAAATGTAGTTTTCCTGTGTGAAAGCGTCGAGGTTGGAGGGTCAATATTCTTTTAGCTCCGAGATGTTCCCACACAATACTAATTAACTGACGGCTCCCTTCAGGCTTCCACTTCAAGCTGGAGACATGGCGGCACACGCTGTACAGGTGGAAAGATGTGAGAGCTATTGGATCTAGTTAGTTTCTACTAAGAGGTGCTGAAATTCACAGATTTTTAATGGCCAGTTCTTTCCTTTCCGTGTGTTGAATTGACCCCTCGGGGCCGCTGGGTTCATTATCCATCGTCGCCAGTAGATCAAGCGTCTCTGTCCAGGACGGTCTAGTGGACAAGCGCCCTCCTAAAGGCTGACCTGGGAACAGGGCAGTGTGCATATTAAACGGTCCGTCTCAGCTTTAATTATAGCTTTTGAATGTGACATCCAGAGACGAGAGTCTCAGCGCTCACACGGCTTTTCAACATTTGACTGTTTCTGTAAGATATAATAAGAAAAAAAGAGGTGCATTAAAAAACAACAACACAGTTTCACATGTTAAACATTATGTGATTCGTCCTTTTAGAAAAGTCACATGATGTGCATCCTATTAAAAAGATTATCACAATATTCCAAACCGATTAAATTCTTCGCTGAAATTATTCATTCATATTTGGATAATTCCATGTTTATTTACACCCAGAAAAGGTATGTCTTCTGCACCACCGTTATGTTTAATGATTCATGTTTTAGCCTGACCATAAGTGGGATGAATTTTTGTCTCACTTCCTTTTTTTTCAACGACATCCTTTAGATGTTTTCAATGACGCCGCATGAGCCCGTTGTAAATGAAGCACGGCTGCAGTGACAGTCATTTAGACGAAGGCGAGCAGCAGATGGGCGCTCGCTGGAGCGATAGATGACCAGTGTAGCAGGAAAGCATGGCGGAATTGTCCAAATAACTAGCGTACGGCTGGCTACTTAGCTGGCTACTTAGCTGGCTTTGCCGATTCCACCATGCTTTCATGCAACACTGGTTATGGAAAAAAAAAGTGTGTGTGTGTGTGTGTGTGGATTCAGTGTTTTGTCTTTTTCATAACCAGTGTTGCATGGAAGCATGGTTTACAGTGTTCTTTTCCTTGGTTTCAAGCAGAAGGTAGCTAGCTAACTAGCCAGCCAACAGTCAAATTGAACAACTCAAGTTGTTCAATTTGACTGTTTTTGCGGCTGGCTAGTTAGCTAGCTACCTTCCACCATGCCTTATGCAACACTAGGTACATAAAATGAGCCTGACAGTTTCAAGAGTAGGAGATCCAAAGAAACGGTGTCCCGTCTGCAGACTCACAGTCGTGTGTTTGGCTCTTCTAGACATAAATCCTCTGCTCAGTGCGTCCTTAATGAGGGATGTCCTTGAAGGCACCGGGAATTTCACTCTAAATCCACAGGCAATAATACTTAAAAATCAGTTATTGAAGGTTAAAGGCCTCTGAGTTTGCCTCTCAATATGTGAAATGGCAGGAGGAAGGAAGGACGTCCCGGAGAGGCTCCCAAGGAAGGGATTTTACTCTGGGTGCAGGTTTCCCACGTGTTTGGGGGTCTCTTGATGCCTCAGATATTTATTTAAATGTTGTCGTATGGGGAGCAATCTGTAGTGACTAGTAACGACAAATATATGATGGCATACAGTATATCAAACCTTGTTTTGATTATTAGATATGAAAAATCAATGCAATCAGTGTCACAGATCTCTACTCTGTCAAATGGCGCCAACAGGAGGCTGAACACATTAATACAGAACGTGAACACACACGCACATTAATACAGAACGTGAACACACGCGCATTAATACAGAACGTGAACACACGCACATTCAGACAGAAGGGACGAGAAAAATAAATTGTGTATTGAACATTAAAGCGTGTAAACATATTCTGGTAAAAACATAAATCACAAGTATGAACCTGAACATGAACACGTCATGTCTCCTTTAAGATTTCTCATCGGACCAAACAAGCTTATTTTCAGATCGTAAAAAGTCACAATTCCCACAGTTTTTCCTTCATATCCAGTGACGTCCCTACGGGTACAAGTTGTGATTTATTTAGTGTATCCACGGGATGTAGTTGACTATTCTTCTATAATAATATTGTAGGTGTATAAAACTGTTTCCTGTGTTTATTCCTACCTTTTTAAAAACCACCAGTATGATGCTCACAAACACACTTTTACTGGAATACTTTTGATGTTCATTTTGCAAGATTTAATCTCTGATATTGGATGAGACATAAACCGTGTATTAAAAACCATTAAGATAGAGGTTTTCATCTCTAACTCAATATTACAATTACATTGTTTTTGTTGTGCCGTTCGTCATTTGTGGGTTTTTATCTAATCTCATCTTGTTGTGGATTTTGATCACATCGGTTAAAATGCCACACAAAGTGTGAGAGTGTACCGCTCCTCCTCATCCGTCCGGAGGCCTGCAGGCTGATCGTCAGCCCGTCTCTCGGGTAAAAAGGTCAGACGATAACGATATTCAGTGATGTCAGAGCCGGAGTGAGTCACTGCTCCATCGGGCTAAACGTCTGCTATCGAAGGGCAAAACGGTAGAAAACACCGTCTCTTTTTATCTTCATGGGAACGACTACATTCATTATTAAAAATACTTAACTTCACTCAATCAAAGCCAAACTTCGCACAGATAGCTATGTTATATATTAAATTCAAATATATAGCAAATAAAGTTTCAATAAGAAAATACAACTTTTATTTATTATTTTTTTGCAAAATATATATATATTTTTCCTTTTCTGTCGACTATCATAAACCAATATACCAGTAAAGCATATATGAACTTCCCAAGGGTTTTCTGTATATTATAGCTTTTTTAATTATTCAAATAGGCCTTGTGGTTGAGGAGATAATCCGAATTTAGTACGGGTATATTAACCATTCGGATTTTCAGAAAACAGGGCTTGATGCCATGAGGTTAATTAATAATCACGTTAAGTGTAAACTTGTTCCATTTTGTTTCACTTCATTCACATTATTGTTTCTTCATCATTCAAACTGCTCACACACTTTTACAACCGAAAGCTCAAAGATCTATTTGAGTTGTTTTTTCTCGTGAAAATATCTTCCTGTTTCGTACCAGATTAATTTTTTTCCGACACAAGCGACTACAATGACAATTGTTCCGTCAATGCATTTGTGGTGTTTTTCAAATGTATTTTTTTGAGTGAAAACCATGGAATTGTGCAGAGTTTATAGTCTGGAGTCCTTTTTTCGGTGTCGTCCATCTGCACAAAATGTCAACGTGTCGCTGCGACTCTTCTCCTCAATCCACCTGCAGGCTTCCTCAGAGTTTATCTTGTGTTCGTGGATTATGATATTAGTGAACACTTCCCTCCCTTTGCACGATCGCCGCGCCGCCTACGACGCCTTTTTAAATATTTCAGGCGGTTGGAGCCGTGCCCTTTGCCTGCGTGAGGGAAATGTCTCTGCAGCAAGACGGTGGGTTGTAGAAGTGGAACGCGTGATCCTCTAGTTTATTTCATTTCCTTTAGCTGACGCTTTCATCCAAAGCGACTTACTTTTTTCTCTATACACCGTAGACACAGCAACGGGAGCAATTATGGATTAAGTGTCTCGCTCAAGGACACATCGACGTGGACTAGCAGAGCCGGGGCTCGAACCACCGATCCTCTGATTTGAAAGACGGGCATGCTAACCACTGAGCCACAGTCGCACTTTCGCCAGGGAAAAGGGGGGATGAAAGGGAACCAACAACGCCACCTGGGGACTTGCACCCCAAGAAATATAAGTTTAACAACCCTAAGGTTCAGTTTAGAATTTGTTAAGGACACACAGATTCATCCAGGGTTATACGGTCATGGAAAACCTGTGGAAGTCATGGAATTTTAAAATGGTTATTTCCAGGCCTGGAAAAGTCCTTGAAAAAAATAAAATTCCAAAAGTTTGGTAAAAGTCATGTAAATGTGTTATATTCATGTGTTCATGTCGTTCATTTACGCTGAGTTTGAAATAATGAATATGCTTTTAAAAGAAAGACGCTCAAAATATAAGCAGGCATACATACAGGCATCTATATAAATGTTTATTCTTTTAATCAAACTATTGTCTCATTCATTTGAGTCATTTAAGGTTTACTGTATGCTTTGTATTCTCATTGTTAGTTTAAATACTACATTTACTCACTTTTTCATGTTTACACCCAGATTTCACTAAATGTTTGGTCATGGAAATTTGGTTTAAAGTCATGAAACCCCACTGGTCAGGATTTGTATGAACCCTGTTCATTACTGATATTGGCCAGAGACGTGTTTTATAACATTAACCAGAAGTTTATTAAAGGAATAAAACAAAATCATCAACAACACTATAGGCCAAAACATGCAGAATAAAATCACAGCAAAACAGAAGAACGGCAAAACAAGCAAAAGCTCACAGATAATGCAAAAAGCATAGATGTGTGGAGTTTCTGTGGGGAAGAAAACCCAAACTGTACCACGCACCGTTGGTTTGCATGCAGGCTTCTTTCAGCTGCTGCCCGCTGCAGACATCTCGACAAACTCTATTCCCGACCGATAAGTCGACTAATTGACTGCGAGGCCGCAGCTCCACTGGTGATCAGATTAAACTCACCCTGCAGGCCAGGCAGCCTCAACATCACGAGTTCATGTTGACACGACCCTGCTGCTCAGCGTTATCAGATAGCATTGTTCTTATTTCTGACGGGTAATGTTACCAATATTACAAAGATGACTTTGTATTGGTTGCTACATCCGCTGGAGGGGCGGAGCTAATCGAAAGCTCCGAGAGGCGACTCAGAACTGGTTGAGTGGACCCAGAGACTCTTTTATGGTGTGTAATCTTGTTTCTTTTTATTGTACTTTTCAACAAAGTCTTACAACAATAACAAAACAAAGAGGCAGTATTTACTTGCACAACATTATATATATATATATATATATATATATATCTCACAATAGGAAAAATATATATATCAATAAACACCTGAATCACCATATTAATGATGATGCCATGACGGCTCACTTTAATGGGATTTCTTGCGCCTGAGTTTTCAAGATGCACGTCATCAATTGGTCCATTTGCTTTAGGGGGCGGGGCTACAAGGTGATTGACAGGTCGACACCAGAGACGTATACGGCATCTCTAAGTCCTTCCTCCTCAGTCGCGATATAATAATAATAACTTTATTTATATAGCACCTTTTTTAAAAACAAAGTTTTGCAAAGTGCTCTACGGAGAAGCAAAGTATAGTTATACATAACTTAAATAACAGTAAACAAAAAAAGGACCATACCATAAAGGTGATGAATACATCGAAATCAAACACATAAAAAAGAGCAAATGGAATCTAAAACAAACAAATAAAATAAACAAACAAACAGGGGAACAAAATAACTGCATAAAAAATCACAAATCAACATAAAAGGACATCATCACTTTTCATCACAGCAATTATATAAAAATGGGTTTTAAGAAGTTATTTAAAAGAAGTTATTGATTCTGCCAGCCTGATCTCCTCCGGTAGGTCGTCCCAAAGTTGAGGGTTCCTGATGGCAAAAGCACGGTCACCCTGTGATTTAAGCCTCGACTTCGGAACCGCCAGATACGGTCACTTCCTGTTCACTGGTTGCAAGAAAACAAGATGGCGACCGCCAAATCACTGAACTGGACGCTTCAAAATGGCCACTTCTTACGATATTAATTTACTGCAGATTCTTGTCGATACGCAGCACGAGAAAACTGACTAAAAGCCCAAAAGCTCTGCTGTTCAGCAGGACATTGGTCTCCGAGGGGCAGCAGACGGACAGAACGAGGGCGACGTGGAGGTAAACCGTCTCTCTCTGGCGTCCATTAGCCGGCCCGCTCCCTCGGTAATTGCTGCATTAAAGCTCGGCCATAATGAGCTTTCTAAAGGCTCGTGATATAAAAGAGCCGTCGTAACGCGATTACTCCGGCGAACGCCGAATCTGCCTCGTACTCGCTTCCCTTGCGTGTGGTTTTAATAAGTTGCATATAATAATGTGCTGACTTATTGGTAAACAATGAATGAATGAATGAATAAAGTACTGCATTGCATGCAAATGCGTCTCGATGTGGAACCTACAGCAAACCTCAGAGAATAGCTTCATTAATTTGAAAGAGAAGAAGTCTGCATCTGCCGTATGAATTCATATCAGTCTGCTTGTGTTTTTCCCTCCGTGAGCTGAATCTGGTGGGTATTACAGTGGACTATAATGACCAACAACAACAACAACAACATCATTCTCTGTAATGCCGGGAAAAACTGGTGCTTTATGAGTGTAATAGTCTGTTTTTATTGTGGCTCTCGGAGGCAGCGCTGAGAGGCTTGAGGTTTCTTCAGCTCTGAAGCTCTTTGTACAGTTGTTTCACTGCAGCTTTGTCCCGGCAGATCAACACATGGTGACCTATGAGGATCGACAAACGGCCTAGTGGTTTTGTGGAAAGGTGAAATGGCAGAGGGTACAAATCAAGGTGGAGTTAAAACCCTAATATCTTTGTTGAGAAGGAAGGAAGTGAGCCTTTATAGACGTATAATATGAAGACATTACGTTTGACTTCATCATGATTGTAAGCGCTGTTTGTGAGGTACACGGTGAAATCCCTTTAAATATCCCAGTAAACTAACGTCAAAATACAGTGTTGGAAGCAGAGACGCTGTATACGTCTCTGGTGTCGACCTGTCAATCACCTTGTAGCCCCGCCCCTAAAGCGTCCCCTGCTTTATGGTCTGTTTGACTCTAAATGACCATAATTTACTAAATGAACATCATGCTGTATTGAAGAAGACTTGAAACTAGAGATTGAGACATAAACTCATGTTTACAATGTTTACTGAGGGAATACATCAAGAGAGAAGTAGAGTCATTTATATAGACTTCTATACAACCAGAGGAGTCACCCCCTGGTGGTCAGTAGAGAGAATGCAGCTTTAACACATGAAGCATAGACTTCTATACAACCAGAGGAGTCGCCTCGTGGTGGTCAGGAGAGAGAATGCAGCTTTAACACATGAAGCATATACTTCTATACAACCAGAGGAGTCACCCCCTGGTGGTCACATGAAGCATATACTTCTATACAACCAGAGGAGTCATCCCCTGGTGGTCAGGAGAGAGAATGCAGCTGTAACACATGAAGTATAGACTTCTATACAACCAATAATCAATATTCACAGACGGCATAACCAACAAAAAAAACCATAAAAACTGATCTTGTTGCAGATGAATTCGGTCCAGAGGGAATCTTCCCCAACAAGCCCTGAATTACCTCAAATCTCAGAAACACCCCTATAGGGAGAAGTATTGTTGATATCCAATAATACTGAGACGACGGTAACGTTTTGAGCTGAATTCGAGGTTTATTGGGAGCTTGTAAACAGTCTTGGAGGGACCATTAATACACGGTTGTTTCTGTGGAAACGCTGAAAATGGAGCAGAGGATGCGAGCGGCGCTCCCGTGGGAGAGACCACTCCTCTCATTCTGCTTCCTTCCCTCACGACCGTCCTCATGGCGAGGTATCTCTGATTTATCATCGAGATCCTTTCCAACATGTGCGTAAATGCCTTTGTGTTAGGATTGAGGAGAAAACGTGCGTTAATTTAGACAAACCCAGGACCACAAAATACAGAGTGTATTCATTTTGTAGAGCCATTTTGCCCATTTTGTACTTAGTTACTGCTCCACTGGTCATCCACTTTCCATTTCCTCTCCCCTCAGTTAATAAATGATATCCTGCAGACTTATGCTTGTGCAGCATTAGCATTATACTTACACCATGTAGTTTTTTTTGCAACCAGTGAACAGGAAGTGACCATATGTGGACTGAGGAGGAGTGACGTAGAGACGCCGTACACGTCTCTGGTGTCGACCTGTCAATCACCTTGTAGCCCCGCCCCTAAAGCGTCCCCTGCTTTATGGTCTGTTTGACTCTAAATGACCATAATTTACTAAATGAACATCATGCTGTATTGAAGAAGACTTGAAACTAGAGATTGAGACATAAACTCATGTTTACAATGTTTACTGAGGGAATACATCAAGAGAGAAATAGAGTCATTTATATAGACTTCTATACAACCAGAGGAGTCACCCCCTGGTGGTCAGGAGAGAGAATGCAGCTTTAACACATGAAGTATAGACTTCTATACAACCAGAGGAGTCGCCCCCTGGTGGTCAGGAGAGAGAATGCAGCTTTAACACATGAAGTATAGACTTCTATACAACCAGAGGAGTCTCCACCTGGTGGTCAGTAGAGAGAATGCAGCTTTAACACATGAATCATATACTTCTATACAACCAGAGGAGTCGCCCCCTGGTGGTCAGGAGAGAGAATGTAGTTTTAACACATGAAGCCTATACTTCTATACAACCAGAGGAGTCACCCCCTGGTGGTCAGGAGAGAGAAAGCAGGTTTTAAGATGCTTCCGCGTCGGCTTCACTCCGGAAGTTGTCTCCACCAACCTCTGAGAGAACTAGTACAGGAAATGTGCCATTAAACAAAAGCAATGAGCTTAAAGAGGCGAAAACGCAGCAGAGCTGTGATTTCAGCACGACGAACGATCTCTTTTTAGAACCATTTAATTCACTCTTAATGTCAAAAATATTCATAAAGCAGTTTTAAATCTGTGATGTAAAGATACTTTTACTTCACTAGAAGACTCTCTAATGGCATCTCAGACATTCTCTAATCCTTTTCTTTGTGAAGTACAAGACACTGACTGGATGAAAGGTGACCAAGCAGACATTGCTGCCTTATAAAGGGGTCAGAAAAACACTTTAAAAACATATATACTTGCAAACCCGTCAACATTACAAATACAAATTGGATTTTGTTTGCTTTTGTATCATTTGGATGAGCATTTGTTGCTGACGTAGAAAACAAGTGGCAGGTGCATCTGGAGCTGTCTCCACCGAGATCATTAGCAGCTCTAATGAAGACAAAGCTAATTAGGCAGCGCTCGCTCGTCTCCTTCCTGTCGGTCTGAAGCTCCGCCTCGGGCGGCTGCCTCAGAGCCTCACCGCTCAGAGAGAACAGCTCCAGTGTGGAAAGCAGCGCCGCTCAGAGCACTTTTAAAGGGACATTCACCAAGTTTCTCCTTCTTTCTCGGCACGTCCAACTAAAGTTTCAGGGAAACCTCAGACTTTCAGCTTCACTGTCTCACTACTTCACTGTCTCACTATTTTACTGTGTCTCACTACTTCACTGTCTCACTATTTCACTGTCTCACCACTTCACTGTCTCACTACTTCACTGTGTCACCACTTCACTGTCTCACTACTTCACTGTGTCTCACTACTTCACTGTCTCACTACTTCACTGTGTCTCACTACTTCACTGTCTCACTATTTCACTGTCTCACTATTTCACTGTCTCACCACTTCACTGTCTCACCACTTCACTGTCTCACTACCTCACTGTCTCACTACTTCACTGTGTCTCACTACTTCACTGTCTCACTACTTCACTGTCTCACTATTTCACTGTCTCACTATTTCACTGTCTCACTACTTCACTGTCTCACTATTTCACTGTGTCTCACTACTTCACTGTGTCTCACTACTTCACTGTCTCACTATTTCACTGTCTCACTACTTCACTGTGTCTCACTACTTCACTGTCTCACTATTTCACTGTCTCACCACTTCACTGTCTCACCACTTCACTGTCTCACTACCTCACTGTCTCACTATTTCACTGTCTCACTATTTCACTGTCTCACTACTTCACTGTGTCTCACTACTTCACTGTCTCACTATTTCACTGTCTCACTACTTCACTGTGTCTCACTACTTCACTGTCTCACTACTTCACTGTCTCACTATTTCACTGTCTCACTATTTCACTGTCTCACTACTTCACTGTCTCACTATTTCACTGTGTCTCACTACTTCACTGTCTCACCACTTCACTGTCTCACTCCTTCACCACTTCACTGTCTCACTACTTCACTGTGTCTCACTACTTCACTGTCTCACTACTTCACTGTGTCTCACTACTTCACTGTCTCACTACTTCACTGTCTCACTCCTTCACCACTTCACTGTCTCACCACTTCACTGTCTCACTACTTCACTGTCTCACCACTTCACTGTCTCACTCCTTCACCACTTCACTGTCTCACTACTTCACTGTGTCTCACTACTTCACTGTCTCACTACTTCACGGTCTCACCACTTCACTGTCTCACTCCTTCACCACTTCACTGTCTCACCACTTCAC
>JBAMJR010000071.1:1060000-1085000 GCA_038501785.1 Myoxocephalus aenaeus | reverse complement strand
AATAAAAGATGCAGAAGAAGAAGGAAAAAAAGAGTCCAGCAGGATGTAATCTATACCGAGTCAAAGAGCACAGAGAAACAAACACACGGGGAGTTCTCTCACAGAAATGTTTTATCTTTGACGACCTTCTCAAACACACACACACACACACACACACACACACACACACACACACACACACACACACACACACACACACACACACACACAATCTCTGATTCACACCTCTTCCTCCACTCTCTCACGCTTCCTCCGTTCACCTTGTGACTTCCAACACCTCTCTCTCTCTCTCTCTCTCTCTCTCTCTCTCTCTCTCTCTCTCTCTCTCTCTCTCTCTCTCTCCTCGTCTTCACACACCGCTGTTCCATTATTACTGTTTATCAGGGGAAACACAGAAGTGATGATGATGAAGGGTTGTGTGAGAGGTTTGAGACGCAGGATGAAGCAGCGTTCCGTATGAAAGGATTAAAATGGCTTTATTAATGGAGGATAAAACATTTACTTACTACTTAAATTATGCTGGAAAGTTCCACTCTTCTTCGAATAAAATACTCTGTGCTTCCAAGCAGCGTTTTCTTGCTGAGCCGCGGCACAGAACAGACCATAATAACTCTGTAAGATAGACGTGGATGTTGTCTAGAGATTGAGACATAAACTCATGTTTACAATGTTTACTGAGGGAATACATCAAGAGAGAAGTAGTCATTTATATAGACTTCTATACAACCAGAGGAGTCGCCCCCTGGTGGTCACATGAAGCATATACTTCTATACAACCAGAGGAGTCATCCCCTGGTGGTCAGTAGAGAGAATGCAGCTTTAACACATGCAGCATATACTTCTATACAACCAGAGGAGTCACCCCCTGGTGGTCAGGAGAGAGAATGCAGCTTTAACACATGAAGCATATACTTCTATACAACCAGAGGAGTCACCCCCTGGTGGTCACATGAAGCATATACTTCTATACAACCAGAGGAGTCATCCCCTGGTGGTCACATGAAGCATATACTTCTATACAACCAGAGGAGTCACCCCCTGGTGGTCACATGAAGCATATACTTCTATACAACCAGAGGAGTCACCCCCTGGTGGTCACATGAAGCATATACTTCTATACAACCAGAGGAGTCATCCCCTGGTGGTCAGTAGAGAGAATGCAGCTTTAACACATGCAGCATATACTTCTATACAACCAGAGGAGTCATCCCCTGGTGGTCACATGAAGCATATACTTCTATACAACCAGGTGAGTCACCCCCTGGTGGTCACATGAAGCATATACTTCTATACAACCAGAGGAGTCACCCCCTGGTGGTCACATGAAGCATATACTTCTATACAACCAGAGGAGTCGCCCCCTGGTGGTCAGGAGAGAGAATGCAGCTTTAATAGACTTGAAACTAGAGATTGAGACATAAACTCATGTTTACTGAGGGAATAAATCAAGAGAAAAGTGAACTAAAGAGCCCAAACACACAAAGCACACGGAGGAAGAGCCAAAGGTTCTTCTTATTTATTGCTTACAAGTTACAACTGTTCTATTAAGCGTTTATCAACCATTTATAAATATTCTGTCATGGCTGTCTTATTAGAAAGTGGTATAGAGTGTAATGTAAACATGAAGCAGCATCTTCCCTCCATTCGCTGCTGTGATGCTTGAATGTATTTCATGAAGCGTGACTATAAGAGCGAGCTGTCGGATGACTCTCCGCTTCACATCCGCCAAACGAAGTGGCCTCCAGCGGCGCGGCGGCGGCGGGAGAGAGCGGTTCTCCTCTTCACCGGCATCGTGTCACATTACACGGAATCAATGCTTTCGCCGCGAGCAGACAGATGTGCTCGTGGCGCGTCGAGCGGCCCTCTAATCACGGTGATTGTCGGAGACAGTCTGGGGCTGATTAAGAGGCGGCGGTGGAACAAAAAGAAACCACCTGACGAGAGTGTCAGGTTTCTGCTGCAGGGTGCTGGATGTGCAGCTGCATCGTGGTTATAGACGTCTGACGTCACGGTGCTTCATCTGTTCTCCCAGAATTGTAATATTCTTTTACAGAAAACCGTGCATTTAGACATTAAAACCAATAGAACACCAACCTGTTTTTAGGCCCTTTCCTCTAAATGTCATCCCCAAACTAAAAAGGGTGCATCTCTGCAACCACTAGGGCTATTTGAATAATGTTGGTGTTATAATAAAAGATACACATGTGAGATTTTGTTCAGATGTGTAAATATCAGTCTATATGTTACTGGTTAAGAGTAAATGAAGATGACACATAGAAAGAAATGAAAAGGTTTCAGGTCCGCCTATAAAAAAATCACTTTCAGGATGATTATTTCTTTGAAATGAAGCAGTTGTAATGTCCAACTCTAACCCAAATCATAACACAATATGTGAACATTCTCTAACCCAAATCATAGCTCAATATGTGAACATTCTCTAACCCAAATCATAGCACAATATGTGAACATTCTCTAACCCAAATCATAACACAATATGTGAACATTCTCTAACCCAAATCATAGCACATTATGTGAACATTCACTAACCCAAATCATAGCTCAATATGTGAACATTCTCTAACCCAAATCATAGCACAATATGTGAACATTCTCTAACCCAAATCATAACACAATATGTGAACATTCTCTAACCCAAATCATAACACAATATGTGAACATTCTCTAACCCAAATCATAGCTCAATATGTGAACATTCTCTAACCCAAATCATAGCACATTATGTGAACATTCACTAACCCAAATCATAGCACAAAATGTGAACATTCACTAACCCAAATCATAGCACAAAATGTGAACATTCACTAACCCAAATCATAGCTCAATATGTGAACATTCTCTAACCCAAATCATAGCACAAAATGTGAACATTCACTAACCCAAATCATAGCACAAAATGTGAACATTCACTAACCCAAATCATAGCTCAATATGTGAACATTCACTAACCCAAATCATAGCACAAAATGTGAACATTCACTAACCCAAATCATAGCACAAAATGTGAACATTCACTAACCCAAATCATAGCTCAATATGTGAACATTCTCTCTGCAAAGGTTGACTTTGATAAAGTGAAGCAGAACAAAGTTAGAGAGGGTTTAGAACAGAGAACATTCAGGCGAGGTCTCCAGAATTTGCATTGAGGAACATTTGCGCACATCTGTGACATTTGAATTTTCTCATGTACCAAATCATATATTTCACTTGTATATTACTTATGGTGTTCAACACATCCAAATACAGCAGTTTGGGGCTTTTTCTCATAAAACAATCTATGATTTACAGTTTTATATAACAATCGCTCAGTCTGCCCCCCTAGGGGGTGATTTTTTTTTTTTTTTATTAAAACATTAAAGGGGACATATCATGCTCATTTTCAGGTGCATATTTGGATTAAAGGTTTCTACTAAAACATGTTTACATGCTTTAATGTAAAAAAAAACATTTTTTTTCTCATCCGGTCTGTCCGAATATACCTGCATTCACCTTCGGTCTGAAACGCTCCGTTTTATCGCCTGTCTCTTTAAGAGATCCCACAGTCTGCTCTGATTGGCTTGGGAGAAAAATGTGGAGCGCTTTTGCAAAGTAGCAGCCCTAAAAAAAAACGGACTGGTTTTGTCGTCTTGTAAGTGTGTGAGGGCCGGTAGACTCTCAGCTACACACAATGCATGTGCACAAAAAGGGGAAAAAGTTAAATGTTTCATAATGTGTCCCCTTTAAGAGCCAAGAACTAACTGTGTGAGTTACTAAACTTCTCACTTCTTTACACACTCCGTTGACTCTGATCCCAGTCGTCTCGTGTTTAGACTTCGTACGGAGGATCGAGAACATGGAACTCAAACGCGGAGCTACTTCGTAAAGTTCACTGCTTCATTCTCGAGCTCGTAAATAACTCGTTCATCGTGTGTTCGAAACCCAAACATTTTTACACGCCTCAAGTTCTTCCTAAACCTGGCACTAGGCCGGCTGCTTTCCGGCCAAAGACAACGTCCCGTGGCGTCTCGAAGGCCGATGTTGAAAGTGACAAACAAGATGGCGGGTTGCGCCACTGTGCGTCTCCTTCAGGGGCTCGAGCCCTGCCGTAAACACCGGCTCTGTTGAAGCCGATGAAGTTTTATCTGCCGGATCCGGTGCCGACGAGCATCCAGATGCTGTCAGGATCTCAGGAGACTGACTCCACCTGTAATCCAGACGCCGATCACACCCGACGCTTACAACACGCCGACGAACGGACTTTTCTCGAAGGCTTGAACGCCTCGTTCTGATGTCATTGTGTTCTGTTTGCTCCTTTTCTCGACGTCCTCGTCCGTGTATTCCCTTCCATTCCCTCTGTGGAAGCTGGAGAGTCCATGTTGTTTTTTTGCGTGGGAGTGAGAGAGAGAGCTGCAACAGAGAGAGTGATGTGAGGGATTAGAACCAGCGAGGGGAGAGCGGGTATCGGTTCTCACAACCTCTCCCTCTCTCTCTGGGCCTCCTCCCTGCTGCATCCCACCAGGTGGTCAGGAGTCTGAGCTGCTGGGAGCCGGTGCAGGGATCGGGAGGAAAGATAAATATATATATATATATATATATATATATATATATATATATATATATATAATATACGGTTGAAGAACAGAATGTGCCTTTGAGGCGTTCGGCCTAAAATATGTGATCAGAGCTCCGTTCCAGGAAGAGCCAGCAGGCTTTGGGTGCTCTGTGTGCAGAGAGCGTGACGGACGCTCCTCTACAGAACAGAGGCATGAACACGAACACTTTGTCGCTCCGTTAAAATGAGACCTGAAACCCGGCTCCGGGTCACAGCGGACCTTCTCCATGTAAGAGACACCTGTTCTCTGCTTTTTTTATTATTTATTCACAGCGAATCAGCAAACTAATCGCTGTCCGAGGATTTTAAATCTGTGTGTGTGTGTGTGTGTGTGTGTGTGTGTGTGTGTGTGTGTGTGTGTGTGTGTGTGTGTGTGTGTGTGTGTGTGTGTGTGTGTGTGATAAAGTTCTCCTACACTTGATCTGCAGTGCTCAGCCATTATTTCCATCAGCACACATTGTTTCAGTCCCTGAAGTTCCATCTCTCTCTCTCTCTCTCTCTCTCTCTCTCTCTCTCTATATATATATATATATATATATATATATATATATATATATATATATATCATCTCATCTCATCTCCTCAGTCTCTCTCCTCATCTCCTCAGTCTCTCTCCTCATCTCCTCTCCTCTCTCCTCAGTCTGTCTCCTCATCTCTCTCCTCCTCATCTCCTCATCTCTCTCCTCCTCATCTCCTCTCCTCTCTCCTCAGTCTGTCTCCTCATCTCTCTCCTCAGTCTGTCTCCTCATCTCCTCTCCTCTCTCCTCCTCATCTCCTCATCTCTCTCCTCAGTCTGTCTCCTCATCTCTCTCCTCTCTCCTCCTCATCTCCTCTCCTCTCTCCTCCTCATCTCCTCATCTCTCTCCTCAGTCTGTCTCCTCATCTCTCTCCTCCTCATCTCCTCTCCTCTCTCCTCCTCATCTCCTCATCTCTCTCCTCAGTCGTGATGTTCGGCTTGAGAGATGCAGCCTCGTCCTCTCGGCTTCTCTCCCCGCACAACGTTCTGATTAAAGCGTCTTCAGAGCCCACAGATCTTCATTAAGCGTGTAATGAATACCTTCAACTCACACAGCTGGTGTTGAATGTAAAGAACAAGTTCCCTGTTCCAGTACAGAGTGGTTTCTTGCAGCTGCATCACACCAACCCTGCAGAGCATCGACCCCAAAGAAGCACACGCTTTAATGTGAGGAGGGCTTAGAAATCTACATTTCAGTTCATATTGTGTGGCCAAATCAAATCCTTTAACAGGATATTCAATTAATTAATTCAATAAATGTATTCAATCATTTTTAATGCATTTAATACTTTACAGGGTTAATAAAGTAGACCTTGAATATGAGATATGAGTTTACAGTTACGTATAATCCGTCAGAGATTGACAAAATACTTTTCTTTAATTATTAAAAATACTTAACTTCACTCAATCAAAGCACAGATACTCTTAACATCTAGAACTATCTTATACATTAAATAAAAATATTGCAAATATAGTTACGATAAGAAAATACTACTTTTAATTATTATTATTTTGCAAAATATATATTATTTTCCTTTTCCTTTTCATAAACCAATACACCAGTAACACATATATGAACTTCTTATCTATGTTCCCAAGTGTTTTCTGTATATTATACCTTTTTAAATTATTCAAATAGGCCTTGTGGTTGAGGAGATAATCAGAATTTAGTACGGGTATATTAACCATTCGGATCTTCAGAAAACAGGGCTTGATGCCATGAGGTTGATCTTCATCTTTTGCATGAAGAGCTTCTGAACCATGACCTGAGAGCAGAAAGCTGCCTGAGTCTCTCACAGTAAAGTCTCTACTAGCTGCTGTCTGTCCGTCAGAGAACAGATCTGTTTGTCCAAAAAACGTCCCCATTAAATATGAGAATGTAATTTAAATTATTTAGATCCCCCTTCAAAAGGAAAGCAATGTCTCACTGGCAGATATATATTTAAAAAAGCATCTGGTATTTTCACACACATGTTTTGCATGTGTTTATCCGTGGCTCTGAACATCAGCTGCTCTGCTGTGATTCATCCCCAGCAGAGCTGCTGTTTACTGACGATAACGCTGATTTATCTTTAAAGAAGCAGACTAGTGTTTGGGCTTCAGATTAAAAACACATGTGATTCATGCAGAAAGTCATTATGAACCCAGTCACAGCCCTCAAAGCCTTACAGCTGGCCTTTAATACCAGAGATTTAAAATACAAATGTGTCAATTCAGTTTATTTTGAGTAGCCCAAATTCACAAATTACAAATGTACACATTGGTACACATACGACATGACCTCTGACCCTCACAACGGTTCAGGAAAAACTCCCCAAAAAAACCTTTAAGGGGAGAAAAAAGGAAGAAACCTTCTGGAGAGCAACAGACGAGGATCCTCTATCAGGATGGACAGAAGTACAATAGATGTCATGTGACCAGAAGTACAATAGATGTCATGTGACTAGAAGTACAATAGATGTCATGTGACCAGAAGTACAATAGATGTCATGTGACTAGAAGTACAATAGATGTCATGTGACCAGAAGTACAATAGATGTCATGTGACCAGAAGTACAATAGATGTCATGTGACCAGAAGTACAATAGATGTCATGTGACCAGAAGTACAATAGATGTCATGTGACTAGAAGTACAATAGATGTCATGTGACCAGAAGTACACTAGATGTCATGTGACCAGAAGTACACTAGATGTCATGTGACTAGAAGTACAATAGATGTCATGTGACCAGAAGTACAATAGATGTCATGTGACTAGAAGTACAATAGATGTCATGTGACCAGAAGTACAATAGATGTCATGTGACCAGAAGTACAATAGATGTCATGTGACCAGAAGTACAATAGATGTCATGTGACCAGAAGTACAATAGATGTCATGTGACTAGAAGTACAATATATGTCACTGGTGGTCAGTAGAGAGAATGCAGCTTTAACACATGAAGCATATACTTCTATACAACCAGAGGAGTCGCCCCCTGGTGGTCAGGAGAGAGAATGCAGCTTTAACACATGAAGCATATACTTCTATACAACCAGAGGAGTCGCCCCCTGGTGGACAGTAGAGAGAATGCAGCTTTAACACATGAAGCATATACTTCTATACAACCAGAGGAGTCGCCCCCTGGTGGACAGTAGAGAGAATGCAGCTTTAACACATGAAGCATATACTTCTATACAACCAGAGGAGTCGCCCCCTGGTGGTCAGGAGAGAGAATGCAGCTTTAACACATGAAGCATAGACTTCTATACAACCAGAGGAGTCGCCCCCTGGTGGACAGCAGGCTTCTGCATTGGCTTCTCTATTCAGTGCTGGAGGTTGCCCCTTGCTTTATACCCTCTGCCTGATACTCTGCATGGTTTGTCTTTCTTTGATAAAGTTCAGTTCAGGAAGAGCATGTAAGGAAGAACAAAAGGATCATTCCTGGTCATCAGAAGCAGCAGCGAGGCTCTAAACCTCCTCCTGGTGGCCAGCTGACAGCAATGGGAGTGCATGATTGACGGCGGGTCGGTCCAACCTGCAGAGCTCCTGACTGCATGTGGCAAAAAATATTAAAACAGTCTCATGGTATCATCCTTTGAGGCATTTACAGCCGATGTTCTGCGGTGCAGAGTTATATCACCCGTCCCCCCGCCACAGCAAACGAAACGTCTCCTCGCATGAACATCAAACAGACCACAAGCAGAGAGACCGGACTCCACGCTTCATGCGTGCCACTGTGAGCGTGACGTCTAAATCCGTCCGTGTGTTTTTTCCGAGAGTCTCTAACCGGGGAACGCCTGACGCTCCTCCGCCGTCTCTCGTGGCTTCTGGTTCCTCTGATTCCCGTCATTCTCAATTAGCTGCGAGGAAGAGAGAGCTGGAGACGCACAGGGGGAGGAGGAGCTCAACAGGTGGAGGTGGAACACATTTCAAATTTGTGTTTCATTGTTATGTGAAATACAGAAACGTTGGCTTTAAGATGTTCTCGGCGGGTTGGTCGGAAATTCAGACATTGCCTGCCAAGAAAAACCAAGAAACCCACATGAAACGCTTTACTGAGAAGACCAGAGATAGAAGATCCTAATGAGGCATAAAGACCGTATCTGTCTCTGGTGTCGACCTGTCAATCACCCTGTAGCCCCGCCCCTAAAGCGTCCCCTGCTTTATGGTCTGTTTGACTCTAAATGACCATAATTTACTAAATGAACTTCATGCTGTATTGAAGAAGACTTGAAACTAGAGATTGAGATATAAACTCATGTTTACAATGTTTACTGAGGGAATACATCAAGAGAAGTAGAGTCATTTATATAGACTTCTATACAACCAGAGGAGTCGCCCCCTGGTGGTCAGGAGAGAGAATGCAGCTTTAACACATGAAGCATAGACTTCTATACAACCAGAGGAGTCACCCCCTGGTGGTCAGGAGAGAGAATGCAGCTTTAACACATGAAGCATATACTTCTATACAACCAGAGGAGTCGCCCCCTGGTGGTCAGGAGAGAGAATGCAGCTTTAACACATGAAGCATATACTTCTATACAACCAGAGGAGTCACCCCCTGGTGGTCAGGAGAGAGAATGCAGCTTTAACACATGAAGCATATACTTCTATACAACCAGAGGAGTCGCCCCCTGGTGGTCAGGAGAGAGAATGCAGCTTTAACACATGAAGCATATACTTCTATACAACCAGAGGAGTCGCCCCCTGGTGGTCAGGAGAGAGAATGCAGCTTTAACACATGAAGCATAGACTTCTATACAACCAGAGGAGTCGCCCCTGGTGGTCACATGAAGCATATACTTCTATACAACCAGAGGAGTCGCCCCCTGGTGGTCAGTAGAGAGAATACAGCTTTAACAGATGAAGCATGTACTTCTATACAACCAGAGGAGTGGGCAGTAGAGGGAATGCAGCTTTAACACATGAAGTATAGACTTCTATACAACCACAGGAGTCAACCCCTGGTGGTCAGTAGAGAGAATGCAGCGTTAATACATGAAGCATATACTTCTATACAATCAGAGGAGTCTCCCCCTGGTGGTCAGTAGAGAGAATATAGATTTAACACATGAAGCATAGACTTCTATACAACCAGAGGAGTCACCCCCTGGTGGTCAAGAGAGAGAATGCGGGTTGCAGGTTGGATCGCTACTGCAATCCTTTGAGATGTTTTCATGGATATTTTGACAGATTTGAACACCTCGCCTCTCTGTGGGAAGGAGAGAACTAAATAAAACTTTCACAGCCACCTTTAAAGAATACAAAGGAGGAGTTGGGAACGAGACTAATGCGTCTTCATTTTGGGTAATTTGTCTTCTCAGGCTTCGGCTTCTCCATTTCAGTTCATGTTGCTGTTGTCACTTAGATTTATCCATAATACACACAAACCACTTGTATATATTCATAACCATTCGTTTGCATTCAGAATATTTTCACATAAACTTAATTTCCTCTCGAAGGAGTTTCAACACGTGTCATATTGTAATATATTGCCGCTCCGGATTTGTCCATGTTTGATATGATTGGCTACGAATAAGCAGTAATATAAATGCACCCACAGACTGGGAGGAGAAGTACTGGAGTTGACAGTTAATCAGGATTGTTGAATCCCAATTTTGTGCTTCACATTTTCTTTCTGTTCACACAAGGGACGATCTGTCGGAGAGACACGTTTGTATATTCCCTCCGCTTCAAAATGCACATGGTGGGAAATATTTGGTGAATCAATATTTAGTGTGTAGGACGAAGTCAGAATTGTTCACAATTCATCTTGTAAATCGGCAATAATACGATCAACTCTTGCTGCCTCGTTAACCAAGAAAATCATTTACAAACTAATTAATAGTCTTGCGGCCAATAAAATATTATTAATGGGGAAAAATACTCTGCTGCTGCTATTTCCTGTGTTGTGTAAGTGTGTGTTCGCTCCTTGTTTCGTGTGATTGTTTAAACCCAATAACCTTCACTTTACGAACAAATATCCACATTTGAGAAGCTGAAACAAATCCAATTAAATCTATTTGAAACCCTAAATGGGATGAAGTGGACTTCCTTGTTCTGTGCCTCTTCATCATTTCCACTGGTTAAATATATATATCGTATTACCATCTCTCTCCTTTCTATTTCTGTCTGTTCATCTGTCCGGTGGAGCGCTGGACGTCCATCGTTGGCAGGTCATTACTCGACCGCCAGCTTCCTAATGAGCCCGTTAGCGGCTTCAGGCCATCCCCTCCTCTACACTCACCCATCTCTCCTTTTCTTCGTCTCTCCTCCTCCACACTTTCCCAGTTGGTCCAATCATGTCCTTCATCACAAACCTCCCAGTCACTGAGATCAATTATCATTAGTTACGCATTGTAACTTAATTCTATGAGTATAGGCGAAGCCCTCTAAGAGCTGTTGTGGCCAGTGGGTCTCGTGCAGAATGATGTATATTATATCATTGGATTGTGGTCATTATTTACCTTTTTTTAATTAATGCAACATATACTTTATGTACGTGTTTGTGTCGTTATTAGTGTGAGAACATGAGAAATGTCTTGATGAAATAGTCAAAAGGCAGAGAGAGTGGGAATTTTCCTCTGTTTTCTATGAGCAACTACAGGGATGGATGGATATATGGATAGATGGATGGATGGATGATAGATGGATGGATGGATAGATGGATAGATAGATGGATGGATGGATAGATAGATGAATGATAGATAAATGGATGGATAGATGGATGGATGATAGATGGATGGGTGGATAGA
Organism: Myoxocephalus aenaeus; assembly: GCA_038501785.1. Classification (NCBI taxonomy): domain Eukaryota; kingdom Metazoa; phylum Chordata; class Actinopteri; order Perciformes; family Cottidae; genus Myoxocephalus; species Myoxocephalus aenaeus. Next base: position 1,073,636 of record JBAMJR010000071.1, on the reverse strand, counting down.
TGGATGATAGATGGATGGATGATGGATGGATAGATGGATGGATGGATAGATGGATAGATGGATGATAGATAGATGGATGATGGATGGATAGATGGATAGATAGATGGGTAGATAGATGGATGATAGATGGATGGATGATGGATGATGGATGATAGATAGATGGATGATGGATGGATGGATGGATGATAGATGGATGGATGATAGATGGATGATGGATGGATGGATGGATAGATGGATGGATGGATAGATGGATAGATGGATGGATGATAGATGGATAGATGGCTAGATGGATGATAGATAGATGGATGATAGATGGATGGATGATAGATGGATAGATAGATGGATGATAGATAGATGGATGATATATAGATAGATGATAGATGGATAAATGAATGGATAGATGGATGGATAGATGGATAGATGGATGATAGATGGATGGATGATGATGGATAGATAGATGGATGGATGGATAGATGGATAGATGGATGATAGATAGATGGATGGATGATAGATGGATAGATAGATGGATGATAGATGGATAGATAGATGGATGATAGATGGATGGATGATAGATGGATAGATAGATGGATGATAGATAGATGGATGATAGATGGATAGATAGATGGATGATAGATGGATGATAGATGGATAGATAGATGGATGATAGATAGATGTATGATAGATGGATAAATGAATGGATAGATGGATGGATAGAGAGTTAGTTACTTTATTAATTCTGCAAGGGGAAAACATTTTGTTCACAAATAAATCAGATAAAACTCAAGCAGTTGTGATCTTAACTTGAGTAAAATCCTGAGTCCTCTTTGTCTGAGGCCGAGATTTGTTGGTATTTGTTGATATTTGTCGATATATATTATATATATTTAATTCAAGCTTCATGTCATAACTTTAAATGAACGTGTGCTTTGGAGTCGCCGTGCAGGTCTTACTGGTTTCATCCACTTTGAACTTCCTCTTCCTGCCTCCGTCGTGTTGAACCCTCTCTTCTCTGGAAGCAGCCTGCAGGTACCAATCAAACCAAAGCTCAAATGTTCAGACAGAAAACTGCTGGATAGTTTTCTGTCTGTTGATCAGCTGATTCTTTTTGTATTCGGTGAATTAAAACCGTGCGTTTCCTCCTCTGGTTTTGGAAGATGGAGGCTAGTGAAAGGTCTGATTAAATACCAGCAGCCCTCTAGCGCTGTGACCTGAAGACACATGGACGGCTCTGTCGCCTCTATAATTACCTATTAGTCTCCTAATTACACACGGGGAAGTTAATGAAGAGTATGTATATTTTCAGGGCGGTTTCCTCCTGCAGAGAAGTGACGTGTGAGCCGGTATGACGCCTTAAACTGAGCCGGTTTGACGGCACTATTTCTGGGGCGCGCTATTAATAATAACTCATGCACAGTGCTCGTTTCAGGGATGTGCAGCTTTTTTGAGGGGGTTTAAGGTTTTTATGCCCTTTTCGCCTGTGTTTTATCACACACACACACACACACACACACACACACACACACACACACACACACACACACACACACACACACACACACACACACAGAAGCAAACAAGGCGTTTTGGAGAGATATCACACGTTACACAACTTGACTCCCCCATCATGAAGCTAATGAGGGCCAGTTCTGTTTTTTTTGTGTGTAAATGTTGTGCAGAAGTTTTGGACTCCTACACACAGACGCAGTTATTATGCAACAGTTATGTCCGACCACGCTGAGGAGCAGCCAGCCAGCATCCTGCAGCTCATCTATAACCAGATCATCTATAACCAGATCATCTATAACCAGATCATCTATAACCAGATCATCTATAACCAGATCATCTATAACCAGCTCATCTATAACCAGCTCACCTATAACCAGATCATCTATAACCAGCTCATCTATAACCAGATCATCTATAACCAGATCATCTATAACCAGCTCACCTATAACCAGATCATCTATAACCAGATCATCTATAACCAGCTCACCTATAACCATCTATATCTATAACCAGCTCACCTATAACCATCTATATCTATAACCAGCTCACCTATAACCATCTATATCTATAACCAGCTCATCTATAACCAGCTCACCTATAACCAGCTCATCTATAACCAGATCATCTATAACCAGATCATCTATAACCATCTCATCTATAACCAGATCATCTATAACCAGATCACCTATATTATAGATGAGCTGGTTATAGATGATCTGGTTATAGGTGAGCTGGTTATAGATTATATAACCAGCTCACCTATAACCAGATCATCTATAACCAGATCATCTATAACGTTGATTTATTTGGCAGCGTTTTGTAATTTACTTCACTTCCGTAGTTATTTGAACCCCACACCACCATCTCTTCTCTTACTGAACCTAGTAAAGGGTTGCATTGCCTAAACCTGCAATTTTCACAATTTATTATTATTTTCTTTTTTTAAGTTTGTTCTTCATTGTCTTAATCTATTGTACGGTTCATCAGGGTTTACGTTTGACCCTAGTTTGCTTGGTTGGGCCTCACTGCTGTAAAATGATTATTATTATTATTATTATTATTATTATTATTACTACGAGTGTTGCACTGGAGACTGTGCTGACAGCTCACTGCTACACTTTCTATGTTGTTGTTGTTTCATCGGCTTTGCGTCGTCTGTCAGAGCCCTCAGTAAACTGTTTAAAGGTGCTATATGAATAGAGTTATACATATATATGTTGACGCCCCCCCTCTCTCGGCCTCTCTCCAGCCGCCATCGAGGCCTGCCTGGGTCACCTGCTGAAGAGACGGGCGGCCGGTTTCCTGCGCAGCGACAAGATCGCCGCCCTCTTCACGAAGGTCGGCAAAGTCTCCGACACGGCCGGCGAGGTCTGCCGTAAAGTCCAGGAGCAGCTGCAGCAGCAGGCCGAGCTCACCAGGTGAGAGGAGTACAGACACACAACCCAACAGACACACAACCCAACAGACACACAACCCAACAGACACACAACCCAACAGACACACAACCCAACAGACACACAACCCAACGCAGCAGAGAGCCAACGAGTCTCACTGAATCTTTCTTTAATTACAGTCGTGGTAATTGAAGGAATCTGTCATCTTAAGTAGAGACAGGAAGTGACACTCTTCTTCATCACAGCCCACATTGTGATGAAGAGGAGGATAAGAAGCATCGAGCAGCTTTTATCCAGAACAAGTCAACATCAGCGACGATGAAACAGGAGCCGTCCCCATGTGATACGTGACCTTTGTCAAGAGTTCTAGACCTTTTTTATTTGCTGTACCAGGAAACGAGCAGAGGTGTGTGTGTGTGTGTGTGTGTGTGTGTGTGTGTGTGTGTGTGTGTGTGTGTGTGTGTGTGTGTGTCGCTACCGCCACGTGTTTAAATGTGGCCGATAAAAAGCTGGATCAGCAACAAAAAAGAAAATCCCCCGATGGATGGACCGTTTAGTGTTTGCACCTTTTCTAGCGTCCAGCAGCTCTTCCTCCACGCAGCAACAGTGAGATGCACATTATCACCTGCTCACCACCTGTCTGCCACTCAACATGCCCCGCCCCCCTCACCTGTACTCTGCACGCCACTTCTACAGTCACACGTCTGCCAGTTGACAGTATTTCTGTCCACAGCAGACCAGCGTCTCAGTGGTCAGTTTACTAAAGATGAGCAATCTGTGTGCACACTGCGAGAAGCCTCAGGCCTGTTTCTAGGTGTGTGTGTGTGTGTGTGTGTGTGTGTGTGTGTGTGTGTGTGTTTGTTTGTGTCTACATCAGTCAGCTGTTATAGCAGAGGTACATGCACAATCCACGGCCCGCCACTGGTCTACTTGTATGTATTTCTGCGTGTGTGTGTGTGTGTGTGTGTGTGTGCGTGTGTGTGTGTACTTGTATGTATTGCACACACACAGGATGATAAACTGCTTCGTCTCAGGCTCTCAGGTTCCAGCCGAGCTGTTTGTCCATTAATCGTCCATTAGCTCAGGCCGCACGGCGACCGCAGAGAGGCTTCCCCCAAATGGAGGAGAGAAAGCTTCTGTGCAACAAGCACACACACACACACACACACACACACACACACACACACACACACACACACACACACACACACACACACACACACACACACACCACTAGAGTGCAGGCAGAGTGGAGTAGCGAGACGTCGAGGCAACGCGGGCGATACACGTTGTGAAATCAGGAGTTGAGTGTGTTTTGGCTCCGCCTCTCTCTCCTCTCTCTCTCCTCTCTCTCTCTCTCTCTCTCTCTCTCTCTCTCTCTCCTCTCTCTCTCTCTCTCTCTCTCTCCCTCCCTCATCCATCACAACTCATTGGCCGTTATTTCCCCAGACACACAACATCGACGCCTATTATTGCGTATGGATCTGGTATGAGCGAGTCGCACCCTTCTACCAGGACACACACACACACACACACACACAGACACACACACACACACACACACACACACACTCCCCTCTCGCTCTTCCCTGTCATCCCACCTCAGGGTTCCATCTCTCATTTACCCTGGTTACTATGGCAACGTGGTTTGCGCCAGAGAAAGAGAGAGAGAGAGAGATTCAGAAGTGGAATAAAGAGTTAATGCGGTGTGTGTGTGTGTGTGTGTGTGTGTGTGTGTGTGTGAGGGTTTGGTGAAGATCTTGTATTACACCAAATAAAGTTAAGAAAAAAAAAAAGGTAAAATAGTTTATAAAATACTTCCTTAAGAGACTCTAGCTCCATCTTTTAAAAGCCATCTTTTAGTGACAACTGCAAAGTGTCACTAAAATAACTTACTAACAATGAGATAATTCTGGAGACCTTATGGAATAATCCAGTTCATAAACCGCCCTGACGTTCCTTTCACGTCCTTATTCATCCGTCAAATGAGCTCCGGTCAGTTTGATGACGTTTTCCATGTTTGTGTAAAACGTCCAAAGAGACTTTCCGCTGCAGGAAGCAATGTTTCCATGAGGAGAAGCATGGAGTCGCCTGTAGGAGACGTGAGGGGATGTGAACAGATGCTGAGAGGCGACACGTCATCCTGGAATTCATAATTCAATTCACTGTGCTGGTTTATGAATGATGTATTTACATTTACCTTAAAAACATTACAAAGCTCAACGCTGAATCAAAAGGAGGCGGAACATTAACCGTTTGTATTTATTGGATTTGGGAGATGTTGTGCTCCGTTAACTTAAACTAGCAGCTATCAGAATAAATCAATCAGTTAGATATTGACAGTTTATTTGTCTCTGAGCAACTTTAAATGATTCCATAATCTCTCAAATATCGACACGGCAGGCGAAAAAAACCTGCTCTTGTCGACCTTTCTCACATCTACCGGAACCCAAAAAGGACGTCAGTGTCAAGAAGACGAGACGCTCCACAACGTTAGCTTCTTACTTTACACGCTCTACAACGTTAGCGTCTTACTTTACACGCTCCACAACGTTAGCTTCTTACTTTACACGCTCTACAACGTTAGCGTCTTACTTTACACGCTCCACAACGTTAGCTTCTTACTTTACACGCTCTACAACGTTAGCGTCTTACTTTACACGCTCTACAACGTTAGCTTCTTACTTTACACGCTCTACAACGTTAGCTTCTTACTTTACACGCTCCACAACGTTAGCTACTTACTTTACACGCTCCACAACGTTAGCTACTTACTTTACACGCTCTACAACGTTAGCGTCTTACTTTACACGCTCCACAGCGTTAGCTTCTTACTTTACACGCTCCACAACGTTAGCTTCTTACTTTACACGCTCTACAACGTTAGCGTCTTACTTTACACGCTCCACAACGTTAGCTTCTTACTTTACACGCTCCACAACGTTAGCTTCTTATTTTACACGCTCTACAACGTTAGCTTCTTATTTTACACGCTCCACAATGTTAGATTCTTACTTTACACACTCTACAACGTTAGCGTCTTACTTTACACGCTCCACAACATTAGCTTCTTACTTTACACGCTCTACAACGTTAGCGTCTTACTTTACACGCTCCACAACGTTAGCTACTTACTTTACACGCTCTACAACGTTAGCGTCTTACTTTACACGCTCCACAGCGTTAGCTTCTTACTTTACACGCTATACAACGTTAGCGTCTTACTTTACACGCTCCACAACGTTAGCGTCTTACTTTACACGCTCAACAACATTAGCTTCTTACTTTACACGCTATACAACGTTAGCGTCTTACTTTACACGCTCCACAACGTTAGCTTCTTATTTTACACGCTCTACAACGTTAGCTTCTTATTTTACACGCTCCACAACGTTAGCTTCTTACTTTACACGCTCCACAACGTTAGCTTCTTACTTTACACGCTCCACAACGTTAGCTTCTTACTTTACACGCTCTACAACGTTAGCTTCTTACTTTACACGCTCTACAATGTTAGCTTCTTACTTTACACGCTCTACAACGTTAGCTTCTTATTTTACACGCTCCACAACGTTAGCTTCTTACTTTACACGCTCTACAACGTTAGCTTCTTATTTTACACGCTCTACAACGTTAGCTTCTTACTTTACACGCTCCACAACATTAGCTTCTTACTTTACACGCTCTACAACGTTAGCTTCTTATTTTACACGCTCTACAATGTTAGCTTCTTACTTTACACGCTCCACAACGTTAACTTCTTACTTTACACGCTCAACAACGTTAGCTTCTTACTTTACACGCTCTACAATGTTAGCGTCTTACTTTACACGCTCTACAACGTTAGCTTCTTATTTTACACGCTCTACAACGTTAGCTTCTTACTTTACACGCTCCACAACGTTAGCTTCTTACTTTACACGCTCTACAACGTTAGCTTCTTATTTTACACGCTCTACAATGTTAGCTTCTTACTTTACACGCTCCACAACGTTAGCTTCTTACTTTACACGCTCCACAACGTTAGCTTCTTACTTTACACGCGCTACAACGTTAGCTTCTTACTTTACACGCTCTACAATGTTAGCGTCTTACTTTACACTTCAAACATCATGAAAGTTCATTAGTGAAGATTCATCTTGATGAACTAAAGCTGGAAGAATCATGAACGTTTGTTTCACACAGAGATTATTTTATGTAATAATCAAAAATCGAATGGATGCGTCTCATTGCTGTTGGTGGAGGGAGGCAGGGACGACGACTTCCTGTTTGACTCCAGAAACACGTCTTCCCCGCCGCTCTCTAATGATCATCGATAACCCGAAAGGAAAGGAAATTATTACTTTATTTATTATATTTTATTTGTATTATATATTATATTATTTTATATTTTACTTTTCCCTTTCGTTTTCTTTTAAATGTCCATTCAATTCATGCTAATAGCTTATTCAATATTAACTTGGAGTGTCTGTATTTTGGCAGAAAATCTTATTATAGACTTAATAAACTTCAAAACATTTAAATAAATAAAAAAACTCAGCCTAAATTGTATCCCGTATGCATGACCACAACCACAATGATCCAGAAATCCAAAAATATTTCTGGTGATGTAAAAGAAGAACAAATCATAAAAGTTCATTAGTGAAGATTAATCTAATTTTCAAAGAATCATAAACATCTGTTTTTGACACAGATTATTTTCATCTCATTGGCTGTTTGTGATGCTGACTTCCTGTTTGGACTACAAAGATACACACATCACTCTTATGGCGGCAGAATATAAAGAATAAACACAAGAGATGAATAAATAAATACAGAAACGATAAGTATTATCCAGTGTAGATAGTTTTGTCAGTTAGTTAGTTTAGATGAAAAGTCAGTTTATTATTCTCATAACAGGAGGAGACGATGTCTCTTGGAAAAGGGAGATCTTGTCTCTGACATCATCCTGATGCCACACACACACACACACACACACACACACACACACACACACACACACACACACACACACACACACACACACACACACACACACACACTTCTTCTAAAGGATAGGGGACTGCCAAAATCGTGACTTTGCGCGCTCACATGAATGCTGGGGGATTGCTAACGTCGTGACTGCGGCAGCCCACACACACACATAGAATCACACACAGACACACACACTTGTCAGCTTGTTGAAGTGTGTGAATGTCTGATTGCTGTGGAAGTGCAGAGATCAGAGTCCGCTCGGATGAAAGTGCTCCTCTCTCCATATTCATGTCGTCAGCTGATCTCTTCACAGATGTATGATCTTTGAAGGGAGTTGCAATGAACTACAGTATTGAACGTCTCGTTATGCAGTGTAGTGCTGCCTCCTGATGGTCAATTATTCCCATTTATCAACCTTCCCTTTGCTTCTCTATACCTTTAGAGGTTCCTGCAGCTTTTAAGTTGTGTGTGCTGAGTCGACTAAACTACTTTTAGTAAACTGTGTTTGACTTCTAACAGTAGTCATTAAAGAGATGTTTTGAAGAGCGGTTCTTAGTACAGTTAAGAACAATTAAGTACAGTTCAGTTAGTACAGTAGATGGAGTACCAGCACGTATACACGTATATATTGCACATTACAGTGTATATGGGTATTATCGTAGACCTCCCGCTCTGTGGTTCCCCCTCGTGGTCGATGTCCTTACCGCTTAACGAGGTCTTCATTAACACTCAGAGCGTGACCTCCTCTCTGTGTGAGCGGTGGTTCACTTCTTAAAAACCCTCGAACCCCTAGGGGTTCTAGACCTCTTTTCCCCTGTTTGAGTCGTCGTAGGAACCCCAAATTAATGCCAATACTTGTGTTTATTGTATGTGTTTGTTCAGCAAAGTCTTGGGGAAAAAATGTATATCTGCAAAAAAAAAAAAACTTTTAAAAGATATTTTGATCATAACTATAAACATCCAGCATGAGTATGAGCAAGGTGTTTCAAAAAGGACTCCTCGAGAGTTCCCGAGTTTAAAAAGAAAAGTATTGTTGCCTTAACACCAACCCACAGACTAATAGTGCACCTTTTTAGAAAGATTAAGACCTAAAGCATCGAAATCTGCAACAATTAACACAATCCATGAACGCATTGGCATGTTAGGAAGCATATTCAGTCAAAAAACTGTTTTTTCCGGTTGAAAAATGGAAAAATTACAATGTTTTTTTGACTCTGACCCCTGCAGGAGAACCCAGAGCGCCGGCCCCGAGCCCCTGAGGCGGCAGGGCTCCTCCACCACCAGCCGGCCCCCTCAGCCGCTCTCCGCCCAGGCCATCAAACACATCTGGGTCCGGACGGCTCTCTTCGAGAAAGTCCTGGACAAGCTGGTGCAGTACATCGTGGACAACTCCAGGTGACTTGTTGATATAACGTAGGAAACCTGACAACTGCAGTGTTGTTCATCTCACGGTAGACGTAAAGAGCAGGAAATCTATCACAGTTTCTCTGCTAACAGCGACCTCGACGAACCTGCAGCCTGAACTGTGAAGCAGGTTTAACTAAATCTGGCTTCGCGGAGCCCAGCAGTCGTGATGCTCGACAAACGATATAATAATATACGTCCCATCCTGCTCCATGTGTCCGTGCACTCAAAAGAAAAAGGTAGAATAAACAGTATCAGTAGCATAAGTGAGAGGATTTAAAGTTATCCGAGATGAAAATGGACGAAATCCATTACTGTGGCAGCAAATTTCTAAACTTGATAAACAGCGGGTATGATATTAAAATGTTACGTTGAAATACAAAATTCTGAGCATTATTATAGCATGTGTAAAACCTCTTGCGAGTCCACCGTTAGCTGCTAGTATTCCTGTTCAGTCGTCATTAGCACCGTTAGCTGCTAGTATTCCTGTTCAGTCGTCATTAGCACCGTTAGCTCCTAGCCTTTCGGTTCAGCCGCCATTGGCACCGTTAGATGCTAGCCTTCCTGTATAGCCGTCGTTAGCACCGTTAGCTCCTAGCCTTCCTGTTCAGCTGTCGTTAGCACCGTTAGCTCCTAGCCTTCCAGTTCAGCTGCCGTTAGCTGTCGTTAGCTACTAGCCTTCCGGTTCAGCCGCCGTTAGCTGTCGTTAGCTGCCGTCGTGAGCTGCTATTAGCTAGTTATATAGCTAGTGTACTGATCTATCTTTGTGATACATGTCCCAGGATGCAATGCAGCCATTAGTTTAATAATGTTTTATCCCCCCTGTGTGTTTTCTTTCTGCAGTAAATACTACGAGAGGGACGCTCTGATGCATGACACCGTCTTCGGCCCCATCCTGGCCGCCCTGCTGGGTGAGTACATCACCCCGAGCTTTAACTGCAACATCACCACAGGCCAGTAACCAAAAGTACAAAAACACAGAATCCAGAACAAAATCTCTGTATTCATGTTAAATCAACTATTGGATCCCCCAACGCCAACGCCTCAAATAATCTCGTCTGTGGCGGTAAAAACGCTAACATCTGGCTAAAGAGGAACTACATCCTGGTCACATGACTACACATCAGCGCCACTAAGCTAACGGAAAACCCTGGGTTCTGTGTTTGGGATAAAATATCTACAGAAGTTAAGGAAGTGAAATCACAGATATAAAGTCTCCCGGAGGAAAGACTGATTTGACTAAACCGGTATTTATACTTCCTGGTTCATGATTAGGTGGAGAACATATAAAAAAAAAAAAAATATATATATATATATATATATATACAAATTATCTGGGAATTATCAGTTATCTGGAAAACAAAACACGTAAGATGGTAAAATATGGTTAACATTTTCGGTAAAAATATTATAATAATTCTACTCATAGAATATGAAATAGTCAATAAAATGTTTGTTTTTAATGAGAATCAATGCAGAAACAAGAGTCCTTGAGTCCTTGAGCACGCAGTCATAAATTACCACAAAATAAATAGGCTAATAGGTTCAGTAGTATTCAAGATCAGCCGTGGACAGACACACACACACACACACACACACACACACACACACACACACACACACACACACACACACACACACACACACACACACACATTCACACACACATGATCCCCTCCAGGCGAAGGCATGGAGAAGGTAATCAGACCGTCATCACAGGAATCAGTCGTAGAGGAGCGTGTCTCGGAGCTGCTTGTCGGAGCAGATGAACGTCGAGCAGCGAGGCGGGAAAAGAAAAACAAACCGCTCGACTCGACTGAAGCAGAAGAAGACTTCGAGAACAGAGAGACGTGATGAACTGAGTCCACACCGACGGAGGAGCTAACGAGCTGCAGACGATCAGCTGTGCAGAGCAGCGGAAACACACTGACGACACCTGGTGGACAGACGAGGAACAGCAGGGACAGAAATGCACATGTTATACACAACTACGATCAAATATGGGATTTTTTTCTTTTTGGCACACAAAAAGATAATCAATCTGTGACTTTTGACCCTTAAACATATTATTTCAACTTTGAAAAATATATATTTATACAGTGTATGTAGTATTCACTCTTCTCACACTTCTTTTCTGCTGGTTTATTAAAACCACCGCGCAGTTTTAATCTGCATGTTGCAGGTTTTAAATACACTTGTACTTAAGACTTATCACCAATCTTAAGTATTTGTTATTGTTCTGAAAAGGTGAAGGTTGGTGTTTAGTTGCAGATTATTAGAGCAAATGTTCAGTGATGTTCACACTTTAAATAAAATGTAACAAACCAAAACAACGAGAAATATCTCTGGTCGATAATAATGATGAATAAATATGCATATATTTTATCATACCCTCTAAACTAAAAATAAATCTTGTTATTATTTACCAGCTGCGCTTAAAGTGGAATTAAACACATGATTATTGGTGAGTTTTATTTTCAACCACTACATTTATCCTCCCACAAATGGTCCTGTACCTTTAAGAAAAAAATGGCCGCTAAACTAATGCTCAGAAAAAGACCCGACGATAAAATGTGTCCACGAACGCCGAGATGTCGACACATCGAGAGCCTTCATGGAGCGCTACACACCAACGAGACACACACACACACACACACACATACACAAAATTCGATATGATGCACTAAATGTGGATTAAAGTAGTCCCTAACAAATGCACTATTTCCTCCCGTTTGACTAACATTGTTTTAAAAGTATATATTTGTGAGCTGTTTATAGATTAAAGTCAGAATGTATTTGTTGGTTTGAATTTGTTGAACAACATCGGACTTATACTTAAATGGCAATAATACAAACAAAGGCTAAAATCTGACGGACAATTTAACATTTTTAAGACGACAGAAATACCAAAACACTACCAGACCCTGGTATTGTTTTATATTAAAACAATTACATTACCGTAAATGTCGGGTTACGCGCCGCTACTACCTACGGTCGATGTCCCCGTTAGCTCCCCGCTTTAGCCAGCTGGGGCTCCTGCTAGCGCTCCGTCACTTCCCCGCTAACTTCCGCTAGCTCTCCGTTAACTTCCGCTAGCTCCCCGAAAACCACCGAAGGTAGCGGAACAAGGCTCGACACCCGACTTGGGCAGAGGGGACGCGGGCAGAAGCAGCGGCCGGTGGCATCAGCAGCGCTAGCTAGCGCTGCTACTAGCTTGCTACAGCGGGGACACTGAACGGCTGTAGGAGCGGCTTTTAACCCGACGTTTACGGTATTTCATATTCTCAATAAAATATAAAAGACAAGTCTCCTTTAAAAAGCAATTATCCAAGGAACACTGTAGGGTTTGTGCAAAATAAAAAACACCTTTATCCTTCTTTAAAACGCAACGTTTTCATCAGTTTTAAATGTCTTCAAGTCGACTATTCAAAGGCAGAATTGTCATCATATGATGAAAGACTGATTCACGATGTTTAAACTGTTATAATGGAGCGAGTGCTGAGGTACCGGGTGTCCCGTGTGTCCTCAGTGGGCCCGTGTGCTCTGGAGTACACCAAACTGAAGACGTCGGATCATTTCTGGACCGACCCGTCGGCCAACGAGCTGGTTCAGCGCCACCGGATCCACGGCGCCCACCGGGGCCAGGACACCTCGGCCGGCCGGCGGCCCGCGCTCGGGGTGAGTGTGGAGGCCGGTTTTATTATTATTATTATTATTATTATTATTATTTGGTGTGGCGATGCCAGCAAGCACACAGTATGTTCTCCTGCAGGCTTCATATTCGTCTTATTCTCCTTTTTCCGCCCAAAACTTTGGACCGGAACATCAAAATACATCAAAACGTGCGTCTTGCATCGGGAATCGTGTGCTACGACTTTTTTTAAGAGATTCGACTGGCCGTTTTCCTGAAAAACGTGAAAAACTGCGAAAAATTGTCCCATTCGGCAACCAGTGAACAGTGTCCCATTTCCCAGTCTTAAGATCTGGTCTGCCCTTTCACCATGGTAACCAGTGACCTGTGTCTATGAAGCAATAGCTGCTATCAAGTCCATCACAAATACAGAAATGACTCTTCAATAACCTCAATAACACATCTTACTACTGGTAATGTCGCGGTGTATACCGTACTTTTCGGGTTACAAGCCGCTACTACCTTCGGTCAGTGTCCCCGTTAGCTTCCCGCTGTAGCCAGCTGGGGCTCCTGCTAGCGCTCTGTTACTTCCCCGCTAACTTCCGCTAGCTCCCTGAAAACCACCGAAGGTAGCGGGACCAGGCTCGACACCCGACTTGGGCAGAGGGGACGCGGGCAGTAGCAGCAGCGGTGGCCGGTAGCAGCAGAAGCGCTAGCTAGCAGCGCT
>JBAMJR010000071.1:1045000-1057500 GCA_038501785.1 Myoxocephalus aenaeus | reverse complement strand
AAACAACCCAAGATGCATTCATAGATAATATATGGATGTGATATGAAGAACATTGAATGACTCGGATGAGTCCTCTGAAGCCATATTTTACCCCTTTGTTTTACCTCGAGGTTAGAATAGGTTTACATTCATTTATTTTGTATACATTTTTTCTTTTTCTTTTAAGAATTTCATTTTTCATTTTATTAATTTTGTAAATTTTATTAAAATGTATTTTATTTATTTATTTATTAATAAAACAGGTGTTTTTAGTATTTAAACAATAATCAAAACAAGTACAATAAATAATAATGACGGGATTATTTGTTTACTTTCTGTCTATTTTTTTATATATCTGAAAAAAATCTGAAACCATTTAAATTACATTCATTTTAATTTTATTTAACTTTATTTAGAACAAATAATTATTTTATTTTATTTTGAACAAGGATATATTGTTTCACATTCAATTTTCTGATAGGACACGTTTTTTATTTCTTTTATTTAAATAATATGTTTCACTGCTTAAAACCTTTACTTTCCTATAATAACCTTGTCTGTCTGTCTCCGTCAGCATCTACTGGGACTACGCTCTGACTGTCCCTCTGCGCCAGATAGTCTGCATCCACTGTCACCAACGCCGTGAGTATGCCTGCTGCTTACCCACAATGCCTCAGTCACACTGCTTCAGTCACCTCGTATTAAGAGCATTCTGTCGTATTGATTAAAGTGTATATCTTATGTTAATGTGCCTCATTTATCTTGGTGACCGCTTCTTCACCTTTTATCTGCTCTCCTTTAAATCCTTCCATGACAATTTAGAGATCAATAACTTGATATCTTTTCGGATTTTTTTGTCCAGCTGATTGTGGTGGCACGCTGGTTCTGGTCAGTCAGGATGGAATCCAGCGGCCGCCGCTCCACTTCCCCCCCGGTGGTCACCTGCTGGCTTTCCTCTCCTGCCTGGAAACGGGCCTTTTACCGCGGGGCCAGCTGGAGCCCCCCCTCTGGTCCCAGAAAGGCAAGGTGAGTCACCTTCCAGTCAAAATACAGTTGTATCGTCTGCTAAAAAAATGACAAATTTAACAATTCGCTAAATTGCAAACATCATTTATAAATGATTACGTATAAAAAAAAGGGGATCCATAACAGATCCCTGGGGTACTCCGCTCCAAGTTTTTTGCCCTCGTAGCTTTTCTGCCAACTTCATATCCCATAATTCTCTAATATTCTCAATAATAGCTGTGATCTCTAGTATCAGTGAGCTATAGTTTCCCTTCCAGTGAGGAATTAAATCAAGTAGAGCTTATGCAACATACACAAAACCATGTAAAGAGTCCTCTTTCCTATTTGGAAATCCAAAAACTTGGATACCTTTTGTTTGTGTTTCTCAGGGAAAAGTGTTTCCTAAACTGAAGAAGAGGAGTAGCACCGCCCGGCTCCTCGACGAGGACGGGAACGGCGAGGAGCAGACGGCCGCCGACTACGTGTTTCGCATCGTGTACCCCGGGTACCGCCAGGACGCCAGTAAGTGACACCTCCGCGCTGCCGCGCACTGGTGGGCTGCGACGCATCACCGAAGGAAACCTGAACAAAATAAGAACCGTGTATCTGCTTGATGTTTGCAAAAAAAGTTGCGGGTGCAAGTGTGCCGCCCACCCCCCACCCCACCCCACCCAAAGGCCCCGCAGGGTGACACTGTTCTAACTGTGTTCTTTGTCGTCCCACTGGTGCAAGCAGTCACCATAAACTACCACCACGCCACGGGCAGCCGTGCTCCGTCGCTGGACGACGACGAGGAAGAGGAAGATAGGCTCCATGCTATGATCTCAATGATCTGCTCGCGGAACCTCACAGACCCTAATGTCATGAAAGGTTTTTATCACCTTAACACACCCCACCCCACCCACACCCCACCCTGCTCTGAGACCCCACCCACACCCCGGCTTCAGACGTCCCTCCCTGCATCCCTCCCATCATGCCCACCACCCCTAGTCCTCTCTCTCTCCCACCTCCCAACCCTCCCAGCTTAGTCTGACTGTGTGTGTGTGTGTGTGTGTGTGTGTGTGTGTGTGTGTGTGTGTGTGTGCTTCCTAAGGCTGAGCCCAACAGTGTGGAGAGGGCGGGAGTTGCCGGCGTTCAGGGTTGCTCAACACAAAATTGACAAGCAAAGTTGGAGCATCTTTAGCTTCCGTGACGTCGCTCGTATTTGAACCGCGTAAAAGCTTCAAGAGGGGTTGAAATCAAAATCCTCGGCGTTTGATTGGACCGTGCGGGAGTTTAGCGCGATACCACAGAGGACGCCTCCCTCACCGGTTGTTGGATCAGGAGGACGAGGGAGAGATCAAAAGTCTCTGGGTCATTGCAGCGTAGCGTACTGCAACGTTCGGTACTTCATGTGTTAAAGCTGCATTCTCTCTCCTGACCACCAGGGGGCGACCCCTCTGGTTGTATAGAAGTATATGCTTCATGTGTTAAAGCTGCATTCTCTCTCCTGACCACCAGGGGGCGACCCCTATGGTTGTATAGAAGTCTGTGCTGCATGTGTTAAAGCTGCCTTCTCTCTCTTGACCACCAGGGGGCGACCCCTCTGGTTGTATAGAAGTATATGCTTCATGTGTTAAAGCTGTATTCTCTCTCCTGACCACCAGGGGGCGACCCCTCTGGTTGTATAGAAGTCTGTGCTGCATGTGTTAAAGCTGCATTCTCTCTCCTGACGCCAGGGGGCGACCCCTCTGGTTGTATAGAAGTATATGCTTCATGTGTTAAAGCTGCATTCTCTCTCCTGACCACCAGGGGGCGACCACTCTGGTTGTATAGAAGTCTATGCTTCATGTGTTAAAGCTGCATTTCTCTAGTGACTACCAGGGGGCGACTCCTCTGGTTGTATAGAAGTATATGCTTTATGTGTTAAAAGTACACAAGGCGATTGACAGGTCTCTACCAGAGACGTATACGCCGTCTCTACGTCACTCCTCCTCAGTCCAGATATGGTCACTTCCTGTTCACTGGTTGCAAAAAAATAAAAAATGGCGTCGAGTTTGAAGCTTCAAAACTTCCACAAATGACGAGGTCCACTTCTTAAAATGCGCCCTGTGGTTGAGCTCGGGAAGCCTTTCAACACTTTTGGGTTTCTGCTTTGCTTCAATTGGTTTTGGCACTTTTTTAATTTGACTCTTTGTATCCTTTTATTTCTCACTTGCAACATGCTTGACAATTCTTTGCATGGGGGAATATGCACCCATTTTCATATTATTTTTTTTAGGACTATGTGTTACGTATTTGTGATGGTTGTTGTTTTGGTTCCTCTCTTCTTCTCTGACTTCCTCAGTTGTTCCTCCTCTGTTTGAGCAGTCGTTTGCTGCGATGCTGTTCACTGTAATTCTTCACTAACCCACCTCCCCCTCCCCCACCCTCTCATTACGGTCCTGTGGGGTTCCGCAGTAGTAGAGACGTGGAGCGTTTGTGACCCCCCAAAAAAAACAGTTGTCGATCCCGTCTAGTCCCAAAGTAAAGAGGGGGGAGGTCAAATGTTGCAGCATTTCTTCTGTTTTTTTTCTCCCGTTCTTAATATTATTAGTTTTATTTTTTCGGGGGTGGGCGGGGTTATCGAACGACCGAAAAGAAAAAGCGCAGCTTCATATTAATGACAGGTCATCAGCTCCAACCTGAAGAATTAAGGTGAAGAGCATTTATTTTAAATGTTGAAGTTCTTATGATTTTGATTTGATTTATTTTCCTCCCCTTCTGTGTGTCTATTTGTTTTTTGTTGTTTATGAGATGATTTCTGGTTCTGGCTTTATGCATCCTGCACGCCCCCCCACACCCTCGTCCCTGTCTTCACTTCCTCTCCTCTTCCTCTGCTTCTTCCTCTGCTGTCTCTTCTGCCTCCTCCTCTTCCTCTGGATGAACTGAACCAGCATGGCTTCCTCTTCCTCCCTCCCTCTCTCCTCCCCCTCCTCCTTTCCCACTTTTGGTTTCCTCTCTGCGCTTGTTTGTTTTCCAGCTCTCACCATCTCCCCATCTCTTGATGTCATGAATACATTGAATACATATATATTTATATATATTCGATACATGGTAATATGTATTTTCGGTTGAGCTGAGGGGCCGATGTCATAATATGCAAGAGAGTCGTACATAAAGACCAGCGGTGTTCATTTTGAGACCCCCTCCCTCCCCCACACCCTCCCCCTCTCTCTCTGGCTCCAGACCACGGGGAGATGATGGAGATGCAGGGTTTCGGAGGCAGCCCGTCGTCGTGGCAACCGGCCGACGCTCAGGAGCCGCTGTGCCTGTCCTGCTCCTCGGCCGGCGGCGGCGGCGCGGCGTTCGGCTTCCCGGCCGGCTGCACCTGCATCCACAACACGGCCGACATTCACACGTAAAGAAAAACACAGAATACAGAATACGGCTTCCTTTGTTAGAGTCGGCAACTTTGAGGAAGTCATTCATTGTTGTCGTGTTTGTTAAACCCTCTGGAAGCAGTTTTGGGGCGTTTTCGTCACCTTTTTGCTTTATATATTGCACCACGGTGCGTTTCTTTTCTTTTCTTTCCTCCAGGATTCCTCTTAAGCTGCTCTGCCAGAACATGAAGAGGCAGATCGTCTCCAGAGCCTTTTATGGATGTGAGTATTTAAATATTCATTTCACACGTTAATGCTGCTTTTCTTAATATATTGATTGTGACATGAATTGTGTGTATATATATTTATTTATATACATCATATATTTATTTATATATATATTTATTTATTTATTTATATATATATATATATATATATATATTTATTTATTTATTTATATATATATATATACACATACACTACTTGTATATGTGTTTAAAATGTTCCTCCTGCAGAAAGCAATAGCAACGTTGCACTGCTGGCTTCCAGTTTAGAGCACATTGATTTAAAGTAATTTGACCATAATGAAGCAGACACGGCTTCCTGATAAAGTAATGATAAAGAGTGAAGTAATAAACTGCTGGGTAACATAATGCATTTATAGTGTGTATTCAAATATTGTTTTTCAGAGGACACCTGTTTTTAATTACAGCATCGGTCTGAAGACTTTATTGTTTTATCATTAGAGTTTGAGCCCACCATAATTAGAAAAATACACATTTAGTTATTAAATAAGCGCAGGTTTACAGATATTCCAAACACATTACTATCAGCATACAGATGAGTTTGCAAAACAAAATAGTTTGGTTTCAACATTTTTAGGCTGATATGAACATAACTTATAATGTATTATGCCTGTAAAAAAGGGATTTAAAGATTGTTTACACTCCAGATCTGAAAAGTGAAGTCTATACTTCATGTGTTAAAGCTGCATTCTCTCTACTGACCACCAGGGGGTGACTCCTCTGGTTGTATAGAAGTATATGCTTCATGTGTTAAAGCTGCATTCTCTCTCCTGACCACAAGGGGTGACTCCTCTGGTTGTATAGAAGTATATGCTTCATGTGTTAAAGCTGCATTCTCTCTCCTGACCACAAGGGGTGACTCCTCTGGTTGTATAGAAGTATATGCTTCATGTGTTAAAGCTGTATTCTCTCTCCTGACCACCAGGGGGTGACTCCTCTGGTTGTATAGAAGTATATGCTTCATGTGTTAAAGCTGCATTCTCTCTCCTGACCACAAGGGGGTGACTCCTCTGGTTGTATAGAAGTATATGCTTCATGTCTTAAAGCTGCATTCTCTCTCCTGACCACAAGGGGGTGACTCCTCTGGTTGTATAGAAGTATATGCTTCATGTGTTAAAGCTGTGTTTATTTAGAGTCAAACAGACCATAAAGCAGGGGATGCTTTAGGGGCGGGGCTACAAGGTGATTGACAGGTCTCTACGTCACTCCTCCTCAGTCCAGATATGGTCACTTCCTGTTCCTGGTTGCAAAAAAACAAGATGGCGACGGCCGAAATGCCGAACTAAAGGCTTCAAATCGTCAGTCCACAAACTGCTTCTTCTATTCAGTCTTCTAGAACATGTCTACATCCTGGTATCTTCAGGACACATCCTTTGTGCCTCCATGTTGACTTTGTGTGTATCTGTCCCATCAGGGCTGGCCTACTGCCGCCACCTGTCCACCGTGCGGACTCACCTGTCGGCGCTGGTCAACCACAGCATCGTCCCCCCGGACCGGCCCTGCGAGGCGTCCGGGGGCCTCAGCAAGGAGGTCTGGAGCAAGTACCAGAAGGACTGCAAGGTGGGTTCCTCTTGTGCGGCGAGGCTCAATGAAATATAGATCGAGTTCCGCCAGCCAGCAGCTTGGAAAACGACATTCATCTTCTTCATCTTCTTCCTGCACATCACCCCTCCCCTCCTTTCTTCACCTACATTTAAAAAGCAAGGAATCACCGCAGATCTGCCGAGTCATCAGTGAGTCACTGGTATTGATGGAACCCCGTAAACCATGAAGCCTCTTCACAGTAATATTTCATCAAGTGAGACGAGCTTAAATGATCCTGTCCTCCACCTCGTATATTATATATATATATATATATATATATATATATATATATATATTAATTGCGAGTCAGGAATCGTCTGATGCTTATTTATCCCTTCAGGGTCTTTGGCCTTTTTCTCGATTTTACATAATTTCTTAAATTCACCTTTTAAAGGCACTTGCATATGAGATACATACCCATGTGTTACATACAAAATTGTAGAGCAATCTCAGCTCTCTATATAATGAGGCACTATTGTCCTAAGGCACAAGTGTAAATAGATGATGATAATAATAATAATAATAATAATAATAATGATAATAATAATAATAATAATAATAATAATAATAATAATAATAATAATAATATGGGTCTACACTCACCTAAAGGATTATTAGGAACACCTGTTCAATTTCTCATTAATGCAATTATCTAATCAACCAATCACATGGCAGTTGCTTCAATGCATTTAGGGGTGTGGTCCTGGTCAAGACAATCTCCTGAACTCCAAACTGAATGTCAGAATGGGAAAGAAAGGTGATTTAAGCAATTTTGAGCGTGGCATGGTTGTTGGTGCCAGACGGGCCGGTCTGAGTATTTCACAATCTGCTCAGTTACTGGGATTTTCACGCACAACCATTTCTAGGGTTTACAAAGAATGGTGTGAAAAGGGAAAAACATCCAGTATGCGGCAGTCCTGTGGGCGAAAATGCCTCGTTGATGCTAGAGGTCAGAGGAGAACGGGCCGACTGATTCAAGCTGATAGAAGAGCAACTTTGACTGAAATAACCACTCGTTACAACCGAGGTATGCAGCAAAGCATTTGTGAAGCCACAACACGCACAACCTTGAGGCGGATGGGCTACAACAGCAGAAGACCCCACCGGGTACCACTCATCTCCACTACAAATAGGAAAAAGAGGCTACAATTTGCAAGAGCTCACCAAAATTGGACAGTTGAAGACTGGAAAAATGTTGCCTGGTCTGATGAGTCTCGATTTCTGTTGAGACATTCAGATGGTAGAGTCAGAATTTGGCGTAAGCAGAATGAGAACATGGATCCATCATGCCTTGTTACCACTGTGCAGGCTGGTGGTGGTGGTGTAATGGTGTGGGGGATGTTTTCTTGGCACACTTTAGGCCCCTTAGTGCCAATTGGGCATGGTTTAAATGCCACGGCCTACCTGAGCATTGTTTCTGACCATGTCCATCCCTTTATGGCCACCATGTACCCATCCTCTGATGGCTACTTCCAGCAGGATAATGCACCATGTCACAAAGCTCCAATCATTTCAAATTGGTTTCTTGAACATGACAATGAGTTCACTGTACTAAAATGGCCCCCACAGTCACCAGATCTCAACCCAATAGAGCATCTTTGGGATGTGGTGGAACGGGAGCTTCGTGCCCTGGATGTGCATCCCACAAATCTCCATCAACTGCAAGATGCTATCCTATCAATATGGGCCAACATTTCTAAAGAATGCTTTCAGCACCTTGTTGAATCAATGCCACGTAGAATTAAGGCAGTTCTGAAGGCGAAAGGGGGTCAAACACAGTATTAGTATGGTGTTCCTAATAATCCTTTAGGTGAGTGTATATCTCATATGCAAGTGCCTTTAAAAGGTGAATTTAAGAAATTATGTAAAATCGAGAAAAAGGCCAAAGACCCTGAAGGGTTAATGAGTTTACGGGTGCAGCGTGAGCGACTAATTTACTCTCTTTTTATATCCGTGCACTTTATCTTCTGTCTTCCCCCCTGAACTCGTCTCCTCCCTCCATTATTGATGCCTTCCTCTCTCACTTCCTCTTCCTCCTGTCACCGTCCGCCTTCCTTTTGTGTTTTCGTCCATCTTGTTCAGAACTACAAGGAGCTGGAGCTGCTGCGGCTGGTTTACTACGGCGGCGTGCAGCACGACATCAGGAAGGAGGTGTGGCCGTTCCTGCTGGGCCACTACAAGTTCGGCATGGGCAAGAAGGACATGAGCCAGGTGAACGCTTGTCTTCGAGTGTCGCTTAAGATGAACAAAGCAACGTGTGATCTAAAAATTAATATATTTTCTGTGTGAAGATCGATGCGAAGATCAGCGAGCGCTACCAGCAGGTGATGCGCGAGTGGAAGGCCTGCGAGGTGATCGTGAAGCAGAGGGAGAAGGAGATGCAGTCGGCCATCTTCGCCAAGCTCTCGTCGGGCAGCAGCATCGACAGCCACGTGCTGCGCCTCGTCCACCGAGACTCCACGCTCAGCAACGAGGTGAGCAGCCCGACACAGCACGGCACCCACAACACGGTACACACAACACGGCACCCACGATATGGCACCCACAGCACGCCCACGGCATGGCACCCACAGCACGCCCACGGCATGGCACCCACGACACATTCTGAAATAGGCCCTTCTGCACATCGAGTACTTTTACTTTTGTTGATTCTAACGCATGAGTAGAATATATAAAAGCCAGATTTCAGTGGCTGCTGAATAAACTATGTGTACATAAGTTTATTTGATTTGCCCTCACTGCTAAAACGTTCCGCCCTTCTGCAGGTGTTCATGTCCGTGGACGAGCCGGATGCAGGGAGCCAGGAGACGCCCTGCGGAGAGGACGGCTCCCCCAGCACGACCGCCCTGGTGCCCCCCGCGGCCCAGCCCCCCGAGGAGCGCCCCCTGGTGGAGTTCGACTCCCCCGACTCGGGCCTCCCCTCCTCCAGGAACTACTCGGTGACCTCGGCTCACTCCCAGATCCTGTCCAGCATCGACGACGGCCAGAGCACGGAGGAGGAGGGAGGGGGGGCCGGGGAGGAGGGCCGGACCCCGGGGGGTCTGGGGGGCTGCATTGGTTCGCTGACGGAGGACCGGCTGTGCAGCCAGCTGGACAAGCTGGTGACCAGCGGAGCGGCCGCGGAGAAGACGTCGCCGTCGCTCTCCTCGTACACGGTGCGTCTACGCTGCAGGAATGATGTCAGGGTTAAGGACAGGGTTCTCACGGTCATGGAAAACCTGGGAAAGTCATGGAATTTTTTTTATGGTTATTTCAAGGCCTGGAAAAGTCCTGGAAAATTTTTTTATCCCAAAAGTGTTGTAAAAGTCATGTAAATGTGTTATATTCATGTGTTCATGACGTTCATTTATGCTGAGTTTGAAATAATTAATATGCTTTTAAAAGAAAGACGCTCAAAATATAAGCAGGCATACATACAGGCATCTATATAAATGTTTATTCTTTTAATCAAACTATTGTCTCATTCATTTGTGTCATTTAAGGTTTACTGAATGCTTTGTATTCTCATTGTTAGTTTAAATACTACATTTACTCACTTTTTCATGTTTACACCCAGATTTCACTAAATGTTTGGTCATGGAAATTTGGTTAAAAGTCATGGAAATTTGGTTTAAAGTCATGAAAATTTGGTTAAAGGTCATGGGAATTTGGTTTGAAGTCTTGGAAATTTGGTTTAAAGTCATGGAAATATGGTTTGAAGTCTTGGAAAAGTCATGAAAATTGGGTTTAAAGTATTGGAAATTTGGTTAAAAGTATTGGAAATTTGGTTTAAAGTCTTGGAAAAGTCATGGAAATTTGGTTAAAAGTCATGGAAAAGTCATGGATCCATTGGTCAGAATGTGTATGACACCTGTAATGTCCATGTTAATGTTTGTTGGACCTGACTGGGAACCAGTGACTTACAGGCCAGAGGCCACTGGGTGTCCAGCTGCTGATGCGGTCCGCTGTGTGTCCGTTGTAGATCGAGCTGCTGGACACGGTCGCCCTGAACCTGCACCGGATCGACAAAGACGTGCAGCGCTGCGACCGCAACTATTACTACTTCACCACGGCCAACCTGGAGAAACTACGCAACATCATGTGCAGGTGCTTAAGAAGCAGACCAGGCAATTAAAACTGATAAAGTATTTATATATTTGTATATAGTATATGTATTTATCTGTATTTATATATATGTATTTATATATATATATATATATATATATATATATATATATATATATATATATATATATAGATATATATATAGATATGTATTTATATATATAGATATGTATTTATATATATATATAAATGCATATATATATTTATATGTAGATATGTATTTATATATAGATATGTATTTATGTATATATATGTATATTTATTTATATATATTTGTATTTATTTAATATATATATGTATTTATTTATTTATATATGTATTTATATATATTTATATATATATATATATTTATATTTATTTATGTATGTATTTATACATGTATTTATATATATTTGTATATATATATGTGTATTTATATATGTATTTATATATATATATATATATATATTTATATATGTATTTGTTTATATTTGTATTTATATATATTTGTATTTATACATATATATATATGTATTTATATATATATATTTATTTATATATGTATTTATATATATATATATTTATATATGTATTTGTTTATATATGTATTTATATATATTTGTATTTATATATATATATATATATATATATATATATATATATATATAAATACTAAACAAGGGTTTACAAAATAAAATTATAAAGTGCACATTTCAGGTAATGGTGGCTCTCGAAGGCAATTCGTAGGTCCTGTCGTTGGATGCGATGCGTATTCTATCAGCTAGACCCTCGTCCTCCACAACGCTAACAGGCTACACGCAGTAGCACCATTTAGCTGTGGCTGCAATAAGTCTGTTCTTGTTGTGGTGTCCATGTGTTTCTGAAGTCATCCATTCTTGTCTGCTATGACGAGGGGGCGCAGAGTTAGCATCAGCTGTGTGTTGGCCATCAAGTGTTGTTTCAGACTGGATAGGCTACGATGATAGCTCAGTTCATAATGACAAATGGCACATACCACTTTGGTCTTGTCAAGGGAACATCTGACAACTTCTTGAAAGTAAACTTTCCATTCATTAGCGTCTTATCATTCATTTTGCCGTATCGCGCTCACCGTTCATTCATTTCAAACCGTAACGTTAGCCTAGCTTCCAAGCCCAACCGGCGTGCCTATTGTTTTGCTTCCGGTTGAGCTACATCCGGTGTGGCGCTCGCGAGAAAAAAATAAAAATGCGTTAACGGCGTTAATAAAATTGACGGCGTTAAAATTGGTTTGCGTTAACGCCGTTAATAACGCGCTAATATGACAGCACTAATATATATGTATATGTATTTATTCATATATACGTTATCACCTGACTGTCGTATTCTAAGTAAATAATAGAAGCAGATGGAGAGAAGAGAATAATGTTTCCTCTGCAGCTACGTGTGGGAGCATCTGGAGATCGGCTACGTTCAGGGGATGTGTGACCTGCTCGCTCCGCTCATGGTCATCCTGGACGACGGTGAGAACCCAGAGTCCTCTTACGCTTCATATCTCTGTCAGTTATTACTGTAAATAACACGGATGAAAAATACTCGGAAGAACACTACCAGTTTTGTCCACAGGGGTCACTAGAATCAACACATGTGGAAGTTCCTTCGTAGTAACTTTAAGAATACAAAATGCTGAATAAAGATTTGCAGTAGCAGCCATGTTTTCATTTAAGTTAAACAGCAGTGGAGCTGAAGCTCGGCTCACTTAGAGTCTCTGAGTCCTCTGACGTCGGCCGTCCGTCTCTGAAGGTCGTGTCACCCCGTTTGAAACAGATTATTAGAAACAAGCGTGTGAATGTGAAGAGCGGCTTCAAGAGCGTCGCTTTGTTCTCCCCGTGTCAGAGTGCCTGGCCTACAGCTGCTTCACTCAGCTGATGAAGAGGATGACGCAGAACTTCCCCAACGGAGGAGCCATGGACACGCACTTCGCCAACATGAGGTCCCTGATCCAGGTGAGGGAGAGTGTGTGTGTGTGTGTGTGTGTGTGTGTGTGTGTGTGTGTGTGTGTGTGTGTGTGTGTGTGCGAGCGTGTGTCCTTGTGTGTGTGAGTCTGTGTGTGTGTGTGTGCGCGCGTGTGTCCTTGTGTGTGTGAGTCTGCGTGTGTGTCTGTCTGTGTGTGTGTGTGTGTGTGTGTGTGTGTGTATGCGCGTGTGTGTGAGTCTGTGTGTGT